>BSYR01000051.1:15625000-16225000 GCA_030270665.1 Hibiscus trionum
TGACATTTTGGCTAGTGACCAAAATGTAATTTTTGAAAACTGCGTGACTGTTTTAAAAAGGATTGAAACTTTGAATCTTTAAGGAGCTATTTACCCAATAGGAGTTTTCTCCAGATTTTTAGAGATATTATATGATTAATTAAAGGTTTTTAAATAAAACAAAAGTGGAGGGAAGATATTTTTGGCCATAACTAACTTTTCTCTCAAATCTTCCAATTTCATTTTCTCTCATTTTCTCTCAAACCAAACACCTTTTCTCCAGAGCTTTTCTCTCTGATTTTGTCACCTAATATACCTTTTCAATTCTCTTTTGATTGCTAATCATCTCTACAATAAAATCTCACCATTTGCTAATTGGATTTTCAAGATTTTGGTTCCAAGAAGGAGAAAACTCAAGTTTGGAGGTAAGAATGTCCCTCTCCTCTAAACTCTCAGTTCTTTACTGAAATTCCCAAGTTCTCAATCCTTAATTTGTGTTTTATAAAAGGATTTATTGATTTGTTCTTGATTTTGGCTTTTAAATGCAAGATTTGATTGGTTTTAATGAAATTTCGTATGATCTGATTGGGCTGTGTTTTGAGGTGTTAAATTGATGTTAAATGAATGTTAAATTGATAAGGATTTGAGGTTTAATCACTGCAATCCCGTATAGGTTGAAATTCCTAAGTTTAGCTTGTGTTTTTGGTTGTTTTTGGAGAGATCTTGTGGATCTGTTATAGCTGGAGGTATAAGGATATTGTTAGATCCTTTTTGGATGTTAAATGATGTTTAAGGATGTTTAGATTTGTTGGATCTTGGCTGGGTAGTGTTGTTAAGTTGTTTGGAGGCATTTTTGGTTGTGTTTGGTAGCCGAAAATGGAGTGTGGTTGAGAGCAGCGGGTTTAGGTGCTTTCATTGAGGATATTAATGCATGATGATGCATTAATCTACTATTTTGATGTGTTTAAAACAGGGGAGTCATCTTTGGATCCTAGAGGTGGTGATCCGGGAGCTTGATTTGTGTTTCGGCAAGAGGCGAAACAGAATCGGTGAGTGGATTTTGGATTTCAGCTTTGAAACCAATGTTTTGAAGGTTTGGGAGCTTAGTTTAAGTCTAAGCAACTTAGCTAAGCTCAAGAGTAAGTTTTCAGAAAACTCTCTTGATGATGAACCATGGATTGGTTGTATGCAATGTGGTTGTTTGCATGTTTTAAATTCTGTTTTGAAAGCATCTTTTAGCATGTTAGTTGATGATTTTATAAGCCATGTATTGAAGAATGCTGAAGGTAAGAGATTCTTGTTTTTGAACATTGTTAAATGTGGTTTTGATGCATAATGATGCATGATGTCTATGGCTTTGTTAAATGCTTTAAAACAGTGGAATATTGTTGTAATGATGCACATTGGCAAGTGATGGTTAAGGTCACAAAGGTGGTTAAAAGTCCTTGTGTGAGCCTTGTTTATTTAAGAACAACATGGTGTTTAAAAGTCCATGGTTGGTTCTTGGTTAAGGTTCAAGGTGGTTAAAATTCCTTGTGTAAGCCTTGTTTATTTAAGAACAACATGGTGTTTAAAAGTCCATGGTTGGTTCTTGGTTAAGGTTCAAGGTGGTTAAAATTCCTTGTGTAAGCCTTGTTATCTAAGAACTCTAAGGTGTTTAAAAGTCCTTGGGAGATTCTTGTTAAGGACACAAAGGTGTTTAAAAGTCCTTGTGTGGTCCTTGTCATGGTGTTTAAAAGTCCATGGGGTTAAGGACACAATGGTGTTTAAAAGTCCATGTGTGGTCCTTGGAAAGTGTAAGATCACAATGGTGTTTAAAAGTCCATGTGTGGATCTTATGTTGAATGTATCACTTGTTGCCAATATGACATGTTATGAACTTGAAGCATGTATTGCTTGTTTTAAATGCTTATGAGCATGTGCAAATGATGATTGGATTTAAGGGTTATAAATGTGTTTTGTAAATACATTATTGTGTGGTTTTAAATGAGCATTCCTCACTAAGCTTTTGCTTACGCTCTCTCTCTTTTCTTAAACCAATGATGCAGAGCATTAAAGTGCATTGAGGGCAGCAAGGTGGTGAAGAATCCAAGGGGTGAACTAAGCTCAAGTATGGTGAAGGTTTCTTAAACACTATTAGCTTTTGGCATTTGGCAATGGGAACCTATGTTGTTGTTTTGGGAGATGTTTTGGACTCCCTAAGTTGGTTTAATGATGTTATTAATGTTGGAGCTTGTAATTGGCCTTTATGAGATGGTTTTGGTATTTTGATGCTTGAATGGTTTGCTAAGTAGGAAGCATGCCTATAGATTTGGGGATTTTCATAATTGTTGCCATGTTGATGTTTGGTTGATACAATTATGTTCCTTGTATGTTGAATGACTTGCTGGTATAATTTGGTTGCTTTTGGAGCATGTTTGTTAAGTCAATTGCATGATAAACCAGCAAATTTTCTGCAATCTGGGCAGCCTGTTTCGGAACAGGTGCTACCGTATCGGAACGGGGGCCTGAAATGGCCTGGGCGTTCCGAAACGGGAGGCACTGTTCCGGAACGGTTTGGCCTCTGCCAGACCATGTTTCGGTACCAGTTTCGGAACGGTCCCGCGTTTCGGAACGGGCCTTCCCTGTTCCGAAACACTCGACCGTTGGGCACTGAAATTGTTGGTTGAATGTTCTGAAATGTTTGCGTTTTGGTCCTGAATCTTGTTATTGCAATTGTATGAGTTTGAGATGTCCGTTTGAGCTGAAATTTGGCAAAGAAGCATGAAAGATGATTAATTTCAAGCTGGTAACTTTAATTTGGGTTAAGTCCTTATAATTATCAGAATTTACATTTTGGTCCCTTAAGTTGTAATTTGTGCAATTGGGTCCCTGAATGTTCTCTAATTGTTATGATGTCTGAATATGATTATCTTGTGAACATATCTAGGGTTAACGTGCATCTAGACAAGATTAAAAAGAAAAAAAGGGTCGTTAACCAAGGTTGACTTTCAGGTTGACTTTGGTTTTCCCCGTGTGATCTTCTTAATTCGGGTCGACCGTCTAGGCCGGGTTAAGGGGGTTACATTTGGTGGTATCTGTAACGCCCCGGTTTTGGGCTCAGAAGTTTTGGGCGTTGACCGGTTCGGTCAAAGTGCTGATCGAATATATAAGAGTGAATTTAGGAAAGCCTAGTTCGGGTTGCATTAAAAATATGGAAAAATGTTCTAAAATCATCTTTTAATATATAAAAGTGAACTGTGAAATCAATTTTGGAAAATGAGGTTTGGAAGGGTGACATTTTGGGTTAGTGACCAAAATGTAATTTTTGAAAACTGCGTGACTGTTTTAAAAAGGATTGAAACTTTGAATCTTTAAGGAGCTATTTACCCAATGGGAGTTTCTCAAGATTTTCTAAATATATTAAATGATTAATTAAATGTTTTTAAACTAAAGAAAAGTGGAGGGAAGATATTTTCCTAATTCTAACTAACTTTTCTCTCAACCATTTTCTCTCATCTTTTCTCTCAAACCAAACACATTCTCTCCAGATCTTTTCTCTCTGATTTTGTCACTCAAATCACTCATTTCAACTCTCATTTGATTCCTAATCATCTCATCAACAAAACCTCTCAATTTGCAAGTTGTTTCATCAAGCTTTTTGGCTCCAAAAAGGAGAAACTCAAGTTTGGAGGTAAGAACGTCCCTCTCCTCTAAACTATCAGTTCTTTACTGAAATTCCCAAGTTCTCAATCCTTGATTTGTGTTTTGTTAAAGGTTTTTCAATTGAATCTTGATTTTGACTTAAAATGCAAGATTTGGCGATTTTGGTGAAATTTTCGTGTGATCTGTTTGGGCAGTGTTTTGAAGTGTCAAAATGATGTTAAATGAATGCTAAATTGATTAGAAGTTGAGGTTTAATTAATGCAATCCCGGATAGGTTGAATTTCCTAAGTTTGGCTTGAGTTTTTGGTTGTTTTTGGAGTGTTTTTGGTGATCTGTTGTACCTGGAAGTATAAGGACGTGTTTGTGATCATTTTGGATGTTGATTGATGTTTAAAAATGGTTAGAAGTGATGGATCTTGGCTGGGTTAAGTTTTGGTAGTGTTTGGAGGTGATTTCGGTTGTGTTTGGTAGCCGAATTGTTGGTTGTGTGATGAGCAGCGAGTTTGGTTGTGTGGCTGCTGTTCTTAATGCATAATGATGCATTAATGTGCTGTTTTTGTGTGCTTGAAACAGGGGAGTTTGAAGGTTTTTGGGAGCTTAGTGTAAGTCTAAACAACTTTGCTAAGCTCAAGAGTAAGTGAATGAATTTTCGCTCTTGAATTATGATTGTGAAATTGGCTTTTAAGCAATTGTGGTTGATGATTGAAATGCATGTGTTTTGCATGGTTTAAATCTGTTTTGAAAGCATATTTTAGCATGGTTTAATGCTGGTTTTGAAAGCCATATGTGAAGGATGCTCAAGGTAAGAGATCCTTGGTTTTATACATTGAAAATGTGGTTTTGATGCATGGTGTTGCATGTTGTTCAATGGCTTTGTCTAATGCTTTAAAACAGTGAATTAATGTTGGTAAATGATGGTTTTTGCATTATGGTTATGCATGTGAAACATTGGACTAATGTGGTAAGGTGATTATATTGGCAAGTGATGTAAGTGGTTCTTGGTTCTTTGATCGGATATAGTTAGCCGGCTATAGGATTGGGTGTACCGTGAATTAAGTCGCCTTGGAGGTGGAGTGGTCAAGAGTGGACCGGTAAACTCCCTTCAAGTATCCTAACGAGATGGTTGAGGTCATAATGGAGGTGTTGCCCATTCGAGGACCTTGGTTGAGCAAAGGTTATATGGTGTTTAAAAGTCCATATGTGAGAACCTTGTGCTTGTTGAGATCACAATGGCGGGGTTAAGTCCATGTGTGGATCTTGTGTAGGGTGTCCCGGATCTCGTTAGTGATGTTATACAACTACCAATCGGTGAATGCAAAGGTTGTATTGTGTTTGAAAGTCCATACATGGGAATCTTGTGCATGTCAAGGTTGTATGGTGTTTGAAAGTCCATACATGGGAACCTTGGGGAAAAGTTGAGGTTGTATGGTGTTTGAAAGTCCATACATGGGAACCTCGGGAAAGTTGAGGTTGTATGGTGTTTGAAAGTCCATACATGGGAACCTCGGGAAAGCTAAGGTTGTATGGTGTTTAAAAGTCCATACATGGGAACCTTAGGATGTTGAGGTCAAATGGTGTTTAAAAGTCCATTTGGGAGACCTTGGATTGGTAGGGTGTATGGAGCGTAGGGACAACGCTCGGAATCCGCGTATCCGATTGGGTGTTGAGTTGAATAGTGAATGTGGTTGATCACTTGAAGGCCAATATGATGTTCTTGATTGTGATGAAGCATGGGATGCTTGAAATGATGCATAATTGCATGTGAAGCATTAGATGCTTGAAAAGATGCATGGTTGCATGGAAAGTGTATAATGCTTGTGAATGCATGTTTACTTGTTAAGTTGAACAAGTGTTGATTATCATTTGGAAAATGATGCATGTGAGCATGAAATATCTTTAGTGCATTGGAGTCTTGTTAAGACTTGTTTTTAAAGGCATGTGATGTTGATGTTGTGGTACATATATGTTGCCTTGGTTTAATGCATGTGTTGGTTGGTTTGTGAAATGGTTTTAAAAGATTCTTGCTTGAATTGGCTTTCAAGTTTAAGAAAGGTATGTTGTGAAATGGGAGTGTTTTCCAAGATTTTGTTTTAGCTTGCATATGGTGTTTATGCATGGTTTGGCTAAATGGATGATTTTGTAAGTTGTGCTTTGAAAAGGTTTTCTTAGCATGCTAAGCTAAGGGTTGGTTTTCATGTATGTGCAATGCATGGTTTGAGCTTGTTGTTGAAAAGGGGTTTTCAAACATGGCTTTGGTAAACAAATCGAGTTTGTTTTAAAAGTGATTTATGGCTCGCTGCATTGATGGTGTTTTGGTTTTGAGCATTCCTCACTAAGCATTATGTGCTTACGCTCCTTTTTGTCCATCAATGCAGATTCTTGAAGTTTGGACAGCGAGGAGCAAGGGATTCGAGAAGGACTCCACTTGAGATGTATGTCTCAGTTAATAGCTATAGTTAATAAAGGCAATGGGGTAGAATCTCTTGGGTTGATGTATGTGTTTGTATATGTTCGGACAAGTATGGTTTTGTGTTGTTGGAACATGGTTTGGCTTATGAGTTTGAATTGGAAGTATGTTGTTTAAATGGTTGCTTGTGTTGGAAGCTTAACCATGAAATTGGGGTTTTTCGTGTATGTTGACATGTTGTTGAATTGTTGATGCAAGTATGTCCCTTATATGTTGATTTGCATGCTGGTAAAGTTTGGTGGCTTTTGGAGCATGATTGGATGTTTAATTGCATGTTTAAGAATGCATTTTGAGGCTTGCTGTGCAGGGTGTTTCGGAACAGCCAATACCGTTTCGGAACGGGTGTCTTAAACAAGCCCAGGCGTCCGAAACGGGAGGGACCGTTCCGAAACGGAAAGGCTACTGCCAGACCCCCGTTTCGGTACGCGTTGCGGAACGGCCCCGCGTTTCGGAACGGGCTAAGCCTGTTTCGGAACGGGTGACCGTTGGGGGCTGACATTGGCAGTTAAATGTTTTGAAAAGTTTGCATTTTGGTCCTGAATCTTGTTTGTGCAATTGTATGAGTTTGGGATGTCCGTTTGAGCTGAAATTTGGCCGAGATGCATGAAACATGATTAATTTTAAGTTGGTAACTTAAAATCTGGTGAAGGCCTCAAAGTTTTCAGAATTTACAATTTGGTCCCTAAAGTTGTGTTTTGTTCAATTGGGTCCCCGTTTGATCTCTGATGTTTGTGATCTTTGAGTATGGTGTTTGAGTGATCACATATAGGACTAATGTGCATTTAGACAAGATTAAAGAGGAAAAAAAAGGTCGTTAATCAAGGTTGACTTTCGGGTTGACTTTGGTTTTCCCCGTGTGACCTTCTTAATTCGGGTCAACCGTCTGGGCCGGGTTGAGGGGGTTACAGTATCAGAGCCGAGTTCTCGAGTAAGTGGGAACGGTTGTGTGAATGATTAAAGTATGTATGCTTTGTATGCTTGTTGAGTGAAAGCATGATGTGTGATTTGCAAATATGTTGCAATTGAGTTGTATGCGGTGATGAAGCATGTTGTGGGTACCCATTGCCAAATCAAAGTTAATGAAATGATATTGTTTATAATTGAAGATGAGCTTGAGTACTTGGATTGCTTACCTTGCTGGGCCTGACTTTGTTAATTGCATTGTGATTGCATTGTTAGAGTATGGCACCTCGTAGGGAGACGCGGGGTAATGTGCGAGCTACGGCTCAGAATGATGATGAGAATGTTGAGAGTGCAGTGGATTTGCCTCCTCCACCTGGTGGTGGTGGTGTTGAGGGTGAAGGAGCTGGAGCTGCAGCTGGTGCTGGGGTCGCTGGACCTGAGGCTGGTCAGGGGCAAGCTGTTCCTGACATGACAGTGTTGATACAAGCTATTGCTGGAGCTTTTCAAGCAGCAGTAGCTGGAGCTCAAGGAGCTGGGCATCAGGGAGATGCTGGAGTTAGACTACCCTTGGAGCGTTTGCGCAGTCTAGGAGGGACTGAGTTCAGGGGTTTGTCTGCTGAAGGTTCAGAATCTTGGTTAGAAGGTACCAAGAGAATCTTGGGTCAGATGAGTTGCACTGATGTGCAAAAGCTGGGCTGTGTAGTATCATTGTTGCAAGATGATGCTTACACTTGGTGGACTACCTCTATCGCTGGGATGGCGGAAGCTGACGTAACTTGGACGTTCTTTCAGAACGCGTTCAAGAGAAGGTATCTAGGTGTGAGGTACCTAGATGAAAAGAAGAGGGAGTTCATGTCTCTTACCCAGGGGAGCATGTCTGTGGCTGAGTATGAAGTACAGTTTGTTCGACTCAGTCAATACGCACCTGAGCTTGTTCCGGATGAGCGAGCGAGATGTGAAAGGTTCCGTTATGGTTTGGTGACGGATGTAAAGATGTATGTGTTGGCTACCGAGTATGATGATTTTGATGTGCTGGTGGGCCGAGCAAAGGATATTGAGATGAACTTGGGTTTATCTGCTAGAAGTGCTGGGTCAAGTGCTGGTAAGCGAGCTGCTGAATATAGTTCCGGTGGTGGACGGAACAAGAGGGGACGGGATCAGAAGTATCAGTCCTCAGCTAGGCGAGGTGGTGGTGCGCCTGCCCGGGGAGGCAATGCTAGAGTTGATCCGAGTGCTTGTTGGACATGTGGTTCGCGTGGCCATATGAAACGTGATTGTCCTCGTGCTGAGAGGGAGGTGCAAGCTCCTGTTGTGGCAGCTGGTTATGCGTGCTGGAATTGTGGATCTAAGGATCATATGAGGAGAGAGTGTCCTATGTTAGCTGGTGGCCAAATGCGTGCTCCTGTTGTTGCTGCACCACAGAGAGGTCGTGGGCGCGGCCGTGGTAACTTTCAGCGGAGAGAGGAAGGTGGTCGGGGTGTGGCTCATGTTGTGGCTATTCAGCCTGAGGGTGGCGGCCAAGCCAGGGTGTATGCTCAGCGAGAGGGAAGGAATGACGCGGATGTGATCGCAGGTACTTTTACTTTGCAATCCTTGTCATTACTTTCCTTGATTGATTCTGGATCTACGCACTCATACATATTGCGTGAGCATGCTGAATTGCTTGGTTTGCCTGTTGAGTCTTTGGATGTTGGTGTGCGTGTCACTAGTTCTTTTGGTGAGACTGTTGTGACTCGGAAGCTTTATAGAAGATGTCCTTTGGTTGTTGAAGATAATGTTTTTCATGTTGACTTTATGGAGTTGCCTTTCTATGGTTTTGATGTGATCCTTGGTATGGATTGGCTTGCTGAGCATCGAGCTGTTGTGGATTGTGAGAATAAGCGAGTTTCGTTGAAGCTTGCGAATGATTATGAGGTGGTTGTGGTTGGTGAGAATGTGAAGTTTCTTGCCAATGTGGTGTCTACGTTGGAGGCGAGCCGGATGCTGAGGCAAGGTTGTGAAGCTTACCTAGCTTTTGTGATGAATCCTAGCTCTAAGGAGTTGCGTGTGCAAGATATCAGGATTGCGAAGGAGTTTCCTGGTGTGTTTCCTGAGGAGTTGCCTGGTTTACCTCCTAATCGCGAGGTGGAGTTTGGGATTGAGCTGTATGAGAATACAACTCCTGTGTCCATTACCCCTTATCGAATGGCACCTAAGGAGCTGAAAGAGCTGAAGACGCAGTTGCAAGAGTTGCTTGATCGTGGTTTCATTCGGCCAAGTGTGTCACCTTGGGGTGCACCGGTCTTGTTTGTGAAGAAGAAGGATGGCACTATGAGAATGTGCATTGATTATCGTCAGCTGAACAAGTTGACTATCAAGAATCGGTATCCTTTGCCGAGGATTGATGATCTCTTTGATCAATTTCGGGGAGCAGCTGTGTTCTCTAAGATTGACTTGAGGTCAGGGTATTACCAGTTGAAGGTAAAGGCTGTGGATGTGCCTAAGACCGCTTTTAGGACGAGGTATGGGCATTATGAGTTTCTTGTGATGCCGTTTGGGTTAACGAATGCTCCTGCAGCTTTCATGGACATGATGAATCGTGTGTTTCATGAATACTTGGATAAGTTTGTTGTGGTGTTCATTGATGATATCCTTGTGTACTCGCGTACAGAGGAGGAGCATGAAGAGCATTTGAGGATTGTATTGCAAGCTTTGTTGGAGAATCAGCTTTATGCTAAGCTGAGCAAGTGTGAGTTCTGGTTAAGTGAAGTGGTGTTTCTTGGGCATGTGGTTTCTGCCGAAGGGATTCGTGTCGATCCTCAGAAGATTGAGGCGGTGATGAATTGGAAGGTTCCTAAGTCTGTTCATGAGGTTCGTAGTTTCCTTGGTTTGGCGGGATACTACCGGAGGTTTGTGGATGGGTTTTCTAAGATTGCTGCACCTCTGACGAAGTTGTTGCAGAAGGATGTTAAGTATGAGTGGACGGAAGCGAGACAGCAGGCTTTTGAGAAGCTTAAGGCAGCTTTGACGCAAGCTCCTATCTTGGTTCAACCTGAATCAGGGAAAGAGTTTGTGGTGTATAGTGATGCGTCCTATGTTGGTTTAGGATGTGTGTTGATGCAAGAGGGTAAGGTGGTGGCTTATGCATCGCGTCAGTTGAAGGTGCATGAGCGCAACTATCCTACGCATGATATTGAGTTGGCCGCAGTGGTTTTTGCTTTGAAGATCTGGAGACATTACCTGTATGGTGAGAAGTGTACTGTGTACACGGATCACAAGAGTTTGAAGTATCTGATGTCTCAGAAGGATTTGAATCTTAGGCAGCGACGTTGGGTGGAGTTGCTCAAGGATTATGATTTGACGATTGAGTATCACCCTGGAAAAGCTAATGTTGTAGCGGATGCCTTGAGTAGGAAGGTAGCTGTTGAGTTGAGGGCTATGTTTGCCAGTTTGAGTATTTCACGTGATGGTGGTCTTGTGGCTGAGTTGCAAGTGAAACCATCTTTGGTTCAGTTGATCAAGGAAAAGCAGTTGCTGGATAATTCCTTGGTACCTCATGTTCAGGATATCGCGGAGGGTAGGCCTTCGGATTTCTGTTTTAATGATGATGGTGTGTTATGTTTTGGGAGTCGGGTAGTGGTGCCCAATGATGCTGAGTTGAGGCGTGCTATTCTGACTGAAGGTCATAGTAGTCCTTTTGCTATGCACCCAGGTAGTACTAAGATGTATCGAGATCTTCGTGATGAGTACTATTGGGTGGGTTTGAAGAAGGATGTTGCTGAGTTTGTAAGCAAGTGCATGGTGTGTCAGCGAGTAAAGGCTGAGCATCATGTTCCTTCAGGGTTGTTGCAACCGTTGAGAATCCCTGAATGAAAGTGGGAAAGGATTACCATGGATTTTGTATCTGGTTTACCATTGTCACCAACGAAGAAGAATTCGGTGTGGGTGATTGTGGATCGCCTGACGAAGTGTGCGCATTTCTTGCCTGTGCATACTACGTATTCTTTGGATAAGCTTGCGGAGCTGTACATTGCTGAGATTGTGCGGCTGCATGGTGTGCCAAAGTCGATTGTGTCGGATAGGGATCCGAGGTTTACATCGCGGTTCTAGCAATGTTTGCATCAAGCTTTGGGTACACGGTTGAATTTCAGTACATCTTATCATCCTCAGTCGGATGGTCAGTCCGAGCGTGTTATCCAGATTTTGGAGGATATGTTGAGGTGCTGTGTGATTGAGTTTCAGGGCTCTTGGGAGAAACATTTGCCTTTGGTAGAGTTTGCTTATAACAATAATTATCAGGCAAGTATTCAAATGGCACCTTATGAGGCTTTGTACGGGAGGAAGTGTAGGACTCCTTTGTGTTGGGCTGAAACGGGTCAGAAGTTGGTTTCGGTGCCGGCTTTGTTGAAGGGAACCACCGAGAAGGTAAAGCTCATTTGTGAGCGTTTGAAGGCAGCTTCTGATCGGCAAAAGTCTTACGCGGATTTGAAGCATAAGGAGATTGAGTATACGGTGGGTGACCGTGTGTTTTTGAAGGTTTCGCCTTGGAAAAAGGTGATGAGGTTTGGCCGTAAGGGTAAGTTGAGCCCTAGGTACATTGGACCATACGAGGTGATTGAACGCGTGGGTCCTGTTGCGTACAAGTTGAGGTTACCTCAAGAGTTGGAGAAGATTCATGATGTGTTTCATGTTTCTATGCTCCGGAAGTATAGATCAGATCCTTCGCATGTGATGCCTGTGGAAGAAGTGGAATTGAATCCGGATTTGACCTATGATGAGGAACCGATGAAGGTTCTGGATTCGGATAGAAAGGTTCTTCGTGGCAAGACCATTGAGTTGGTGAAGGTGTTGTGGAAGCACCGTGGTGTTGAGGAAGCCACGTGGGAACGGAAGGATGACATGCTGAAGCAGTTTCCGTATCTCTTTCCTTCAGGTAAATTTCGAGGACGAAATTTCTTAAGGGGGGGGAGAGTTGTAACGCCCCGGTTTTGGGCTTAGGAGTTTTGGGATTCGGACCGGTTCGGTCGGATCGCGGTTCGAATATATAAGAGTGAATTTAGGAAAACCTAGTTCGGGTTGCATTAAAAATATGGAAAAATGTCTTAAAATCCTCTTTTAATATATATAAGTGAACTGTGAAATCAATTTTGTAAAATGAGGTTTGGAAGGGTGACATTTTGGCTAGTGACCAAAATGTAATTTTTGAAAACTGCGTGACTGTTTTAAAAAGGATTGAAACTTTGAATCTTTAAGGAGCTATTTACCCAATGGGAGTTTTCTCCAGATTTTTAGAGATATTATATGATTAATTAAAGGTTTTTAAATAAAACAAAAGTGGAGGGAAGATATTTCTGGCCATAACTAACTTTTCTCTCAAATCTTCCAATTTCATTTTCTCTCATTTTCTCTCAAACCAAACACCTTTTCTCCAGAGCTTTTCTCTCTGATTTTGTCACCTAATATACCTTTTCAATTCTCTTTTTATTGCTAATCATCTCTACAATAAAACCTCACCATTTGCTAATTGGATTTTCAAGATTTTGGTTCCAAGAAGGAGAAAACTCAAGTTTGGAGGTAAGAATGTCCTTCTCCTCTAAACTCTCAGTTCTTTACTGAAATTCCCAAGTTCTCAATCCTTAATTTGTGTTTTATAAAAGGATTTATTGATTTGTTCTTGATTTTGGCTTTTAAATGCAAGATTTGATTGGTTTTAATGAAATTTCGTATGATCTGATTGGGCTGTGTTTTGAGGTGTTAAATTGATGTTAAATGAATGTTAAATTGATAAGGATTTGAGGTTTAATCACTGCAATCCCGGATAGGTTGAAATTCCTAAGTTTAGCTTGTGTTCTTGGTTGTTTTTGGAGAGATCTTGTGGATCTGTTATAGCTGGAGGTATAAGGATGTTGTTAGATCCTTTTTGGATGTTAAATGATGTTTAAGGATGTTTAGATTTGTTGGATCTTGGCTGGGTAGTGTTGTGAAGTTGTTTGGAGGCATTTTCGGTTGTGTTTGGTAGCCGAAAATGGAGTGTGGTTGAGAGCAGCGGGTTTAGGTGCTTTCATTGAGGATATTAATGCATGATGATGCATTAATCTACTGTTTTGATGTGTTTAAAACAGGGGAGTCATCTTTGGATCCTAGAGGTGGTGCTCCGGGAGCTTGATTTGTGTTTCGGCAAGAGGCGAAACGGAATCGGTGAGTGGATTTTGGATTTCAGCTTTGAAACCAATGTTTTGAAGGTTTGGGAGCTTAGTTTAAGTCTAAGCAACTTAGCTAAGCTCAAGAGTAAGTTTTCGGAAAACTCTCTTGATGATGAACCATGGATTGGTTGTATGCAATGTGGTTGTTTGCATGTTTTAAATTCTGTTTTGAAAGCATCTTTTAGCATGTTAGTTGCTGATTTTATAAGCCATGTATTGAAGAATGCTGAAGGTAAGAGATTCTTGTTTTTGAACATTGTTAAATGTGGTTTTGATGCATAATGATGCATGATGTCTATGACTTTGTTAAATGCTTTAAAACAGTGGAATATTGTTGTAATGATGCACATTGGCAAGTGATGGTTAAGGTCACAAAGGTGGTTAAAAGTCCTTGTGTGAGCCTTGTTTATTTAAGAACAACATGGTGTTTAAAAGTCCATGGTTGGTTCTTGGTTAAGGTTCTTGGTGGTTAAAATTCCTTGTGTAAGCCTTGTTTATTTAAGAACAACATGGTGTTTAAAAGTCCATGGTTGGTTCTTGGTTAAGGTTCAAGGTGGTTAAAATTCCTTGTGTAAGCCTTGTTATCTAAGAACTCTAAGGTGTTTAAAAGTCCTTGGGAGATTCTTGTTAAGGACACAAAGGTGTTTAAAAGTCCTTGTGTGGTCCTTGTCATGGTGTTTAAAAGTCCATGGGGTTAAGGACACAATGGTGTTTAAAAGTCCATGTGTGGTCCTTGGAAAGTGTAAGATCACAATGGTGTTTAAAAGTCCATGTGTGGATCTTATGTTGAATGTATCACTTGTTGCCAATATGACATGTTATGAACTTGAAGCATGTATTGCTTGTTTTAAATGCTTATGAGCATGTGCAAATGATGATTGGATTTAAGGGTTATAAATGTGTTTTGTAAATACATTATTGTGTGGTTTTAAATGAGCATTCCTCACTAAGCTTTTGCTTACGCTCTCTCTCTTTTCTTAAACCAATGATGCAGAGCATTAAAGTGCATTGAGGGCAGCAAGGTGGTGAAGAATCCAAGGGGTGAACTAAGCTCAAGTATGGTGAAGGTTTCTTAAACACTATTAGCTTTTGGCATTTGGCAATGGGAACCTATGTTGTTGTTTTGGGAGATGTTTTGGACTCCCTAAGTTGGTTTAATGATGTTATTAATGTTGGAGCTTGTAATTGGCCTTTATGAAATGGTTTTGGTATTTTGATGCTTGAATGGTTTGCTAAGTAGGAAGCATGCCTATAGATTTGGGGATTTTCATAATTGTTGCCATGTTGATGTTTGGTTGATACAATTATGTTCCTTGTATGTTGAATGACTTGCTGGTATAATTTGGTTGCTTTTGGAGCATGTTTGTTAAGTCAATTGCATGATAAACCAGCAAATTTTCTGCAATCTGGGCAGCCTGTTTCGGAACAGGTGCTACCGTATCGGAACGGGGGCCTGAAATGGCCTGGGCGTTCCGAAACGGGAGGCTCTGTTCCGGAACGGTTTGGCCTATGCCAGGCCATGTTTCGGTACCAGTTTCGGAACGGTCCCGCGTTTCGGAACGGGCCTTCCCTGTTCCGAAACACTCGACCGTTGGGCACTGAAATTGTTGGTTGAATGTTCTGAAATGTTTGCGTTTTGGTCTTGAATCTTGTTATTGCAATTGTATGAGTTTGAGATGTCCGTTTGAGCTGAAATTTGGCAAAGAAGCATTAAAGATGATTAATTTCAAGCTGGTAACTTTAATTTGGGTTAAATCCTTATAATTATCAGAATTTACATTTTGGTCCCTTAAGTTGTAATTTGTGCAATTGGGTCCCTGAATGTTCTCTAATTGTTATGATGTCTGAATATGATTATCTTGTGAACATATCTAGGGTTAACGTGCATCTAGACAAGATTAAAAAGAAAAAAAAGGGTCGTTAATCAAGGTTGACTTTCGAGTTGACTTTGGTTTTCCCCGTGTGATCTTCTTAATTCGGGTCGACCGTCTAGGCCGGGTTAAGGGGGTTACATAAATGGCTACATTGCTTAGGTTGCATGCCTATAGATTCCTTTGATGCATAATTACTTGTTATGATGTTGATTCTGCCATGTATGCTTGTGGGTTGATGTTTAAATATGTTGTATGCATGTTGGAACATGTTAGAATGGATTAAAGTGTGAAAAACAAACAAAAAATACATTTTTGGTATAGGCATGCCGATACTCGAGAAATTGTATCAGTATGGGTAAGTCAATCTAGGCTTGGCGTAGTTGTACGGTGGAAAGGGTACCGATACGATCTTAGTAAAAATAAAGGGGCGTATCGATACATGGGGGCGTACCGATACATATTTTAGCTACTAGAAAATTGGGTATTGATACGGAGCAACAGGGTATCGATACGACCTCATTGTACCGATACATATTTGGCATTCAATTGCTTATAAACATAGGTTAGGGACCAATTTGTAATTTTAACAAATTACATGGATTTCAACCAAATTAAACTTATCAATAATCAATTAGTCAGGTTTCATCTCCACATGTCAATTTTCAACTCCTTTCAGTCATCCAAACTCATTTAATTGAACATCCAAATATTCAGTGACCAAAATAAAAGAAAACATAACATCAAAAAGCCTTAATTAACCAACTTAGCAGCCAAGGGTATTGATACACTTCCGACTGTATCGATACACCATTATCGCGTCAATTCCTTAGATATCCAGTAGCATAAAACGGTATCGATATGGGCTCGTGTTTCGATACGGTTTCTCATTTTGCACTTTAGGCGTACTGATACGGTCTACCCTGTACCGATAGAATATGCCTGATTTGGCTATATTGTACCGATATGCTAGCCCGCGTATCGGTATGCCTAGGTCTGTAGTGTCATATTTTTTTGGTTTTACATGTCCAAAAAATCAAATATCAATCCAACATGTTAACAAAGCATAAGTAATTAGTTAGGTCATGATTCTAAAGGCAAATAACACCAAGGCATGCTTTCAACATCAACACAACATGTTTAGCAATCTATAGGAATGCTCTCTAAGCATAATAGCCATTTAAGTACCAAAGTGCAAACCAAAAAAAATACCAACAATAAAAGTCCATTTACAAGTCTATTAAGGCACTACAAACTTGTGCCAAACCAGGGAGTTCACCATATACGCTCCCAAATTATCAAGGTAACCTCCCATTGCCTACTTATTACTATTGATTTGTTTAAAAACCATACTTGAGCTATGAGCGACAATTGTACTTCCTCACTTGCTTTCTCGCTGTTCAATCTACTTTTCTACATTATGGTCAAAAGAAGAGCGTAAGCAAATTTGCTTAGTGAGGGATGCTCAAATAAAAACCAACCAACAACGCGTTTTAAAACCATTTATCAAATAAAAGTCTCTTCCACATCATGCTCATTTATCTCATGCTTTAATCCACCATTACAAGAAAATCAACAAACTTTAAACCACATGTATCATAAGTATCTTGCATTAGCCATGATGCAACATCTCAAGCTGAAGCTTTTCATGCTTGTCTCTTATAAAGTATTTCTCAAAATAGAAGCTCTTTTATCTCATGCTTTAATCCACCATTACAAGAAAATCAACAAACTTTAAACCACATGTATCATAAGTATCTTGCATTAGCCATGATGCAACATCTCAAGCCGAAGCTTTTCATGCTTGTCTCTTATAAAGTATTTCTCAAAATAGAAGCTCATGTATAAAACACATTATACAAAATATTTATAAACCATGATACATGTAAATTTCATATATTGGCATTCAAGTGACATGAATGGCTACACTCCATCCCAAAACACATGGTGTGGCTATTCCCAATATAACCCCCTTAGCCCGGCCTAGACGTTTGACCCGAATTAAGAGAGTTACACGGGGAAAACTGAAGTCAACTCATTAAAGTCAACCTCAATTAGCAACCCATTTTTTGCTTTTACTTGTCTAGATGCATAATTAAGTCCTAATGTGATTACTCGTGCAACGAACATATTTTCCTTTAAACCGAACCTCAACTATTCATTCATTTGCAAACAGTCCTATATAAGGTTAAATTACAAATTATTGTTACCAACATTTAATTAGGTTCATCACACAGGTGAATCATCAGCATTATACGATCATTAAAACATCCACAATTGCAAATCATATAAACAGAGATTGAATGTAAACATTCAAAACTGATAAATCATGCCAAATAAAAAACTTAACTACCCTGTTTCGAAATAGATACCTCATGTTTCGAAACCATGCATTCCAGTAGCAATTAGTATCAAAACGACCCCTACCCATTTCGGAACAATGTGCCCAGATTGACCTCCCATGCATTCATATGTAAACATCAACCACATAATTATCCAACACATAGGCATCATCATAGGTATCTAGCATCATGAAATGCAAAACATGATTACTCTAAAGGCATCCAACCTATAAGTAATCCACATAGAATATCAAAATTCACAAAACAAAGCATAACAACATATAAAGGCACCTTATAAGTCTTATAAGGCAAACCACACTTGTCAAACCAGGGAGTTTAAACAATCCTTTTCCAAATACCGAGGTACCCTCCCCATTGCCATTTCTACCTTATTAAAAGTGTCAAAACCCATAATTGTAAATCGAGTGATATCTTGGGTGAAATCCCTTGCTATTTTGCTACCAATAAGCTCACTAATCTGCATTGTTGGAAAGGAGAGTGTAAGCACATTTTCTTAGTGAGGGAAAGCTCAATTTAAGCAACAAAAATGCACTTTTCAAAACAATGTTTCCTTTAAAACATAACCACATCATGCTCAAATTTCTCATGATTTTGAAACAACAATAAAAGCATCTTTACAAACCACATGTATCATTATCTCATGCATATCTCAATACAAAACAAAACCAAGCTTTTCATGCTTAAATCTCACAAAGCATAAACATCATGTATAAGTGTCATTATACAAAAGCATTTTAAAACCATGATAGATGTTCAACTCATATATTGGCATTTCAAGTGAACCGGATGTAATCTACCCCCATCTAATAATGATCGAATATACGGACACACTTGACGGAATCAACCCCTGCCAAGTCGTTGATAGAATCAACCTCTATCAAGCCACATGGTGAAATCAACCCTCACCATAATCTCACTTCGGTCGGGATGCCTCTACCTGCATTGACCGTTGGTGATAGTACTACCCATATCACTTGCATCACAATAACACTACCCCTATTGTGAAATTGAAGAATTTATCTCACGCGTGAATTTTATGTATTATAGTGCACTTACAACCTATTGGTCGACCAACATATCCGATAATAGGAACATCATCACTAAGCCAATATATCACTTAAATTCATGTTAAGTCACTACTTTCAATGCATTAATAAAACCATTACATATCCCATCTCCAAACATGCTTCAAATATAGCATAATATCTTATCAAGAATATAACATGTTGAAACATAATCAATCATTTCATGGGATATAAATCAGCAAAACCATGCTTATAAACATGCATAACAGTGAGTAACAAAATATAAATCCAAAACATGAGAATGATAATCCACATGGACTTTAAACCGAAAACTAAGAGCTTTAGTAACCATACTTACTTCCGAGATTAGCTAAGCATTTCAAGCTTGCACTAACCTCCCAAATCCTTGTTTCCAAGCTGATGAAAACGTTCAAACCACATCCACTCACTGAAAAAACTTTTCCTCACTTGTCGAAGCTATTCCAAGCTTTTAAAACTCCATATATGCCTTCTAACGATCAAGAAACATCTTGCCCTGCTTCTAACCAAGGAAAACAAAGGATTAATGCACACTCTTGCATCAAAACCTCCAGCAACACAAACCCCCACTCATCTCCAACATTCGTCAAGCAATTAACAACCGATACAGCCCGAAAACATCGACAAAACCACTCTAAATCGTTCCCATTCATTGCCTAGAAAAATCAACCATCAATCCTCATCCACTTACAACCTAAAACACCTCCCCAACCTCTATAAACCTCCGACTATCAAGAAATCACAACAATAGCCCCTAAAACTCAAGATTTCATCACTAACAACTAGCAATTTAACTAGTTTCAGGATTACTTAACAAAATCCATCAAATGAACATTATTAACCTATAAAAACATGTTAATAATCAATCATTAACTCAGCAATTAACATCAAATCCAAAGATCCACCATAAATCTTCAAGAAACCTCACTTAAACACAATTTCATCAATTTATATATAAAAACACATTCAAAACAATATGTAAAAGACTAAATACTTGGGAATTTCAGTAAAGAACATGTCATTAGAGGAGAAGAACGAACCTGCCTCTAATGATGAGCTCTTTCTCCATTTTTTGAAAAGAAACCAAAAGAAAACCAAAGAGAAAACAAGAGATTTAATAAAAAGATCAATAGAAAATAGATAAATCCTTGAAATCTAAATCAAAATTAGAGTTTTCCTTGAAAATCATGTTTTTGGATGAAGGGATTCTTGAGAAAAGTGAGAGAAAAAAACTATCGTCAAATCCAATTTTTGAGAAAACGAGAAACCGTTTCAAGTTCCCTCCATCTTTTTTTATTATAGTTATTTAATTAAAATTGTAAAATAGGAGGAAAAGTCTCTATTAGCCCTTGGTATTGCTCCTTAAAGACTCATAGCATTAGCCTTTTACGTTTTTGCCATTAAGTCAAACTTTACCATTTTTACATTTTGGTCACTAAACCAAAATGTCTGATTTTCCAAAATTGTTTTCTTTAAATTACCTTTACCAAAATTAATCATATATATAATTATGATTTTAGGAAATTTTCCCATATTTTTATCCGACCAAAAACTCTTTAATTTAACTATTTGTCGAAACTAGACTAGACCGCTAAACTAGTTTGAATCGAATTGCCTAACCAAACCTGGCTAACACCTAGGCCCAAAACTGGGGCGTTACACCCAACATAAACTAACTCGGATATACGGATACACCTTGTGGCGTGGTTGTTGCCACCATAAGAAAGTGCAGAACACTTGGTGTGGTTGTTCCCACCAACGTGGTCACAAGGTGAGTCTGTTCCCACCTTAATGCTTGCAAGATATAGTTGTTCCCATCGTACGACACACATGATGTGGCTGAACTCATCATGTTTTATCACACGAACGTGCGAATTTTGCTTACATTTTATTGTGCACTCTCATCCTATTGGTCGACCAATTATATCTAATAATATCAAGTCTCAACACATTGCCAATATACACTTTTAAACCATGTTACCTCACTATTTTTCATATGCATCATTCAAACCAATTTCTATCAACGTATGTCAAATACATTAAACCATGTATTTCGGCATTTACTCAAACATGTTGCATACCACATTCTAAATACATGAATTATCAAAACATAAACATATGCAACATTTCTCACTTCCAAAACATTCATATAACAATAGGTAAAATAATTTTATCTTCAAAGCATGAGCATGAATTTAATAAAACCATGAAAACTAAAAACCGAGAGCGAAATCTTTCATACTTACTTCTGAACTTAGATTAGTGCTTCAAGCTTAATCTAAACCCCCAAACCTTGCTTTCAAACCTTTGAAAAGCTTTTAAAATCATTTCCACTCACCGACAACACCTCGCTTGCTTTGCCGAGGCGAAATCAATCTTTTGGATCCACCACAACTCCTTCTGAATCTAACGAAATAACATCCCCTGATTCTAACAAAAGGAAAATAGAGAATTAGTGCACAACCTTGCATCAAAATCCCCAGCAACAAGAAACTACATGATTCTCCATCAACAACCAAGTTTTCGCTTCTCGAAAACTACCGAAAACACCGGCGAAATCTTTCTAACAAATCTCCAGCCATTACCTAGAGAGATTAACATCAAAATAACATCAATTTACATCTAAAAACACTTTCTCAATACCAAAGAACCTCCAGCAATTAAACAACCACACTATCAAGCCAAAAGCTCAATGATTACAACCTAAAAATAAACTAACTCATCTAGTTTCTAGTTTCCTAAATTAAAATCACTTAATGAACATTTTAATACATCATAATAATGATATAATATCATTATAAACCCAACAAAACAGATTTAAAACAAAGATATCTTGATTTAATCAATTAAACATCATTTAAACCAATTTCCATAATTGTAACATCAAAACCCAATAGAAAACACTCATAAAAGATCAAAAGCTTGGATATTTCAATAAAGAACCTTTCATTAGAAGAGAGAGAAACCTTACCTCTAATGATGATTTTTCCCTTCGAATGTAAAGATTTACATGAGAAAACAAAGATAAAATCATAAGATTTTGATAGGAAAACATTAGGAAATCAATTAATGTTAATAGATAAATCAAATCAAGTGTATACCTCAAATATTAGAAGAAGAAACTGATGTTTGGCTGGAGAGAATTTGAGAGAAAATGATTGGGAGAAAAGGTAGTTACGTAAAATGGATTTTAAGAGATAAATGTCAATTTAATTCTCTCCATCTTGTTTTATTAATTAAAACCACTTTAAAATTGACCAATTAAAGGGAAAAAAGTTTGAATTAAAACGCTTTCCCATATTTTTCTAACCTCAAAAACCTCTTTAAAATAATTAAATTCCGAAACTAGAGTATATTATTTGAATCATTCCTCCTAAATTGTCTAGCCTAAACCCAGCTAACTTCTAGGCCCAAATTCGGGGCGTTACAACTCTCCCCCACTTAAGAAATTTCGTCTTCAAAATTACCTGGTGGAAAAAGATAAGGAAATTGCTTCTCCATGCCATCCTTCCTTTCCCACGTAGTTTCCTCGACACCTCGGTGTCACCACAACATCTTAACCAACTCTATGGTCTTCCCACGAAGAACCTTGCGGTCCACATCCAAGATCTTAACCGGTTCATCATCATTGGTCAAATATGGATTCAACTCAACATCTTCAATAGGCACAACATGCGACGGATCCGATCTATACTTCTGAAGCATGGATACATGGAAAACATCTTGTATCTTTTCTAACTCAAGTGGTAACCTCAACCTATAAGCCATCGATCCAACACGCTCAAGCACCTCATATGGTCCTATAAACCTCGGACTCTACTTGCCCTTTTGACGAAATCTCATCACCTTTTTCCAAGGTGAAACTTTCAAAAACACCATACCATCAACTTTATTTTCAATCTCTTTATGCTTCAAATCTGCGTAAGAATTTTGATGATTAGATGCCGCCTTCAACCAATCACAAACAAGCTTTACCTTCTCTATCGTCCATTTAAGCAAATTCGGCAATGAAACTAACGTTTGCCTCACTTCTGCCCAACAAAGAGGCGTCCTACACTTCCTACAATACAAGGCTTCATATGGATCCATTTGTATACTTGCTTGATAGCTATTATTATAAGAAAAGTCCACCAAAGGAAACTGTTTCTCCCACAAACCTTGGAAATCTATACCACAACACCGCAACATATCTTCAAGCACTTGGATAACTCGCTCAGACTGACCATCCGTCTGAGGATGATACGAGGTACTCAAATAGAGCTGTGTACCCAATGCTCGATGCAATCACTCCCAAAACCTCGCTATAAACCTCGGATCTCTATCTAAAACAATGGATTTAGGTACACCATGTAACCTCAAAACTTCCGCAATGTACAACTCTGCCAACTTATCCAACGTATACGTAGTATATGTAGCTATGAAATGCGCACACTTCGTAAGCCGGTCTACAATCACCCAAATAGAGTTCTTCTTTGATGGGGTCAAAGGAAAAACCTGACACGAAATTCATCGTAATCCTCTCCCATTTCAATTCCAGTATCTTCAAAGGTTGCAGTAGCCCAGAAGAAAATCGATGCTCAGCTTTCACGCGCTGACAAACCATACACTTACTCACAAAATCAACAACATCCTTCTTCAACCCAACCCAATAGTACTCATCCTTCAATCCACGATACATCTTAGTACTACCAGGATGCATAGCAAAAGGACTCTTATGCGCCTCTGTCAAAATAGTGCACCTTAACTCAACAACATTTGTCACAACTATTCGACTCTTAAAACAAAAAACACCATATCATTAAAACAAAAGTTTGTCGATGTAGTACCGCAACCCCAAGCCTAGACGATGATAATGTTCTAAGAGTAGACAAACTAACTTATCTAGAAGCTAGTGTTCGAAAAAGTTAATGGAACCCTTGAGGACCTTGAAGTTCATATAGTCAAGAAGAGCACTAGGATCATCTAAGGTTATATTGTTTAAGCAAAACCAAGCTAAAGGATGTCATTCTGATGTACAATCAATTCATAGCTCACACAAAACAAGATAGTGTAAAAACAAGCAACTAAATAAGCAATAATTTCACAGTTCAAGGATAAACATGATTGAACATGAATGAGTTGCTATATGCTTATCTAACTTATAAACTTTCTTGGATTCTTAATACGGTAACTTTAAAATTGAAGAGTTAATTTATCATATTAGCTTGGTCGAATCTTAGATTGGTTCAAACCTATATGGTGTTCTAAACCATTAATTTCAAGGCAAACATGATATTTATAAGTCAAGTTAACATTACGTATATGCTTCTCACTATAAAGAAGGTCCTAACATAAATCTTTACTAGAGGAAAATAAAATGTACCTATATTTAAATGTTCAAGTGGAGGTCTACAAGACAATTCGCATATAAGACCCATATAGGTAAACAATGCAAGGAATCTATGTCAATTGAATCATATCACCACTTACGACTACAATTGTCTAACATGCCTTTAAGTTCATATACCCAACTCATAACCAACATTTCATGTCAATAGAGCACATATTGTAACGCCCCGGAAATTGGGCTAGAAGAATTGGGTAAATTATCAGAGTCTGATTGTGTTGAGTTGAGAGGTGCTCGATTCGATCAACCAATGTTGCTCACCAAGTGGTGGAGAGGTGGATTTTTGGGTGGAAGGGTTTAGGAAGCTAAAAAGAAATGTGACACAATGATTTATAGTGATTCAACCTTCTAATCAAGGTCTACATCCACTACCTTAGCTCCCCACTAAGGATTTCACAATCAATCCACTATTGATTCGTCCCCTTTTCTAGGCTTAGGAGGTAACCCTTACACACAATCAAGCTTTCTACCCAAAGCCTTGATTGAAACCCTCTCTTACAAAGAGATAAACAAAGCAAACTTAAAACCCTCTAATAGGTGTTTGTTTGCACAATTAAGCACTCACCCAAAACCTAAAACACTTGAGCAAATTTGACAATTTTGGCTCACTAGTGTTTGTCTATACAATAAATGACAATTTAAGCTCTAAGACAATCTTTGATCATTTGATGTTTGACAATATGAGCATTAGCCTTCTCTTGATGTTTGGAGGTCCCTTTTATACTCCCAAATGAGTTTGTAGCCGTTACTAGCCGTTGGGGATGATTTGGAGCCGTTGAGGACTTTATTTCCCTTCATAAATGTTGTTCTGCAGCTATAGGTATCGTTACGCGTGGAATGGTATCGGTACCGCCTTAATGAGGAACTAGCCGCTGGGCTCTTGCCAGCTTGGGTGTATCGATACGCTTGAGGGTGTATCGGTACTGGTTCACATTTAAATGGCCGTTAGGAAATAGCCGTTGAGGTAGTTGAAATGGGATCGGTACGCTTACCTGGCATATCGAAACGACCCCGATGCGTATCGATACGGCAAGGGCCTGTATCGATACGGGTTTTGACAGTGGCCAAACTGGGGCAAAAAGGTATTGGTACGGGGGTTTACCGTATCGATACTGGTACTCTGAAAACACAAGTTTGGTTATTGAAAACATGAAAAGTCTTTGCCAAAAACCTCTTAAAATACCTCAAACATAAATTCAAGTTGTTTGGACTTAATAACAAGTTTTAAATTCTTTTCAAATTAGTCCAAAACATTTTTCAATTATTATATCAAAACATTAGTTCTACAAATTGGAATTTCGGTTTAGGTTTATGCTAATTAATTAATTTCAAAAAAATAAATTGGGTCGATTAAATTGATTTTCGACAAATTTATTGTGTCTAATATTTTTGGAAAATGTTTTAATGAATATGTTAGATGACAAAATTGAATTTGGAGAATTTTCATTGAGTTGATTTGATAAAAACTTATATAGTGACTATTTTATAAGGATTGCAAAAATTTCAATAATGGTAATTTCATAAAAAGAACTAAAGTGATGGTTTTATAGTATATTTGACTAATTTATTAAATAAAGTTTTTATCACCTATTTATACTTAGAATTTGACGTTGTTTATTATTTTCTCAAGAAAGAAAGCTATGCCTAAATTTATCTCTATTTTTCTCTCAAGATTCTCTCAAACACTATTTTAATCTTCTTGGATTTTCTTATCCAATTTCTATTCATTTTTCTTTTTGGACCATTTCTAATCAATAGTCATACAAGAGATTTTGATTTCTCTCATCTTATTCAATGGATTTCAAGTTGGAAGATTGGAGGAGCAATCTTGATTTTCATGTTCCAATTTATTTGGGTAAGCTTTGATTTTCTAATGATCTCCGAACTATATTGTGTTGATTTCTTATCAATTCTATTGTCTTTTGATGTTAAAATGAATTTTAGTGGAGTAATTCAATTTCTAGATGCTAAAGAGCGGATCACGATTTGATGGATGAAATCTAAATGTTTTAATTGGGTTATGTGTTATTCTTGTGGGTGGGTTAGATATAATCTAAATTCAATTTTGTAAAATTGAATCCGAAATTAATCTAATTGGTTAAATTAGGTGGGGTAATTAGTGGAATGGCTAATTTGACTATTGGATCAAGTGTGTATTGTATACGTTCGATAAAATGCATGAAGGGAATTTAGGAGTGTTCGAACAGGGGCGTACTGCCCTGTCCTTCAAACATTTTGGTGCCGGGCGGTGTTGGTGCCGTCTTTCCCCCCGCGTGTTTGACGTGTGAATTGGGGATTTTAATCAGGGGAGCTATTTCTATGTATCGTGAATTTGGAAAATAATTAAAAGGGGAATAGTATTGTTGGCAGTAGTGTGAGTAAATGGAAATGGAAATGTTTTGAGATTATATAAATAAGGTGCGTGGAAAACAAAATGAAATGACCCCCTGCTACGTAACAGTGAGGTAATATGCATGTTAGGGAAATAGGGGGTGGTTCGAACATTCGTTATATTTTGTGTGTTTTAATTAAGTGGTTTTTTTTAGCGTGGTCCAATTTATATTGACCCTTTATTTTCTTGTGGAAGATAGAAAGTGTTCGGACGTTTTCGGATTAGGCGTCGAGGCGTTGGCATTGAGATGTTGGCACCAAGACGATGGCAAGTTGGTGAGTGCAAATTTGTTTTGGTACTATAAAGTGGTTTGATTTATGGCTTTGGGAGTTTAGTTAAAGCCTAGCAAGCTTAGCTAAGCTCGAAATAAGTTTTTCCCTATTTTCGCCTTTTGAATATTGGTTTGATATGATACTTGATTTACATGTTTGGTTTGAAAACATGGATGGATTTACCTACTGTTTATGCATTATTTGAGTATGATATATATTGATTTTTGATCATATATTGATGATGGATGCATTGGTAAATGATCCACGTAAGTATGTGTTTTAAACTTATTTAAAAGCATGGTTTGTTGCTTTGGAAATATAGTTTTGTGTTGATGCATATGAAAACAGTGAGGTATGTGGTTAAAATGAATTATACTGGCAAGTGATGTGGTTTAAAAATATTATCCGATATAGTTAGCTGGCTATAGGATTGGGTGCACTATAAAAAGTCACCTTGGATGTCGAGGGGTTGGTATCACGTGTCTCTATCCAAGTACCTTATCGATCGAGGAGGTTGGTGTCCTATCTCTCTTTAGTGGGTTAAGCATCTAACCGATGGTTGGGGTTGGTGTCCTTGTGGGTTGTGATTGTACTCGGTTGTTATTGTATCACTTGGTTGTGATTGTACCATAATTACGGTTAAGATGGCTTGAAGTGTTATGAGAACACTTGTTGAATCCATGTATCCGATATGATATTTTAGAAATAGAACTTGGTTAACGATCACTTGTAAGGCAATATAATTGATGATGTATCATGTTCACGGATTGTGTTGTATAATGTTCGTTTATACATGTTTACTCCTTAAGACTTATGTATGGATTATTATGCATGGGAAAGCTTAACTTGAGGGTTAGCAAGTAGGATTTGTTGTTGATCTATGATACATGTTGCATATGGTTTAATATGCATATTTTTGGAAATGTTAAGTGCATGATTTGTTTTGAAAAACAAATGAAGAAGTGTTTGGGTAGTTAAGCATGATTTGAGAACAAAGTGGTTTATGGTTCTCAAATGGTTACCTTTAATGCCAATATATGAGATTACATGTATCATTGATTTAAATGGTTTTGTATAATAAGATTTATACTTGAGATTCTATTTTGAGATATGTTTATGTTGTTCAAGCATGAGAGGCTTGTATTGATATTTTGCATTATGATTAATGCATGAGATTTTTCATACATGTTTTATAAATGAGAAATGCTTTAGTTTGAGAAACATAAGTCTTGAGAAAAGTGTTTTGATGCATATGATTGTTATGCACGATTCGATTTGAGAATAAATGGGAAAACATTTATGTTTTGATTAAGCATGTTTCATGTAATGTTTTGGGAATAAAAGGGTTGCTATGAAAGCATGATGCATATTCATTGAACAAGCATGGTTAATTTAAATGCTTTAGAAATGATGCATTTGACTTGCTCTAATATGGATTTCTAACATTGGTTTTGGTTTTAAAACTGCATTGACGTATTACCCGTTTTGAGCACACTCACTAGGCACTATATGCTTGCGCTCTCTTTTCTTCCGTCTTCGAAGTGAATAGAAGCATACTTAGGGTCGTGGTCCGAGGCAAGGTGGATACCAACACAAATGAATTCAAAGGGGGTATGATTACGATATTACTGTTATTTGTAATATGGCAATGTGGGTAAATTTTTGGGATGAATTGTTTTATTTAAAAAATGATAACTTGATTGATTTTATATTGTGTTAGACGATGATTGTATGTAAAGATTAATATGTTGGTTTTACTTTAATGCCTTACATACTTGATAGTTATGATCAAATGATTTTAATATTTTAAATAATGATTAGATTGATTACTTGTGTTCGATGAGTTTTTATGGTCGTATGCTTTAAGTCTCTTAATCATTATAAAGTCTATGTTGAGGTCTTGATCATTTGTTTCTTAGTGGATAATGATGTATATTGTCAGGAAGCATGTCTCTAGATTGCTTGTATAAATATGAAATGTGTTTAATAATTGTATGCAATTATTTGAGCTTATATGTTTAATGGTGGTATAATATTAAAAGCATGATTAATGTTGTTCGTAAATAAGTGGGTAAGTTGAGTTGGAAATCGAATTCTCAAAATGTATTAGGTGCAGCCCGTTTATTGTAATAGCTTGTGGTTAATTCAATTAATGGATTTTACCGAGTTTGGATACATTGCATTTTGGTCATCGTATGTTGTTGCATCAATTGAATAAGTAAATGATGTCTGTTTCAATTGCATTTTTGCGAGCATGTGTAAAATGTATCTAATTGCAGTGAGAAGATGATAGAAAGATGTCAGTGTCTATATTTTGTATGTTTTATGATTTAGTCCTTAATTTTGTTTTTAGCTCAATTTAATTCCTATTTGTTATCTGTTGAAGCTGAAATTTTACATGCCGATATGAAACATGATTAATTAAATCATGGTAATTTGAAATTTGAATTAATCCATGTAATTATTCAGATTTACATTTTGGTCCCTAAAATACGCTTGTAATGAATCAGACGTCCAATTGACCTCGTTCGAGTCGTAACTTTCTCCGTTATGAGCATGATCAACTTAAGAATTTATAAGAGCATCTAGAAAAGATAAAAGAAAAAAAGGTAGCTTATTGAAGTAAATCTTTGTCGGTTTATTTTAATATTCCCTGTTTAAATCGCTCGAGTCGGTGAAACGGTTAGACCAGGTCAAGGGGGTTACATTTTTTTGTATCAGAGACAGGTTTGTGATAATCGGGAGGTGTATTGATTGTTGTGTTGATGTTTTAGATTGATTTCTGATGTTTGCTACAAGAACTTTGGTTCCTTTATGCCAGGTTGTGATTGTTGGGAGGTGAGTTGTGTTAGTTGTGATGATGTTAACTATTGTGTGACATGCATAGTTTTTGATTCTATGTTTCTATTGTTGAAGTGTGCTATGTTGGATTTAACCTCATATAGATAGAGTTTCATCTGGTTATTTTGCGAAAATTGATAAATGTGGTTCGTATATGCACATGTTGATAATTACTTATGTTTGGGGTTAATCGGGAACACATTGCCTATTGCAAATGTTGTTGAAAATATTTTTTCAGGTTTGTCTTGGAACACTTGCCGAGCCTATGCTCAAGCTGTTTTTAAGTATTAGAATGGTTATTGTAATCGTTGTTAATGATATGGATTTATGGATAAGAAGTTGGTAAAACGAGGTGAATGGAAGTGTGTATACCGTAAAGTGTTGTATGCTTGATGGCAATATCAGTTTTGGTAAAGTATGCTTGAAGAAGATTCGACTTAGATTCTAACGAGGATTGTTGGAGTGTTTCAAATGATAAGGTTATGATGTACGCATCAGGCTAGGAAGTTGATGTTTAGGATCGAAACCTGACTTGTGATGTTGATTGTTTGAGAGAATTTGGTGGTATCCCTAACGTTCCTGCCACGAGGACGATCAAGGTATGTAGAAGGCGTAAAGTGTTGAGTTGATTTTTATCTTTGGAGGTCATGGTGCGCAGCGGAATCGTGGAATATATATTATAATTAAGGAAGTGTTGCGTAGCCTCTTTATCTTTCCCAACTGCATCATCTAGTGGATTATGGCTTTACAGAATTATGCATATTAATTTAAGGTAGTTGTTTGGGTGTGTTGAATTTTTTGATATTGAAGTTGATTCTTGTAGTCGAGTTGTCCAAGAACGGACCGATTTATATTTGATGAGCTTACATTTTATGTGGTAATCTAAGGTTAAAGTATGTTCGACTTTTGAATGTTTGTGTTGTTTAAAAATTCTTTCCTAAAAGGCCTTTGGAGGAGTTTCCTGACTTGTCCTTTGTTTACGAAGTAGAGTTCGGTGTTGAGACATACTTTGGTGCGGCTCCCAAATCTTTTTGTGTAACGTTGATGAGCGTTATGGAAATGTGTGAGTGGAGGACGTAATGGTAAGAAGGGTTGGTTTATGGATATGTTTGATTAAAATTTCTAGTTTGGAAAGCTTCAGCGTGGTTGTTAATGACAATGGCTTTTAATACCATTTAGGTGGCATGCATTTAAAGTTATTACGTGTTAATGACGAATGTGCTAGTAGCATTTGAGATTGTGATGAAGTTGAGTATTTTGTGAATACTTGGTTTCGTAAGTAGTAAGAGTGCTGGTATTCTCGAGTACAACTGTACCGAGAAGGATCTTGGTCGACAATCATGAATGGTTTAGCAGGATTTTGTTGTGAAACGAATGTTTTCTACTTGTTTAGGTAAATGCGAGTTTTGGCTTGTTGAAGGGAGTGTTGGTTCTGAGAATGTTAATAGAGTGTGAACAGTTGAACATGCACAGTGCATAAACACTTATATGTATATATTTAAATATGTCAGTACATGCATACATTTGGGCATGAAATTAGAGGTTTTGTATACATACACATAGGTATCTATGAGGGCATATAAGTAATCATGAATACATATGTTCACACTTACGATGACGTTTTGGAGGCCGATGAAGTGATGGTGTAAGCGAGATAGTTTATGTAAGTAGCTTTAGTGATGAGGTTCTTTTGGGTTTCAAGGATTTTAGAAGGAGATAAAGATTGGTTCTTAGAAGATGGAGTTGTTTTAGATTTGGAGCAACCAAGTTTTTGTTAGATGTTTGTGGAATTTCTCTATCCAGTTGATTATTGTCAAGGTTTGTTGAGGAATCTTCTAAGATTGTTACACCGTTAGCGAAGGTGTGGCAAAAGATAACTATGTTGAGTTGGACGTTGTTTGGGTTCGGTTGGGATCGTGGCTTGAGTTTTGTTCGTTAATTAGTTCCAGGTTGATAATCAAATATGTTTTGAAAGGGATATAATTTTTTTTTTGGACTTGACTAATGTTTTGAAAGATTATTTAATTGGTTTATTAAATAATAAGAATTATGTTTTTGATCACTAAAAAAAGAGAAAGAGACAATTTGGTTTTAAAAGTGGTTTTTGTGAAATAGAGATGGGACACAAACTAAGAATCTTTAGGGAGTAAATGCACCCTTTGTATTTTGACAAACTCAATTTTCTTTTACTAAAAAAACTACTACCGATAGTTAATATTTTCTCTAAAACATGGGTTTTTAAATTTTATTTTAAACTAGAACTATTTTTTCCGTGTTTTATAGTTTCCTAAATTGTTTTTAGAAGATTAATTGGATTTCGAGACTTATTTCTAATCTATTTTTTTCTTCATCCAAATGATTTTAAAACTTGAGCGAATCAGTTGATTTTTAGTTAACAATGCTTTTCACGTTAGAATACAAGAGAAATCTCATTTTGGTTGAACTTCTATCAAGCAAGGCGAGCTATGGTTTCTTTTTGAAATTCCGCACGCTTTGTGTCCTTAATCTATTATTTCTATTAACATTTGAGATTAAAATGAATTTAATCGTGTTTAATTGGTTTGTAGTGGTTTTAAGAACCAATTATGGTTATGTTGTTCAAACTTAATGGCTTCTTGTTGGTTGAGAAAAAAATATAAAAATTAGTTTTACAAGTTTGGAACTAAAATTAGTTTAAGTGCTTAATTGAGATAGTTGTTCTTCGTGAATTGAGAATTGTTTGTGAAGGATAATTGGATATTAGAAAATATTGGTGCAAACTAAAAGTGGTTTTGGTTATTTGACATTGTTTTGAGGTTGATAATTAGATAAGTTTTATGCGGATTGAGACGATGAGAAACCGGTTTTTGTGACTTGCTTTGTCGAGATGATTTCAACTCGAAAGTGTAATTGATAGTTTGCCAACGTTTATGTGACAAGGTTCAGTGGACCCTTTCTAGTTGTTTTTTTAAAGAGGAAGTTGAGAATTTGTTGGTTCTACCATTGGTAAGGGTTGTTTCAGATTAAATCTCTAGCAATTAGGTGTTGTTCATCCAGACGATTGAATTTGTGAAAGTTATGTGGCGTAAGTGTAATCGATAAAGTTGTTGGACTAAGAAATGTTTGTATTTGCTTTCTTGCCTTACGTAAATTTCGAGGAAGAAATTGGGCTAGTAGAATTGGGTAAATTATCAGAGTCGGATTAGAATTTCGGGTTAGATTTAAGATAATTAATTAATTCCAGAAAAATAAATTGTGAGAATTAAATTAATTTTTGACAGATTTATTGTGTCTAATATTTTTGGAAAATATTTTAATGAATATGTTAGATGTCAAAATTGAATTTGGACAATTTTCATTGAGTTGATTTGATAATAATTTATATAGTGACTATTTTATAAGCATTGCAAAATTTTTATTAATGACAATTTCGTAAAAAGAACTAAAGTGATGGTTTTATGGTATATTTGACACATTTATTAAATAAAGTTTTTATCACCTATTTTTACTTAGAATTTGACAATAGTTATTATTTTCTCAAGAAAGAAAGCTATGCCTAAATTTATCTCTCTTTTTCACTCAAGATTCTCCTTAACACTATTTTAATCATCTTGGTTTTTCTTATCTAATTTCTATTCATTTTTCTTTCTAAACCATTTCTAATCAATTTCAATGGATTTCAAGTTGGAAGATTGGATGAGCAATCTTGATTTTCATGTTTTAATTTATTTGGGTAAGCTTTAATTTTCTAATGAACTCCTAATTATTTTGTGTTGATTTGCTATCAATTCTAATGTCATTGATGTTAAAATGAATTTTAATTGAGTAATTCAATTTTTAGATGCTAAAGAGTGGATCATGATTTGATTGATGAAATCTAAATGTTTTAATTAGGTTATGCGTTATTTTTGTGGGTTATATATAATCTAAACTCAATTTTGTAAAATTGAATATAAAATTAATTTAATTGGTTGAATTTAGATTTGAGTTCTTAGATGGGGTAATTGGTGGAATGGCTGATTTGATTATTGGATAAGTGTGTATTGTATATGTTCGATAAAATGCATGAAGGGAATTAAGGGGTGTTCGAACAGGAGCGTACTGCCCTGCCCTTCGAACATTTTGGTGCTAGGCGGTGTTGGTTCCGTCGTTTTCCCCGCGTGTATTGGGGATTTTAATTGGGGGAGCTATTTGTGTGTAGGGTGAATTTGGAAAAGAATTAAAAGGGTAATAGTGATGTTGGCAGTAGCGTGAGTAAATGGAAGTGGAAATGTTTTGAGATCATATTAATACGGTACGTGGAAAACAAAATGCAATGACCCCTGCTACTTAACAGTGAGGCAATAGGCATGTTAGGGAAATATGGGAAATTTTCCTAAAATCATAATTATATATATGATGAATTTTGGTAAAGGTAATTCAAAGAAAACAATTTTGGAAATTGGACATTGTGGTTTAGTGACTAAAATGTAAAAATGGTAATGTTTGTTTTAAGGGTAAAAACATAAAAGGCTAATGCTTCGAATCTTTAAGGAGCAATACCAAGGGTTAGTAGAGATTTTTCCTCATATTTTACAATTTTAATTAAATAATTATAATAAAAAAGATGGAGGGAATTTGGAGAGACGGTTACTCATTTTCATTTGACGATAGTTTTCTTCTCTCATTTTCTTTCAAGTTTCCTTCATCCAAACATCAATATTTTCAAGGTAAACTCTAAATTTGATTTGGATTTCAAAGATTTATCTATTATCCATTGATTTCCTATTGTACCTACTCTTTCCTCTTTGGTTTCCTTTTGGTTTCTTTTCAAAAATGAAGAGCTCATCATTAGAGGTAGGTTTGTTCTTCTCCTCTAATGACATGTTCTTTACTGAAATTCCCAAGTATTTAGTCTTGTACATATTGATTTTAATGGGTTTATATATATATTGATGAAATCATGTTTAATTGAGGTTTCTTGAAGATTTGTGGTGGATCTTTGGATTTGATGTTAATTGCTGAGTTAATGATTGATTATTAAAAATTTCTTAATGGCTAATAATGTTAACTTGATGGATTTTGTTAAGTAATCCCGAAACTAATTAGATTTCTAGAAGTTAGTGATGAAATCTTGAGTTTTAGGGGTTGTTATGGTGATTTCTTGGTAGTTGGAGGTTTATTGAGGTTGGGGAAGTGTTTTATGTTGTAAATGGATGAGGATTGATGGTTGATTTTGTTGGGTACTGATTGGGAACAATTTAGAGTAGTTTTGTCGATGTTTTCGGTTTGTATCGATGGTTAATTGCTTAGCGAATGTTGGAGTTCAGTGGGGGTTTGTGTTGCTGGAGGTTTTGATGCAAGAGTGTGCATTAATCCTCTATTTTTCCTTGGTTAGAAGCAGGGCAAGACGTTGCCTGATCATTTGAAAGGCTTATTAGGAGTTTCAGAAGCTTGGAATAGCTTCGACAAGTGAGGCGAAGTTGTATCGGTGAGTGGATGTGGTTTGAACATTTTTTATAAGCTTGGAAACAAGGTTTTGGGAGGTTATTGTAAGCTTGAAATGCTTGGCTAATCTCGGAAGTAAGTATGGTTACTAAAGCTGTCGATTTTCGGTTTAAAGTTCATGTGGATTATCATGCTCATGTTTTGGATTTATATTTTGTTACTCACTGTTATGCATGTTTTATAAGCATGATTTTGCTGATTTATATTCCATGAAGTAATTTGATTATGTTTCAAGAGACTGATTATGTTTTGGATATGTGATGATTTTGTTAATGCATTGAAAGCAGTCAGTTAACATGAATTTTAATGATATATCGGCTTAGTGATGAAATTTCTATTATCGGATATGTTGGTCGACCAATAGAATGTAAAGTGCACTATAATATATAAAATTTGCGCGTGTGATAAATTCTTCGGTTATACAATAGGGGTAAATTCTATTGTGTTGCGAGTGATAGGGGTAGATTCTCTCACCACGGGTAATGCGGGTAGTGGCATCTCGGCCGAAGTGAGATTATGGTGAGGGTTGATTTCACCATGTAGCTTGATAGGGGTTGATTCTATCAATGGCTTGGCGGGGGTTGATTCTGTTAAGTGTGTTCCTATATCCGATCATTATTGGATGAGGATAGATTCCATCTGGTTCACTTGAGATGCCAATATATGAATTGTACATGTATCATGGTTTTAAAATGCTTTTGTATAATGATACTTATACATGATGTTTATGCTTTGTGAGATTTAAGCATGAGAAGCTTGATTTGGTTTTGCATTGAGATATGCATGAGATAATAATACATGTGGTTTGTGAAGATGCTTTTATTGTGGTTTCAAAAGCATGATAAAGTTGAGCATGATGTGATTATGTTTTAAAGGAAACATGGTTTTGAAAAGTGCATTGTTGTTGTTTAAATTGAGATTTCCCTCAGTAAGTAAATATGCTTACGCTCTCCTTTCCAACAATGCAGATAAGTGAGCTATTGGCAGCAAAATAGGAAGGGAAAACACCCAAGATGTCATTCGATTTACAAGTATGGATTTTGTTACTTTTAATAATTTAGAAATGGCAATAGGGAGGGTACCTCGGTATTTGGGAGATGTTTGTTTAAACTCCCTGGTTTGGCAAGTGTGTTTTTCCTTATAAGACTTGTTATGGGCCTTTATATGTTGTTATGCTTTGTTTTGTGGATTTTGATGCTCTATGTAGATTGCTTATAGGTTACATGCCTCTAGACTAATCATGTGTTGCGATCCTTGATGTTAATACCTTTGATGATGCATATGTGTTGGATAAATGTGTGGAGGATGTTTACTTATGATTGCTTGATGTTTGATGGCCTTTTCGTATGCTTAAATGTGCTTAAATGTTTCCGTTTTAGTGCAGTTCTGGTATGTGTTTCGAAACAGTAGCAGATGTTTCAATACAACTTGCATATTGGGTCTTATTGTTTCAGAACACTGCTAGGTTGTTCTGATACGCCAAGTTATAATTTGTACTCGTATCAAAACACGGTGTTGTTTCGACACGGCTCTATTATGTCCGAATGTAGGGGAGGTCAATCTAGGCACATGGTTTCGAAACGGGTAGGGTCGTTCCAATACAATTTGCCACTGGAAAGCATGGTTTTGAAACAAGGTAGTTAAGTTCGTTAATTCGACATGTTTTCTCAGTTTTGAATGTTTACATTTCAGTCCCTATTTTGTATGATTTGCTATTGCGGATGTTTTAATGATCGTATGATGCTGATATTTCACCTGTAAGCATGTAATGGACCTAATTGAAAGTTGGTAACACTAATTTGTAATCTTGACCTCATATAATATTGTTTGCAAATGAATGATCAATTGAAGTACGCTTTTAATGGAAATATATTCGTTGCGTGAATGAACTTTGTAGGATTTAATTATACATCTAGACAAGTGAAAAAAAGGTTGCTAATCGAGATTGACTTTCACGAGTTGACTTTGGTTTTCCCAGTGTAATTCTCTTAATTCGGGTTAAACGTCTAGACCGGGCTAAGGGGGTTACAGTTTGGACATTTTCGGATTAGGCGTAGAGGCGTTGGTGTTGAGATGTTGGCACGAAGACGATGGGAAGTTGGCGAGTGCAAATGTGTTTTGGTACTATAAAGAGTTTTGATTTATGACTTTGGGAGTTTAGTTAAACCCTAGCAAGCTTAGGTAAAGTTAGAATTATGTTTTTCCCTATTTTCTCCTTTTGAATATTGGTTTGATATGATATTTGATTTACGTGTTTTGGTTTAAAAACATGGTTTGATCATATATTGAGTATGATATATATTGAGTTTTGATCATATATTGATGATGGATGCGTTGGTAAATGACCCATGTAAGTATGTGTTTTATACTATTTTAAAATCATGGTTTGTTGCTTTGGAAATATAGTTTGTGTTGATGCATATGAAAACAGTGAGGTATGTGGTTATAATGAATTATATTGTCAAGTGATGTGGTTTAAAAATATTATTGGATATAGTTAGTTGGCTATATGATTGTGTGCACTATAAAACGTCGGCTTGGATGTCGAGTGGTTGGTGTCCTGTGTCTCTATCCAAGTACCCTATCGATCTTGGAGGTTGATGTCCCGTCTCTCGTTAGTGGGTTAAGCATCTAACCGATAATTGAGGTTGGTGTCCCCGTGGGTTGTGATTGTACCCGATTATTATTGTACCAATTGGTTGTGATTGTACCATTATTCCGGTTAAGATGGCTTGTTATGAGAACACTTGTTGAATCCGTGTATTCGATATGATATTTTGGAAATAGAACTTGGTTAACTATCACTTGTAAGCCAATATATTTGATATGATGTTCAAGCACGAGAGACTTGTATTGATATTTTGCATTATGGTTAATGCATGGGATTTGTGATACATGTTTTATAACTCAGAAATGCTTTGGTTTGAGAAGCATGAGTCTTGAGAAATGTGTTTTGATGCATATGGTTGTTATGTACGATTCGATTTGAGAATAAATGGGAAATTTCTTATGTTTTGATTAAGCATGTTGTATCAAATATTTAGGGAATAAAAGGGTTGTTATGAAAGCATGATGCTTATGTATCGAACAAGCATGGTTAATTGAAATGCTTTGGAAATGATTTGTTTGACTTCCTCTAAAATGAATTTCTAACATCGATTTTAGTTTAAAATTGCATAGACGTATTAACCGCTTTGAGCGCACTCAAAAGGCATTATATGCTCACGCTCTCTTTTCTTCCATCAATGAAGTAAATAGAAGCAAGATTGGGGTTGTAGTCTGAGGCAAGGTGGATACCAAGACAAGTGAATTTAAAGGGGCATGGTTACGATATTACTGTTATTTGTAATAATGCAATGTGGGTAAATTTTTTGGACAAATTGTTTTATTTAGGAAATTATAACTTGATTGATTTTATATTGTGTTAGATGATGATTGTATGTAATGATTAATATGTTGGTTTTACTTTAACGCCTTGCATACTTGATAGTTATTACCAAATGATTTTAATGTTTTAAATAATGATTATATTGATTACTTGTGTTCGATGAGTGTTTATGGTCATATGCTTTAAGTCCCTTAATCATTATAAAGCCTATGTTGAGGTCTTGATCATTTGTTTCTTAGTGGATAATGATGTATTTTGTTAGGAAGCATGCCTCTAGATTGCTTGTATAAATATAAAATGTGTTGAATAATTGGTATGTAATTATTTGACCCTATATGTTTAATGGTTGTATAATATTAAAAGCATGATTAATGTTGTAATGGTTGTGGTTAATTTGATTAGTGGATTTTACCGAGTTTGGATTCTTTGTATTTTGGCCACCGTATGTTGTTGCATCAATTGAATAAGTAAATAATGTTCGTTTGAATTGTGTTTTTGCGAGCATGTTTAAAATGTATCTAATTGCTCTGAGAAGCTGATAAAACCGTGTTAGTCTCTATATTTTGGCTGTTTTACGATTTAGTCATTAATTTCATTTTTACCTCATTTGAATGCCTATTTATTATTCATTGAAGATGAAATTTTACATTCCTCCATGAAACATGATTAATTAATATTGGTAACTTGAAATTTGAATAAATCCATGTAATTATTCAAATTTATCTTTTGGTCCCTAAAATGCGCTTTTAATGAATCAGACGTCCAATTGACCTCGTTCTAGTCGTAACTTTATCTGCTATAAGAATGATCAACTTAAGAATTAATAAGTGCATCTAGAAAATATTAAAGAAAAAAGGGTAGCTTATTGAAGTAAATCTTCATCGGTTTATTTTAATATTCCCCGTGTAACTCGCTCGAGTCGGTAAAACGGTTAAACCGGGTCGAGGGGGTTAGATTTGTTGGTATCAGAGCCAGGTTTGCAATAATTTGGAGGTGTAATGATTGTTGTGCTAATATTTTAGATTGATTTATGATGTTTGCTACAAGCACTTTGGTTGCTTTATGCCATGTTGTGATTGTTAGGAGGTGAGTTGTGTTAGTTGTGATGTTGTTAACTGTTGTGTGACATGCACTGTGTTTGATTATATGTTTCTATAGTTGAAATGTGCTATGTTGGAGTTAACATCGGATATATAGAGTTTCATCTGGTTATTTTGTGAAAATTGAAAAATGTGGTTCGTATGTGCACATGTTGATAATTACTTAAGTTTGGGGTTAATCGGGAACACATTGCCTATTGAAAAGATTTTTGCTGGTTTGTCTTGGATCACTTGCCGAGCATATGCCCCAGCTGTCATGTTTAAACACTGATAATGAATTTTATTTTGTATGAGAAATGATTTATTCGGTAATTACTTTCGAGCTTAGTAAGCGTAGACTAGGTTATTGGTAGTTTGAGGAAAGTGGTTTTCGACCTTGAGTAAACTTGGTCCTTGATCGAGAATAGTTAAAAGTGGTATCCGAACTTGAGTAATGTTGTCTTCGTTCATGAGTTTTGGGTGGCGTTGGTCCACTATTTTAAGTATTAGAGTGGTTATTGCCATCGTTGTTAATGATATGGATTTGTGGATAAGAAGTTGGTAAAACAAGGTGAATGGAAGTGTGTATACCGTAAGGTGTTGTATGCTTGATGGCAATATCAGTTTTGGTAAATTATGCTTGAGAAAGCTTCTGCTTAGATTCTAATGAGAATTGTTGGAGTGTTTCAAATGATAAGGTTATGATGTACGCATCAGTCTAGGAAGTTGATGTTCAAGATCAAAACCTGACCTGTGATGTTGATTGTTGGAGAGAATTTTGTAGTATCCGTAGTGTTCCTGCCACGAGGACGGTCAAGGTATGCAATTATGCATATTAATTTAAGGTACCTGTTTGGGTGTGTTGAATTTTTGGAGATTGAAGTTGATTCCTGTAGTCGAGTTGTCCAAGAACGGACTGATTTCTGTTTGATGAGCTTACGACTTATGAGTTAATCTAAGGTTAAAGTATGTTCGAGTTTTGAATGTCTGTGTTTTTCGAAAATTCCTTCTTAGAAGGCTTTTGAAGGAGTTTCCCAATTTGTCCTTTGTTTACAAAGTAGACTTTGATGTTGAGCCGTACTTTGGTGTGACTCCCGAATCATTTTGTGTAATGTTAATGAGCGTTAAGGAAATGTGTGAGTGGAGAACGTAATGGTAAGAATGGTTGGTTTATGAATATGTGTGATCAAAAGTTCTAGTTTTAAAAGCTTTAGCGTGGTTGTTAATGACATTGGTGTTTAAGACTGTTTGGTTGGGATGCGCTTAAAGTTATGTCGTGTTAATGACGAATGTGCTAGTATCATTTGAGAATGCGATGAAGTTGAGTATTCAGTGAATAATTTGTTTCGTAAGTAGTGAGAGTGGTGGTAATCTCGGGTACAACAGTACCGAGAAGGATCTTGGTCGACAATCATGAATGGTTTAGCAGGATTTTGTAGTGAAACGAATGTTTGCTCCTTGTTTAGGTAAGTGCGAGTTTTGGCTTGTTGAAGGGAGTGTTGGTTCTGAGAATGTTATTAGTAAGTTTGAACAGTTTAACATGCACAGTGCATAAACACTTATATGTTTATATTTGAATATGTTAGTACATGCAAACATTAGAGCACGACATTAGAGGTGTTTCATACATACACATAGGTATCTATGAGGGCATATAAGTAATCATGCATACATGTGTTCAACTTACGGATGAGTTTTTGGAGACCGATAATGTCATGGTGTAAGCGAAATAGTTTATGTAAGTATCTTTAGTGATGAGGTTCTTTGGGTTTCAAGGATTTTAGAAGGAGATAAAGATTGGTTCTTGGAAGTTGGAGTTATTTTAGAAGGAGATAAGAAGTTGGTAAAGCGAGGTGAAATGGAGGTGGTGGTACGGGGTTGGCAGTGCTTTCTTTGCTGGGCATCCTATTCTGAGCAGCTGTTTCAGGTTCTGTTTGTTCATTCCTGGTGTCGTCTGCTGATTCTTTGGAATATTTTTTTGAAGAATAACTCAAAACCATAAAACAACCATTTCTCACTACTTACAACATAACCATAACCCAATGGAAATTAGAACATGGCGGCGGTGAAGAACACAAGAAAAGTCTATAAAAAACCTAGGATGATTTGAACTAGAAGTACAATGGGTATTTATAGACTCAAGACTAGGTTAAGTCCTCCTTAAAGTAGAAGTCCTCTAAAGTAGCTTTCCATCTTAAATATGACTTTAAATGCCGACTTCTTTGCTTAGAAGATGGACTCTTTCTCGTTTGCCTTATCCCGCAAGTCGGCTTGAGAATTTTGTTTCGGCATCCCTAGTTGTTGCTACAGATGTCGAAAAATCATATGAACGCCGTCGATAGATTAAGGAATTTTTGCTCTAAAAATCGCGCTCTGGTTCTCCCAGCTTCCATAGTCAGCTGCCGAGGGTAGCAAGGTCGACGACAACTCTACTGAGCAGGTGCTTGGCAACAACTCTGTTTTGCTGGAACTGCTTCAGTACAGCTCCTGGGTTCGCTCATCGGTTCCCTCGTTCAGCTATTAGTACCTACATCCAAGAATACACTAGAACAATATCTCTTGTTCACCGAATAAATGATAAGTTATAAAAGTAAGTCAGAACAATGAAATACTGTAAAATGCTATGCATGACCCTACTTATGCCTAAAATGTGCTTAATAACAATAATAATAGGAGTTGGCATGTGCATGAAATATAGGACTTTTGGACACTTTACAATACACAGCAAGTCAAAACAATTGAAGCCTTTTACGAAAAATGTGGGGGAGACCACGAATCATCTGAGTGCCAACAAGGGACATAAACCAGCTGCTGTGTAGGAAACTTCAACAGAAACAACAACCCGACTGCGAACACCTACATCCCTGGTTGGAAGAGGCACCCGAACTTCTTATGGAGTAACCCCAACAATGCTTTGAATCCAGCTGCTCAGTCAAACCAATCACAAGGATTTCAGTAGATGATGTGGTGGCGGGAGCCGCCACAGCAGGCAGCACACGGTTCCTTGGAGCAGACTTCTAAGTGCCTTCATAACTCAAACAAGTACATATATGTCCAGCATGGATTTATTTGTTAAAAAGACTAAAGCTTTCATGGACAGGACCGAGATGAAAATGCAAAATCATGTGGCAACTTTAAAGTCACTGGCAACTCAAATGGGACAATTTGCTCAAGTTTTGAACACCAAACCTATGGGAGAATTGTCCATCAATACTGAAGTCGCAAGAAAACCCACTTACGAGCAGTGTAAGGGCATCAATTCAGTCACACAGATGGAAGCAAGCAAGCCTACCGCGACAGACCCAAAACTATCCGCCCTGGCAGACTCTAGTAGTGCCACCAAGAAACATGAAAATACTGCACAAAAGCTGAAACACCAGAAGCAGGATCACCAGTGCACAAAATTTCTAGACATTCTCAAGCAATTGCACATCAACATACCCCTGGTAGAAGCCATACAGCAAATGCCCAACTATGCAAAGTTTCTGAAGGATATGGTTTTCAAACGGAAAAGAATCAAAAAGTTTGAAACGATAACCATAACTGAAGAATGCATGGTCATGCTGCACAACAAAAGACCACCCAAAATAAGAGATCCATGTATTTTCCTCATACCTTGCGCTATTGGGAGCCAATATGAAGGGAAGGCCTTATGTGACCTTGGGGCAAGCATCAACGTGATGCCCAAAGCGGTGTTTGAAAAACTGGGAATTGGAAGAGCTAAACCCACCAGCGTCATACTCCAGCTAGCTGATCACTCTTACGTGCAACCAAAAGGAAGGATCGAGGACATCTTAGTAAGAGTAGACAATCTTATCTTCTCTACAGACTTCGTAATTCTGGACTGTGAAGGAGACGACAAAGCACCCGTCATTCTGGGAAGACCATTCCTAGAAACAAGAAAACCCTAATTGATGTAGAGAATGGTGAACTTACTATGAAGATGGACGACCGAGAAATTAAATTGAATGTCCTGTAACACCTGAAGGAAGTTGAAGACAAAAAAGAATACCAGGACATCCATGATTCAATAAACACCTATTCCAACAGTAAGCTCAAACACCACAAACACAACTGCCCAGGCGGGCAACCTGACACCGCCAATGATCAAGAGAAACACAAGGATCCGCCTTGGCAGAGGATGAAGCAAATACTACAGCAACCTAGGAAATGGTTGTGTTGGGAAATGCATCCAGATGCATTCCCAACATAACTTAATTTTTCTCTCTTTTATTTTATTTTAATTTATTTTTATGTTTAGGATTTAGATTTTTAATTTCTTGCATGTTAGGAATTAGATTTAATTTTTCGTATTTGTTTATTTGCTAATAAATTTTTATTTCAATTATTAGGAGAGATAATAACCCAAGAGAAGAGAGAAGAAGAAAGCCCAATCCATAAACCATCTCAAGCCCGCCCGCCAAGACTGTCGCGGCAGCAAACATTGCTTCACGCCAGAACTAGCCGTTGCAGACTAGCCGTTTGCAGAAGACCGTTCTGTTCCAACGACTCTCTGCCCGGCAACGTCCGCCTCGGCAGACGAAACGACAACACTCTTCCTCTATTTAAACCCCCTCCTTTTTTACTATTCACTCTTCTTTACTCTCTCTTGCTTATTTTATTATTAGATTTCCTTTACTTCCAGTCTATTTCTTTTCTTTTTCCACAGTTCTTTTATTCAAGCTCTCACAACTTTCTCACACACCAAAAAACCCAACTAAAGAATGGCAAGAACCCGCCGCCGCTATGCTGGCCAAGCAGATTCAGAAGAGTCCCTCCATCGCTTCGCCACACAAGAAATCAAGGCCCACCACAACAAACGATTCAAAGAAAGAGAGGTGTGGGAGGAGCAAGGATTCTTTTACGAGCCGAGAAAGAAATATTTGGGGCTCGAAAACTTCATCTTCTCAAAGATCGAGCATCAACGGTAGCAAATCTTTGCCCAACAACCCAAACAAGCAAATCGGACCATGGTGCGCGAGTACTACGCCCATGGACCAATAGAGAACGTGTCAACAGTCAATGTTCGCGGGTGGCCTATTTTAATAGACGAAAACAAGATCAATCTTTAATACGACTTCCACATCCGCAAAGACCAGCACGCGGAGTTCCTTGCCTCCCTCACACTAGACAGATACGAGGCAATAAAGGAAGAATTGTGCGAATCAGGGACAGTTAGGAATGTGGGCAGAAATAGAGGCACCCTCAACCGGCGGAGTTTGCTGCCCAAGGCAAAGTTATGGAACACATTTGTGAAGAGGTAGTTGCTGCCTACAACCCACAACTCCACCGTCGACAAACCAAGATTGGCGCTTATCCACTCAATTATCAATAAAAGGTGCATAAATGTGGGTTCGATTATTGCTAACGATATTTACGAATGTGGGCAGAAAACCACGAGACAACTCTATTTCCCTAGCCTTATCACGATGATGTACAAGAAGGCACATGTGGAAACCGCCCCAACTGACACCATGACCCCATATCGAATCGGGTGGACGAGGGAAATAATACTGCGAAAAATGGAGATCACCACCGCCACCCCAGAAAACTTTGCCCCGACATCGAAGATGGGCAGTGAGCTGCACTTTCAGCAACCCGCCCCGGTAACCACCATCGGCGGCTTAGTAGTACAACTTGATCGAATGGAACGCCACCATCTAATCTTCATGGCGTACATCCGAGACTACCACAACACCACTAACTCCGCCATCAAAGAAAAGTTCCCAGCGGCTGTCTTCCCAAATTTCCCCGCCGAGGTATTTGCCTCGGCGACACCAACAACGACCGCCGACCCATCTGCCTCAGCATCGCACCGAGCACCATTCACAGAGCCAATTGCCACCCCAGCTGCCACGACCATCAAGGTAACCTCCAGCTCCGACAACCAAAGAGAAACGACGGCAGCTCCTGTCAGAGAACAAGGACAACCATCAAGACCAGCAACAGACGCCCCATGACCCTTCGACTCCGGCTACCTCAAGGGTTTCCTCTCAGACGACTCCGTATTGAAAGACTCGAAGCACACCATTAAAAGGAAGCTTGAACCATCCTTCTCCCCACGAGCGAAGAGAACACACTTCGCCACTAAAGTCTGCCCCGACAACGGAGATGGCGGCAACCGGGAAATGACACAATAGGCTTAACCCAGTCCGTCTTCGCGCCAACAATTGCCAAAGGTGGCCAAGCGCTTCAAGAAGGCAACACAGAAAAGGGTGATAAGTGGCAACGACGACATGTAACCCCCTTAGCCCGGCCTAGACGGTTGACCCGAACTACGAAGGTTACACGGGGAAAACCAAAGTCAACTCGAAAGTCAACCTTGATTAACGACCCTTTTTTTCTTCTTTTTAATCTTGTCTAGATGCACGTTAACCCTAATCTAGCACTCATGAAACATATATGAGTAAAGCACAGCTATCGGATTTCAGAGAGGGACTCAATTGCACAATATACAAATATTAGGGACCAAAACGTAAATTCTGTAAATTAGAAGGTCATAACTGATTTTAAAGTTACCAATATGAAATTAGTCATATTACAAGCTTCCCTGTCAAATTCCACCTTGTTTGGACATCTCAAACTCATACAATAGCAATTACAACTTTCGGGACTAAAACGTAAAGCTTGCAAACTTCAACGCCATTCAAATCAGTGCCCAACGGTCACCTGTTTCGAAACGGCTTTGACCGTTCCGAAACACGGGTTCGTTCCGAGACTGGTTCCGAAACAGGGCCTTCCAGTGGCCAAAACGTTTCGGAACAGCCTCCAGCCGTTTCGAATCGCGAAGCAAATACAGGCCCCCGTTTCGAAACGCCAGTGCCTGTTCCGATACGGTTTGCCCAGAAGCTACAGATTTTGCTGGTTTTTCATACATAAATCCACTCAAACACAACCAAATGACTTCCTAAACATGCCAACAAGTCATCATACACATATAAAGCATGTTTGTAACTCCCAAACACATTTATAGCATCAAACATGGAATTTCACATATCTATAGGCATGCTTCCTATTATCCAAAACCAAGCAATCAACCAATCTCCAAAACAAGCATTAAAAGGCCATTTACAAGTTCAAACAATCAATAACAACATGCCACAACTTAGGGAGTTCAACACATCTCCCAAAACACAACCTTAGGTTCCCATTGCAAAATTACCAAAACTAATAGTGTATTAAAACATCTCCATACATGAGCTTGGTTCCCCTTGGACACTCTAACCTCCTTGTTGCCCTTAAACACTTCAATTATCTGCATTATTGGTACAAGAGAGAGAACGTAAGCACAATTGCTTAGTGAGGCATGCTCTAAAGAAAACAACACAATAATGCCTTTATAAAAACACTTTCAACAAGCTTTTAAACACAAGCTTAACTCTTTTCATGCAACCTTGCATACTTTACAAGCATCTCATGCTTCATTACATTCAACTCATCATATTGGCTTTCAAGTGATAATTCATAACCATTTACAACACAAAACACAATCGTATACGCGAATTACAAGCGTTGTCCCACACGCTTCATACACACTACCGAACAACATAAGGTGGAGTTTATCGGTACAATCACAACCCCTCAACACCCGTGATGGAGTTTAACGGTACAATCACAACCCCTCCACATCACTCATCGGTAGTTGTATAACCTACTAATGAGAGTACGAGACACATAACACAAGGTCCACACACGGATTTTTAACAACCGTTGTGACCTTACCAAGATCCACACACGGACTTTTAACCACCGTTGTGATCTTACCTCTATCGTTAGGATACTTGGATGGAGTTTACGATACAATCACAACCCCTCAACATCCAAGGTGACTTTATTCACGGTGCACCCAATCCTATAGCCGGATAACTATATCCGATTCAAGTACTTTAAAACCAATTCATCACTTGCCAATATACATCAAATACCATCATCAATTCACTGTTTTAAAGCATTAAACAAAGCCATTAAACACCATGCATCACCATTCATCATTACCAATTTAACAACATGCCAAAACTAGGATCTCTTACCTTGAGCATCCTTCAACACATGGCTTTCAAAACCAGCATTAACCATGCTAAAAGATGATTTCAAAACAGAATTTAAACATGCAATTTATAACCAATGCATCAAGCTATTTCATAGCACATCCGAGGGAGTTTTTCCGAAAACTTACTCTTGAGCTTAGTTAAGTTGTTTAGACTTAAACTAAGCTCCCAAAACTTCCAAATAATCGTTTCAAAGCTGAAGCCCAACTCCACTCACCGATTACGTTTCGCACGCTTGCCGAAACGCCAATCAAGCCTTCGGATCAACTCCAATGGTGTCCGAAGATGTTTCCCCTGTTTTAAACACATCAAAGCAGAGGATTAATGCATCATCATGCATTGAAATCTTCAGCCAACACACCTAAACTCGCTGATCTACCCAAAACCAACATTTCGGCTACCAAACACAACCGAAAACACCTCCAAACTCTTTCACAACTTAACCCAGCCAAGATCCATCACTTCTAACCATTTCTAAACATCAATCAACATCCAAAATACACCTTAACTCGTCCTTATACCTCCAACTATAACAGAACACCAAAAACACCTCATAAACCACCATTTTCATAAGCAAAAACTTAGGAAATACAACCCATTTCGGGATTGCATTGATAAAACCTCATTTCCACATCATTAGACATCCGAAATACATTAAAGATTCATCACAAAACAGAGCCCAAACAATCTCAACGAAATTCTTCAAGATTTCTTCAAAATCTTGCGTTTTAAGCCAAAATCAAGTTTCTAACATTAAAACCATTTACAAAACTTAAATTAAGGATTGACAACTTGGGAATTTCAGCAAAGAACTGAGTATTTAGAGGAGAAGAACAATCTTACCTCTAAATGATGATTTCTCCTTGATTTGAGCCAATTTCCTTGAAAATTCAATGAGGAAATCAAAAGGATTTGATGCAAGATTGATAGGAATTTATTGATGATAGAAATCCCATCAATTGAAGTGAAGATCAATGCAAAAGTTGCTGGAGAAATAGTGTTTGGATGATGGAATTTTGAGAGAAAAAGAAAAGAGAGAAATCTAGGAAGAGGTAGTTATGAAATTCTAAAAAGTAGTTTCCCTTTTCATTTAATTAATTAAAACATTAATTAATTCACTCAAATTAAGGAAAAATCTGGAGAAATCATATTTGGGTATATTATATCCTTAAAGATTCAAAGTTTCAATCCTTACAAAACACTCACCACTAAACTTTTCAAAAATCGCATTTTAGTCACTACACCAAAATGTAGTATTTCCAAACCGTATTTTGAAAAATTGATTCACCACTCTCTTATATATATTTAAATAGGATTTTTAGATGTTTTTTCCATATTTTTAACGCATCCCGAACTAGGCTTTCCCTAAAACCTTCTTTTATATTTGAACCGTAAATCAGACCGGTCCGGTTCAGACCCTAAACTTCCAAGCCCAAAATTGGGGTGTTACAAATCTCCCCCCTTAAGAAATTTCGTCCTCGAAATTTACCTGGAGTAAAAAGATACGGAAACTGCTTCTTCATATCATCCTTTCTTTCCCACGTGGCTTCCTCAACACCACGATGCTTCCACAACACCTTAACCAATTAAATGGTCTTGCCTCGAAGGACTTTACTGTCCGAATCCAGAATTTCAACCGGCTCCTCATCGTAGGTCAAGTCTGGATTCAACTCCACTTCCTCCACATGCATAACATGTGAAGGATCCGATCTATACCTCCGAAACATTGAGACATGAAACACATCATGTATCTTTTCCAACTCTTGCAGTAACCTCAGCTTGTACGCAACAGGACCCACACGTTCAATCACCTCGTATGGTCCAATATACCTATGGCTCAACTTACCCTTTCGGCAAAACCTCATCACCTTCTTCCAAGGCGAAACCTTCAAGAACACACGGTCACCTACCGCAAACTCAATCTCCTTACGCTTCAAATCCACGTAAGACTTCTGCCGATCAGAAGCTGTCTTCAATCGCTCACAAATGAGCTTCACCTTCTCGGTGATTCCTTTCAACAAAGCCGACATTGAAACCAACTGCTGACCTGTTTCAGCCCAGCAAAGAGGAGTCCTGCACTTCCTCCCGTACAAGGCTTCATAAGGTGCCATTTGAATACTTGCCTGGTAGCTGTTGTTATAAGCAAACTCCACCAAAGGCAATTGATTCTCCCAAGAACTCTGAAACTCAATCACACAGCAGCTCAACATATCTTCCAGCACTTGGATAACACGCTCAGAATGTCCATCCGACTACGGATGATAAGAAGTACTGAAATTCAACCGCGTACCCAAAGCATGATGCAAACACTCCCAAAAACGCGATGTAAACCTCGGATCTCTATCCGACACTATAGACTTTGGCACACCATGTAGTCGCACAATCTCAGTAATGTACAACACTGCAAGCTTGTCCAAGGTATACATAGTATGCACAGGTAAGAAATGCGCACACTTCGTAAGGCAATCCACAATCACCCACACCGAATTCTTCTTCGATGGCGACAAGGGCAAACCAGACACAAAGTCCATGGTAATCCTTTCCCACTTCCACTCAGGAATCCTCAACGGTTGCAACAACCCAGAAGGAAACTGATGCTCAGCCTTAACCCGCTGACAAACCATGCACTTACTCACGTACTCTGCAACATCCTTCTTCAAACCCACCCAATAGTACTCATCCTTAAGATCACGATACATCTTTGTACTACCAGGGTGCATAGCAAAAGGAATGCTATGAGCCCCAGTCAGAATAGTACGCCTCAACTCTGCATCATTCGGCACTACTATCCGACTCCCAAAACATAGAACCCCATCATCATTAAAACAGAAATCTGATGGTCTATCCTCAGCAATATCCTGAACATGTGGCACCAAAGAATCATCCAACAACTGCTTATCCTTAATCGACTGAACCAATGATGGTTTCACTTGCAATTCAGCCACAAGACCCCCATCTTGCGAAATACTCAAGTTGGCAAACATAGCCCTCAACTCCACTGCCACTTTTCTACTCAAGGCATCCGCTACAACATTAGCTTTTCCCGGATGGTACTCGATCGTCAGATCGTAATCTTTGAGCAACTCCACCCAACGTCGTTTCCTAAGATTCAACTCTTTCTGAGACATCAGATACTTCAAACTTTTGTGATCTGTGTACACAGTACACTTCTCACCATACAGGTAATGTCTCCAAATCTTCAAAGCAAAAACCACCGCAGCTAACTCAATATCATGCGTAGGATAATTGCGCTCATGCACCTTCAACTGGCGCGATGCATAAGCCACCACCTTACCCTCTTGCATTAACACACATCCCAAACCAACATAGGATGCGTCGCTATACACCACAAACTCTTTCCCTGATTCAGGTTGAACCAAGATAGGAGCTTGCGTTAAAGTTGCCTTAAGGTTATCAAAAGCTTGTTGTCTTGCCTCGGTCCACTCAAACATGACATCCTTTTGGAACAACTTCGTTAAAGGTGCAGCAATCTTCGAAAATCCATCCACAAACCTCCGATAGTATCCTGCCAACCCAAGGAAACTACGGACTTCATGAACAGACTTAGGAGGCTTCCAATCCATCACCACCACAATCTTCTGAGGATCAACACGAATCCCCTCAGCAGAAACCACATGACAAAGGAAAACAACTTCCCTAAGCCAGAATTCGCACTTGCTCAGCTTAGCATAAAGCTGATTCTCCAACAACGCCTGCAACACAATCCGCAAATGCCCCTCATGCTCCTCCTCAGTACGAGAGTACACAAGGATATCATCAATGAACACCAAAACAAACTTGTCCAAGTACTAAAGGAACACTCTATTCATCATGTCCATAAAAGCTGCAGGAGCATTCGTCAAGCCAAACGACATCACAAGGAACTCATAATGCCCATACCTCGTCCTAAAAGCTGTTTTTGACACATTCACATCCTTCACCTTAAGCTGATAATAACCTGACCTTAAGTCAATCTTAGAGAACACAGCCGCTCCCCGAAACTGATCAAAAAGATCATCAATCCTTGACAAAGGATACCGATTCTTGATACTCAACTTGTTCAGCTGACGATAATCGATTCACATTCTCATAGTGCCATCCTTCTTCTTCACAAACAAGACCGGTGCACCCCAAGGTGAAACACTCGGCCAAATGAAACCATGATCAAGCAACTCCTAAAGTTGCGTCTTCAGCTCTTTCAACTCCTTAGGTGCCATTGGATAAGGGGTAATGGACACTGGAGTTGTGTTTTCATACAACTCAATCCCAAACTCCACCTCTCGACTAGAAGGCAATCTAGGTAACTCCTCCGGAAACACTCCAGGAAACTCTCGCACAATCCTGATATCTTGAACTCGCAACTCCTTAGAGCTAGGATTCATAACAAAGGCCAGGTAAGCCTCACAACCTTGCCTCAGCATTTAGCTTGCTTCCAACGAAGACACCACATTGGCAAGAAACTTCACATTCTCACCAACCACCACTACCTCGTAATCATCCGCTAGTTTCAACGAAACTCGTTTGTTCTCAAAATCCACTACAACTCGATGTTCAACAAGCCAATCCATACCAAGGATTACATCGAAACCATAGAATGGCAATTCCATGAGATCAACAAGAAAAACATGATTTTGCACTTCCAAGGGACATCTTCTATACAACTTCCGTGTCACAATGGTCTTGCCAAAGGAACTAGTTACACGCATACCAACATCCAAAGACTCAACAGGTAAACCAAGCAATTGAGCATGTTCACGCAATATGTATGAGTGTGTAGATCCAGAATCAATCAAGGAAAGTAATGATAAGGATTGCAAAGTAAAGGTACTTGCGATCACATCCGTATCATTCCTTCCCTCACGCTAAGCATACACTCCAGCCTGGCCACCACCCTCAGGTTGAACAGCCACCACATGCGCCACATTCCTCCCACCATAATCTCTACGCTGGAAGTTACCACGGCCGCGCCCACGACATCTTTGTGGTGCAACTACCCCAGGAGCACGTCCCTGACCACCACCGGCCAATAAAGGACACTCTCTCCTCATGTGGTCTGCCGAACCACAATTCCAGCATGAATTACCGGTCACTGCTACAGGAGTATGAACCTCCCTCGCTGCTCGAGGACAATCTCGCCTCATATGGCCACGAGATCCACACGTCCAGCACGTGTTCTGATCAGCTCTCATCCTGTCTCCCTAAACAGGCGCACCATGTCCTCCACCACCACGCCTAGCAGAAGACTAATACCTCTTATCACGTCCTCTCTTGTTCTGTCCACCACCGGAACTATAATCAGTAGCTCTTTTGCCCGAGCTAGAACTAACGCATCTAGAAGACAAACCCAAGTTCTGCTCAATGTCCTTCGCTCTACTCACCAACACATCAAAATCCGTATACTCAGCAGCAAGCATGAAAGTCTTCACATCCGCCACCAAACCATAACGGAAACGTTCACACCTCTCCCGCTCATCAAGGATTAGCTCAGGTGCGTACTGACTAAGGCGGACAAACTGGATCTCATACTCAGCCACCGTCATGCTTCCTTGCGTAAGAGACATAAATTCTCTTTTCTTCTCATCTAGGTATCACACACCTAGATACTTTCGCTTGAACGCGTTCAAGAAGAACGTCCAAGTCACATCATTTTCCTCCATTCAGGAGACAATGGTCGTCCACCACGTATACGCATCATCATGCAACAACGACACCACGCAACCCAACTTCTGCACATTTTTGCAATTAATTTGCCCCAAAATTCTCTTGGTGCTCTCCAACCAAGATTCAGATCCTTTAGGAGATAAACCTCTGAACTCAGTCCCTCCCAAACTGCGAAGACGTTCAAAAGGTAATCTCACGTTAGCATCACCCTGATGCGCAGCTCCGTTAGCTCCAGATACTGCTGCCTGAAAGGCTCCAACAATAGCCTGAATCAGCTCAGTCATGTCAGGAGCAGCTTGCCCCTGCACACCTTCAGGTCCAGCGACCCCAGCACCAACACCAGCATTATCACCTCCAGCACCATCACCGCCGGGTGGTCCACCACCAGGGGGAGGAGGTAAATCCACAACATTCTCAACATTTTGCTCGTTCTCATTCTGAGCCATAGTTCTCGTATTCATCCTCATCTCTCTACGAGGCCCCATTTATAAAAAACAATGCACTGACACAAATGCAATAAACATAATTAGGCTCAACAAGGTAAGTATTCCAAGTACTCAAGCTCATTTTCCAAAAACAATTCCTTTCATTAGTTCTGATATGGCAATGGGCTCCCCTAACATTCTTCAACATAGCATAGCATCACAATTGCAACCATACATTACAGTTCATAAAACATTCCTTCACTTAAAAGATCCACCATGCAAAAACACATACATCACCCACATAACAATTCCCAATTACACGAGAACTAATTTCTGATACCACCAAATGTAACCCCCTTAGCTCGGCCTAGACGGTTGACCCGAACTACGAATGTTACACGGGGAAAACCAAAGTCAACTCGAAAGTCAACCTTGATTAACGACCCTTTTTTTCTTTTTAATCTTGTCTAGATGCACGTTAACCCTAAGCGAGCACTCATGAAACATATATGAGTAAAGCACAACGATCGGATTTCAGAGAGGGACTCAATTGCACAATATACAAATATTAGGGACCAAAACGTAAATTCTGTAAATTAGAAGGTCATAACTGAGCTTTAAGTTACCAATATGAAATTAGTCATATTACAAGCTTCCCTGTCAAATTCCACCTTATTTGGACATCTCAAACTCATACAATAGCAATTACAACTTTCGGGACTAAAACGTAAAGCTTGCAAACTTCAACACCATTCAAATATGTGCCCAACGGTCACCTGTTTCGAAACGGCTTTGACCGTTCCGAAACACGGGTTCGTTCCGAGACTGGTTCTGAAACAGGGCCTTCCAGTGGCCAAAACGTTTCGGAACAGCCTCCAGCCGTTTCGAAACACGAAGGCCATTACTGGCCCCCGTTTTGAAACGTAGTGCCTGTTTTTGATACGGTTTGCCCAGAAGCTGCAGATTTTGCTGGTTTTTCATACATAAATCAACTCAAACACAACCAAATGACTTCCTAAACATGCCAACAAGTCATCATACACATATAAAGCATGTTTGTAACTCCCAAACACATTTATAGCATCAAACATGGAATTTCACATATCTATAGGCATGCTTCCTATTATCCAAAACCAAGCAATCAACCAATCTCCAAAACAAGCATTAAAAGGCCATTTACAAGTTCAAACCATCAATAACAACATGCCACAACTTAGGGAGTTCAACACATCTCCCAAAACACAACCTTAGGTTCCCATTGCCAAATTACCAAAACTAATAGTGTATGAAAACATCACCATACATGAGCTTGGTTCCCCTTGGACACTCTAACCTCCTTGTTGCCCTTAAGCACTTCAATTATCTTCATTATTGGTACAAGAGAGAGAGCGTAAGCACAATTGCTTAGTGAGGCATGCTCTAAAGAAAACAACACAATAATGCCTTTATAAAAACACTTTCAACAAGCTTTTAAACACAAGCTTAACTCTTTTCATGCAACCTTGCATACTTTACAAGCATCTCATGCTTCATTACATTCAACTCATCATATTGGCTTTCAAGTGATAATTCATAACCATTTACAACACAAAACACAATCGGATACGCGGATTACAAGCGTTGTCCCACACGCTTCATACACACTACCGAACAACATAAGGTGGAGTTTATCGGTACAATCACAACCCCTTAACACCTGTGATGGAGTTTAACGGTACAATCACAACCCCTCCACATCACTCATCGGTAGTTGTATAACCTACTAATGAGAGTACGAGACACATAACACAAGGTCCACACACGGACTTTTAACCACCATTGTGACCTAACCAAGATCCACACACGGACTTTTAACCACCGTTGTGATCTTACCTCTCTCGTTAGGATACTTGGATGGAGTTTATGGTACAATCACAACCCCTTAACATCCAAGGCGTCTTTATTCACGGTGCATCCAATCCTATAGCCGGCTAACTATATCCGATTCAAGTACTTTAAAACCAATTCATCACTTGCCAATATACATCAAATACCATCATCAATTCACTGTTTTAAAGCATTAAACAAAGCCATTAAACACCATGCATCACCATACATCATTACCAATTTAACAACATGCCAAAACAAGGATCTCTTACCTTGAGCATCCTTCAACACATGGCTTTCAAAACCAGCATTAACCATGCTAAAACATGCTTTCAAAACAGAATTTAAACATGCAATTTATAACCATTGCATCAAGCTACTTCATAGCACATCCGAGATAGTTTTTCCGAAAACTTACTCTTGAGCTTAGTTAAGTTGTTTAGACTTAAACTAAGTTCCCAAAACCTCCAAATAATCGTTTCAAAGCTGAAACCCAACTCCACTCACCGATTATGTTTCGCACGCTTGCCGAAATGCCAATCAAGCCTCCGGATCAACTCCAATGGTGTCCGAAGATGTTTCCCTATTTTAAACACATCAAAGCAGAGGATTAATGCATCATCATGCATTGAAATCTTGAGCCAACACACCGAAACTCACTGATCTACCCAAAACCAACATTTCGGCTACCAAACACAACCGAAAACACCTCCAAACTCTTTCACAACTTAACCAAGCCAAGATACATCACTTCTAACCATTTCTAAACATCAATCAACATCCAAAATACACCTTAACTCGTCCTTATACCTCCAGCTATAACAGAACACCAAAAACACCTCAAAAACCACAATTTTCATAAGCAAAAACTTAGGAAATACAACCCATTCGGGATTGCATTGATAAAACCTCATTTCCACATCATTAGACATCCAAAATACATTAAAGATTCATCACAAAACAGAGACCAAACAATCTCAACGAAATTCTTCAAGATTTCTTCCTAATCTTGAGTTTTAAGCCAAAATCAAGTTTCTAACATTAAAACCATTTACAAAACTTAAATTAAGGATTGACAACCTAGGAATTTCAGTAAAGAACTGAGTATTTAGAGGAGAAGAACAATCTTACCACTAAATGGTGATTTCTCCTTGATTTGAGCCAATTTCCTTGAAAATTCAACGAGGAAATCAAAAGGATTTGATGCAAGATTGATTAGGAATTAATTGATGATAGAAATCACATCAATTGAAGTGAAGATCAATGCAAAATTTTCTGGAGAAATAGTGTTTGGATGATGGAATTTTGAGAGAAAAAGAAAAGAGAGAAATCTAGGAAAAGGTAGTTATGAAATTCTAAAAAGTAGTTTCCATTTTCATTTAATTAATTAAAACATTAATTAATTCACTCAAATTAAGGAAAAATCTGGAGAAATCATTTTTGGGTATATTAGCTCCTTAAAGATTCAAAGTTTCAATCCTTACAAACAGTCACCGCTAAACTTTTCAAAAATTGCATTTTAGTCACTACACCAAAATGTAGTGTTTCCAAACCTTATTTTGAAAAATTGATTTTACCACTCTCTTATATATATTAAAATAGGATTTTTAGATATTTTTCCATATTTTTAACGCATCCCGAACTAGGCTTTCCCTAAAACCTCCTTTTATATTCGAACCGTAAATCAGACCGGTCCGGTTCAGACCCTAAACTTCCAAGCCCAAAATTGGGGTGTTACACGACAGCTCCTCCGAATCCACGCCAATTTAAGCTTCTATTCCCTTCTTCTCTTTTGTTATTCTTATCTAATCTATGCATTAATTTTGTGTATGTAGGCATGCATTGAAGACAATGTTCCTCTCAAGTTTGGGGGGAAATTAGTCCTCTAATCTATTCCCTTCTTCTCTTTTGTTATTCTTATCTAATCTATTCCCTTTTTGCTTGTATTTTCTTTTTTTAGTGTTTTTTATCCTTCTATTTAATTAGGTTCTAATTGTAACATGTCTTTATTTAGAACTCTTAAATTTGAAAATAATTCTTGAGTACCTTTTACCCGCCGCGGCAGATGGCCCGCCTAGACGGCAACCTTAGCATGATTTTAGGTTAACTTAGAATCATACTATGGTCTGAACTTAAAATAAAACACTCTTTGTGAGTAGCTTTGATTTTAGGAATTATAGGAAACTTATGTATTTCACCTAGTAAACTTGGGTAGAACTTGAAGTTTGAAAAAGAAAAAGAAAAATAAGAGATGTCCTAGATGTGCTCGAAATTGGCTCTAGGATAAGCTAGAGGTGCCCGAAACTGGCTCTAGAGAAAAAATGTAATAATTAGAGAAATCTATTACCGACAACTAGTGGTTAAATTGAAAAAGAAAAAAAACTATAGGGAAACTCAAGGAAATTAAGGTGTCTATCAAAGGTTTACTTAGAAGCTGAAGAATCATGCATATCACAAGGAACACACGCACTTACGAGATACATAGCTCGGTTCTGGGTGAATCTTTTGTCATTCAAAGGGTTGTTAACTATACAAAAACCTACATGGTATGTAAAGGTTGCTCAAGATGCTTTTTCGACTTAATTTACAAACGATTTTAAGTTTTGGCATGTTATCATTAGATTGAATTGCTTGAAGAAAAGCAATTGTTCGAGTTCGGGGGTGTGCTAAGTGTGCAAAAGTCTTATATTTATACCTTAGTTTAGCTCAATTATTGTTGTTCCTAAGTGTAGTTTAAGTTTCATTTATTAGGTAACATGTACAAAATAGCATAGATTAAAGTATTTACTTTATTTTATGAATTGAGTTGATTTTATACATAAGATACTACTCAAGTGCGTTTTCTCCCTGTGCGTAGGTACTCGCCCAGGTAGATGCCGCCGAGGCAGCAAAGACGTCAGATAACAAGAAAGCTAGGAGCTGAAGGAGGAAGCTGTTGGATCATCAGGAGAGCTGATCGAGGAGGAAAGAACCAGAATGCAAAGCTGTGCCAACACCTGCACACGGGTCCATATCCCCGCCGAGGCAGTCAACTACTTGTCGCCGAGGCAGCACTTCAAGGAAGAATGGAAAAATGCAAAGTGGTATGCGATAGAAAGAGCTCATCAAGCCCAATTTTTAGAGACCACTTGCACGTGCATTGGAGCCCAGCAGACAAAGAAAAGCCAGGTGAAAGTCAAGTTGAACAAATGTCAAACATGAATCTAGGAGTATTTAATGATCTTTTAATGAGTTGTAATCCTACTCTAGCTAGTATTCCTACTCTAAACCGACTTATACCTAAGCTCCTCCTCTATATATATGTAATTAACAAAAGAAGAGAACACAATTGAGATTTGAGAGAAGCTCTTTCTTGTCGAAACCCTTCCCGTCCAAACCCACCATGTTCTAAACCTTCCCTAGGGCTAAGGGTTGGTTGTGTCGTAGTTGTGAGAGTCTTGTTGTATTCGTTTAGGTTTTTAGTTTTGCAATAAAATGCAAGGTTTCTTTACTATTGGTTCTTCATTGTTGCAATCTTTATCGGGAGAGAAGAGGGCTTCAATCCATTTATTCAATATCGGTCGAGTTGAACTCACGAAATGAGTAAACACGGTTTTATCAAACCGTAGGGTAAAGCTACTTCAGCTTAGGGATAAGTTAAAAAGTTCATCGGCTAAAAGAGGATCCACAATCGGTTGGTGTTCTCCCTTAGATTCACGCTAGGAGGTATCATCCAAGACGTGTTCGCCAATAGTACTTCACGCTTCGATAGAAGAGAGAGTCATAGAAGACAGCCTTGTCGAACCTTAAATCATCACTTAAATGCCCATGTAGTTTCACACATCTCTGCCGAGGCATTCTTGTGGGCGGCAACTGAAGTTGTTAAGTTGATCAGCAAAATTTTGCCGAGACAGTACATCAATTCTCCACACCACAAAACATCCAATACCAGCCCATTCTCTCACTCTGATATCTCAATTTACTTTACTCGCTTTAGTTTTAGCTTCAATCAAACCAACTTCTCACACCTGTGTTTTTACTTTGTGCAGAAAAGTGAACTCAGAAATGCTGTTACAATCCCTGTGGAGAAGATATCTTAAATACTATAACTTGGAACCGTGTACACTTGCACGCTAACTTGTGCATCACTTTTGCATGCAAAAAATATGCCATAAAAGAGGATTCAACTAAAAAGGTAGTTTATCTTTAAACCACATTTTGACGTAACTCCCATTTTCTCAAGACTTCTCTATATTTTCTCATCAGCCAAACTACCTATTTTCTTTCAAAACTTCCAGAGATTTATTCCTTTTCATGTTACTTTGATCTCCAAATGATTTCCATGGATTTTACTCAACTAGCTTCAATGGTTTCTTGAAGATTTTTAATCAAATCTTGTCAATTAAGGGAAAAGCAAAGGATTAGAGGTAATCTTCATTCTTCTCCACTAATCAAGGTTCTTTATTGAAATTCCTAAGTATTTGGCTCTTTAATTATGTTTCTTAATGAGGTTTCATGATTGATTTGAAGAGAATGGTTTAATCAAGCGTTAATTGATGTTTTTGTGTAATTTTTGTAATGGATCTATTTTGCATGGTTTGATATTGCTTTTAATCATGATTTGGAATTTTAATAATGTTAAGATAAAGGATTACGCATGGTAATCCCGAAAGTATTTGAGTCTCTAGTTCTTTAGGTTGCTAGAAATGGGTTTATCTGGTGTTGATGTGATTTTGTGAATGGTGGAGGTATAAGGTTTATCTTAGGTTGTTTTTGGATGAAAATTAATGTTAATATAGGGTTGAAAGTGTTAGGTTTTAGCTAGATTGAGATTAGAGATTATTCGATGATGTTTTCGGTTGGTTCGGATGAGAGTTTTACTGGTTTTGGGCAAGGTAATGCGGTGGAATTTCTTGCTGGAGTTTTGAATGCATTGAGATGAATTAATCCTCTGTTCTTATATAGTTAAAATAGGGGAGAACGCTTCGGAAGCAAGCACTGAGGCTTTGGTTGCTTCAGATGCTTAGGTTTTGCATTGGCTAATTAAGGTTTCGCATGTCGATGAGTGAGAACGTGGATTTCAGCTTTGAAATGTTTAATGGTTGTGTTCTTGATCTTGGCTTTAAAATGCATGATTTGGTTTAATTTTGATGAAATTCGTATGAATTGATTGGGTACTGTTTTAAGATGTATTTTTGATGTAAATTGGATGTATAATTGGTGTGAAATGGAGGTTTAATCAATGCAATCCTGAATAGGTAGATTTTCCTAAGTTTAGCTTGAGTTAATGATGGTTTTTGGGGTGATTTTGATGTTCTGCTATAGCTGGAGGTATAAGGACGTGATTAGATCCTTTTGGATGTTAATTGATGCATACGTATGTTTGGAATTGATGGATCTTGGCTGGGTAATGTTGTAGAGGTGTTGGGATGTGATTTCGGTTGTGTTTGGTGGCCGAAATGTGAGTGTTGATGAGAGCAGCGAGTTTAGGTGTTTTGGTTGAGGGTATTAATGCATGATGGTGCATTAATCTACTGTTTTGATGTGTTTAAAACAGGGGAGTCATCAACGGATCCTTGTGGTGTTGATTTGGAAGCTTGATTGGTGTTTCGGCAAGTGGTGAAACGGAATCGGTGAGTGAAGTTTGGTTTTCAGCTTTGAAACCAATGTTTGAAGGTTATGGGAGCTTAGTTTAAGTCTAGACAACTTAGCTAATCTCAAATGCAAGTTTTCGGAAAAACTCTCTTTTTGAAGTACCATGAGAAGGTTGTATGCAATGTATTTTGTTTGCATGTTTAAATTCTGTTTTAAAAGCATATTTTAGCATGTATGATGCTGGTTTTATAAGCCATGTGTTGAAGGATACTCAAGGTAAGAGATCCTTGTTTTGAACATTGATAAATGTGATTTGATGCATTGTAATGCATGATGATTTAATGGCTTTGTTAAATGCTTTGAAACAGTGGATTAATGATGGTAAATGATGTATATTGGCAAGTGATGTATTGGTTCTAGAGTTCTTGGATAGGATATAGTTAGCCGGCTATAGGATTGGGTGCACCGTGAATAAAGTCGCCTTGGATGTTGAGGGGTTGTGATTGTACCGTAAACTCCATCCAAGTCCACTAACGAGATGGTTAGGATCATCATGGTGGTTAAAAGTCCATGAGTGGATCTTGTGTTAAGATCACAATGGTGGTTAAAAGTGCATGTGTGGATCTTGTGTTGTGTGTCCCGTGTTCTCGTTAGTGATGTTATACAACTACCAATGAATGATGTGGAGGGGTTGTGATTGTACCATAGTCTCCATCACGGGTGTTGAGGGGTTGTGATTGTACCATGCTCCACCTTGATATTGGTAGTGTGTATGAAGCGTATGGGACAACGCTTGTAATCCGCGTATCCGATTGTGTTTTGAGTTGAAAAATGTTATGGATTATCACTTGTAAGCCAATATGACATGATGATGGATTGAAGCATGAGATGCTTGGTTTTGTATGCATATTTGCATGGTAAATGTTGTTTAAACTAAAGGCCTTTAAAAGGTGTTTTTGCAAGTGCATTGTTGTGATGTTTTAATTGAGCATTTCCTCACTAAGCTGTGTGCTTACGCTCTCTCTTTCTTAAACCTATAATGCAGAGCATTGAAGTGCTAAAGTTCAGCAAGGAGGTCAAGGATCCAAGTGAAGACTAAGCTCTTGTAAGGTGAAGGTTTTTCTAACACCATTAGCTTTTGGCATTTGGCAATGGAAACCCTAATTGTGTTTTTTGGAGATGTTTTGGACTCCCTAAGTTGGTTTTATGCTTTTGGTGATGTTGAGACTTGTATTGGCCTTTTGTTGTGTGGTTTTTTTTGAAGAATTGATGGTTGCATGATTCTCATTATAGGATGCATGCCTATAGAATTGTGTATTTCCTTATTTGATGCTATGATTGAGTTTGAGGGATGCTTTTATGTTCCTTATGTATTTAGTGACTTGCTGGTATGGTTTGAGGAGCATTGGAATTGATTTGATTGGTTAAAAGTGAATTAAACCAGATAAAAATCTGCAATCTGGGCAGCACGTTTCGGAACAGGTGCTACCGTTTCGGAACAGAGGGCCTGAAATGGCCTTGGCGTTTCGAAACGGGCAGAGCCGTTCCGGAACGGTTTTGCCACTACCAAGCCATGTTCTGCAACGGGTTTCGGAACGGTCCCACGTTTCGGAACGGATCACTCCTGTTCCGGAACACCCGACCGTTGGGCACTGAAATTGATGGTTATATGTTTTGAAAACCTTGTGTTTTGGTCCCGAACTTTGTCTATGCAATTGAATGTGTTTGTGATGGCCGTTTGAGCTGAAATTTGGCAGAGGAGCATGAAACATGATTAATCTCATATTGGTAACTTGGAATTTAGTAAAGTCCTTATAATTTTTAGAATTTACAATTTGGTCCCTAAATTTTATGTTGTGCAATTGAGTCCCTAATCGTTATCCGATTGTTGTGGTTTTTTGATTATGATTGTCTCAAGTGTTCACCTAGGGTTAATGTGCATTTAGATAAGATTAAAAAGAAAAAAAGGGTCGTTAATCAAGGTTGACTTTCGGGTTGACTTTGGTTTTCCCCGTGTAAACTTCTTAATTCGGGTCAACCGTCTAGGCCGGGTTAAGGGGGTTACATTTGTTGGTATCAGAGCCAGGTTCTCGAGTAATTGGGAGTGGTTGTGCGGGTGAAAAGTGTATGATTGCTTTTTGTGCTTGTTGAGTGAAGTATGTTGTGTGAATCGTAAGTATGATACAATTGTGATGTATGCTGTCGTGAAGCATGTTAGAGGGACCCATTGCCAAATCAAAGCTAATGAAATGATTTGTTTTTAATTGGAAATGAGCTTGAGTACTTGGATTACTTACCTTGCTGAGCCTGACTTTGTTTATTGCATTGTGATTGCATTGTCTAGTGAATGGGACCTCGTAGAGAGACGAGGACTAATACGCGAGCTATGGTTCAAAATGAGAATGATGAGAACGCTGAGAATGTGGTGGATTTACCTCCTCCACCTAGTGGTGGTGGTGCTGGGGGTGAGGGAGCTGGTATTGCTGCTGGTGCTGGGGTCGCTGGACCTGAAGCTGGTCAGGGGCAAGCTGTTCCTGATATGACAATGCTGATACAAGCTATTGCTGGAGCTTTTCGAGCAGCGGTAGCTGGAGCTCAAGGAGCTGGGCATCAGGGAGATGCTAATGCTAGACTACCTTTGGAGCGTTTACGCAGTCTGGGAGGGACTGAGTTCAGGGGTTTGTCTGCTGAAGGTTCTGAGTCTTGGTTGGAAAGTACCAAGAGAATCTTGGGACAAATGAATTGTAATGATGTGCAGAAGCTGGGCTGCGTGGTATCATTGTTGCATGATGATGCGTATACTTAGTGGACAACCTCTATCACTGGAATGGCGGAAGCTGATGTAACTTGGACGTTCTTTCTGAACGCGTTCAAGAGGAGGTATCTGGGTGTGCGATACCTGGACGAGAAGAAAAGGGAATTCATGTCTCTTACCCAAGGGAGCATGTCAGTGGCTGAGTACGAGGTTCAGTTTGTCCGACTCAGTCAGTATGCACCTGAGCTTATTCCTGATGAGCGGGAGAGGTGTGAACGTTTCCATTATGGTTTGGCGACAGATGTAAATACATATATGCTGGCTGCTGAGTACACTGACTTTGATGTGCTGGTTGGTAGAGCAAAGGACATTGAGTCGAATTTGAGTTTATCTACTAGAGGTGCTGGTCCTAGTGTGGGCAAGCAAGCGGCTGAGTATAGTTCCGGAGGCGGACGGAACAAGAGAGGACGTGACCGGAAGTATCAGTCTTCGGCTAGGCGAGGTGGTGGAGGGCAAGGTGCGCCTGTTTAGGGAGACAGGGCAAGAGCTAATCCGAACACATGCTGGACATGTGGGTCGCGTGGACACCTGAGGCGTGATTGTCCTCGAGCAGCGAGGGAGGTTCAGGCTCCTGTTGTGGTGACTGGTAACTCATGCTGGAACTGTGGATCAGCGGATCACATGAGGAGGAAGTGTCCTCTGTTGGCCGGTGGTGGGCAAGGACGTGCTCCTGGAGTTGTTGCACCACAGAGAGGTCGTGGGTGCGGCCGTGGCAACTTCCAGCGTAGGGAGGATGGTGGAAGGAATGTGGCTCATGTTGTAGCTGTTCAGCCTGAGGGTGGTGGTCAGGCCAGAGTGTATGCTCTGAGGGAGGGGAGAAATGACATGGACGTGATCGCAGGTACTTTCACTTTGCAATCCTTGTCATTACTTTCCTTGATTGATTCTGGATCTACACACTCATACATATTGCGTGAGCATGCTGAATTGCTTGGATTGCCTGTTGAGTCTTTGGATGTTGGAATGCATGCCACTAGTTCTTTTGGTGAGACTGTTGTGACTCGAAAGCTTTATAGGAGATGTCCTATGGTTGTGCAAGATCATGTTTTTCATGTTGATCTTATGGAATTGCCTTTCTATGGTTTTGATGTAATCCTTGGTATGGATTGGCTTGTTGAGCATCGAGCTGTAGTAGATTGTTAGAATAAGCGAGTTTCGTTGAAGCTCGCGGATGATTATGAGGTAGTGGTGGTTGGTGAGAATGTGAAGTTTCTTGCTAATGTGGTGTCTACGTTGGAGGCAAGCCGGATGTTGAGGCAAGGTTGTGAAGCTTATCTCGCTTTTGTGATGAATCCTAGCTCTAAGGAGTTGCGTGTGCAAGATATCAGGACTGTGCGAGAGTTTCCTGGTGTGTTTCCGGAGGAGTTGCCGAGATTGCCTCCTAATCGCGAAGTGGAGTTTGGGATTGAGTTGTATGAAAACACAACTCCAGTGTCCATTACTCCTTATCGAATGGCACCTAAGGAGTTGAAAGAGCTGAAGACGCAATTGCAGGAGTTGCTTGATCGTGGTTTCATTCGGCCGAGTGTGTCACCTTGGGGTGCGCCGGTCTTGTTTGTGAAGAAGAAAGATGGCACTATGAGAATGTGCATTGATTACCGTCAGCTTAACAAGTTGACTATCAAGAATCGGTATCCATTGCCGAGAATTGATGATCTTTTTGATCAATTTCGGGGAGCGTCTGTGTTCTCTAAGATTGACTTAAGGTCAGGGTATTATCAGCTGAAGGTGAAGGATGTGGATGTGCCAAAGACAGCTTTCAGGACGAGGTATGGGCATTATGAGTTCCTTGTGATGCCGTTTGGTTTGACGAATGCTCCTGCAGCTTTCATGGACATGATGAATCGAGTATTTCATGAATACTTGGACAAATTTGTTGTGGTGTTCATTGATGATATCCTTGTGTACTCGCGTACGGAGGAGGAACATGAGGAGCATTTGAGAATTGTATTACAAGCTTTGTTGGAGAATCAGCTTTATGCCAAGCTGAGTAAGTGTGAGTTCTGGCTTAGAGAAGTGGTGTTTCTTGGTCATGTGGTTTCTGCTGAGGGGATACGTGTTGATCCTCAGAAGATTGAGGCGGTGATGAATTGGAAACCTCCTAAGTCTGTTCATGAAGTCCGTAGTTTCCTGGGTTTGGCAGGATATTATCGGAGGTTCGTGGATGGGTTTTCAAAAAATGCAGCACCTTCGACGAAGTTGTTGCAGAAGGATGTTAAGTATGAGTGGACGGAAGCGAGGCAGCAGGCTTTTGAGAAGCTTAAGGCAGCTTTAACGCAAGCTCCTATCATGGTTCAACCTGAATCCGGGAAAGAGTTTGTGGTGTATAGTGATGCGTCCTACGTTGGTTTGGGTTGTGTGTTGATGTAGGAGGGTAAGGTGGTGGCTTATGTATCACGGCAGTTGAAGGTGCATGAGCGCAATTATCCAACGTATGATATTGAGTTGGCTGTGGTGGTTTTTGCTTTGAAAATCTGGAGACATTACCTGTATGGTGAGAAGTGTACTGTGTACACGGACCACAAAAGTTTGAAGTATCTGATGTCCCAGAAAGAGTTGAATCTTAGGCAGCGGCGTTGGGTGGAGTTGCTCAAGGATTATGATTTGACGATCGAGTATCATCCGGGTAAAGCTAATGTTGTAGCGGATGCTTTGAGTAGGAAGGTAGCTGTTGAGTTGAGGGCTATGTTTGCTAGTTTGAGTATTTCGCGCGATGGTGGTCTTGTGGCTGAGTTGCAAGTGAAACCATCTTTGGTTCAGTTGATTAAGGAAAAGCAGTTGTTGGATGATTCTTTGGTGCCTCATGTTCAGGATATTGCAGAGGATAGGCCTTCGGATTTCTGTTTTAATGATGATGGAGTGTTATGTTTTGGAAGTCGGATAGTAGTGCCCAATGATGCTGAGTTGAGGCGTGCTATTCTGACTGAGGGTCATAGTAGTCCTTTCGCTATGCACCCTGGTAGTACTAAGATGTATCGTGATCTCCGTGATGAGTACTATTGGGTGGGTTTAAAGAAAGATGTTGCTGAGTTTGTGAGAAAATGCATGGTGTGTCAGCGAGTTAAGGCTGAGCATCAGTTTCCATCAGGGTTGTTGCAACCGTTGAGGATTCCTGAGTGGAAGTGGGAAAGGATTACCATGGACTTTGTATCTGGTTTGCCTTTGTCGCCGTCGAAGAAGAATTCGGTGTGGGTGATTGTGGATCGCCTGACGAAATGTGCGCATTTCTTGCCTGTGCATACTACGTATACTTTGGATAAGCTTGCGGAGCTGTACATTACTGAGATTGTGCGGCTGCATGGTGTGCCAAAGTCGATTGTGTCGGATAGGGATCCGAGGTTTACATCGCGTTTCTGGCAGTGTTTGCATCAGGCTTTGGGTACACGGTTGAATTTCAGTACGTCTTATCATCCGCAGTCGGATGGACAGTCTGAGCGTGTTATCCAGGTTTTGGAGGATATGTTGAGGTGCTGCGTGATTGAGTTCCAGGGCTCTTGGGAGAAACATTTGCCTTTGGTGGAGTTTGCCTATAATAATAGTTATCAAGCAAGTATTCAAATGGCACCTTATGAAGCCTTGTATGGGAGGAAGTGTAGGACTCCTCTGTGTTGGGCTGAAACGGGTTAGAAGTTGGTTTCGATGCCAGCTTTGTTGAAGGGAACTACCGAGAAGGTGAAGCTCATTTGTGAGCGTTTGAAGGCAGCTTCTGATCGGCAAAAGTCTTACGCGGATTTGAAGCGTAAGGAGATTGAGTATGCGGTGGGTGACCGTGTGTTTTTGAAAGTTTCGCCTTGGAAAAAGGTGATGAGGTTTGGCCGAAAGGGTAAGTTGAGCCCTAGGTTCATTGGACCATACGAGGTGATTGAGCGTGTGGGTCCTGTTGCGTACAAGTTGAGGTTACCGCAAGAGTTGGAAAAGATTCATGATGTGTTTCATGTTTCTATGCTGCGGAAGTATAGATCGGATCCTTCACATGTGATGCCTGTGGAGGAAGTGGAGTTGAATCCGGATTTGACCTATGATGAGGAACCGGTGAAGATTCTGGATTCGGATAATAAGGTTCTTCGAGGCAAGACCATTGAGTTGGTAAAGGTGTTGTGGAAACATCGTGGTGTTGAAGAAGCCACTTGGGAGCAGAAGGATGACATGTTGAAGCAGTTTCCGTACCTCTTTCCTTCAGGTAAATTTCGAGGACGAAATTTCTTAAGGGGGAGAGTTTTAACACCCCAATTTTGGGCTTAGAAGTTTTGGGTTTGGACCGGATCGGTCGGGTAGCGGTTCGAATATAAAAGGGGTGATTTTAGGAAAGCCTAGTTCGGGATGCATTAAAAATATGGAAAAATATCTTAAAATTCTCTTTTATTATATATAAGAGAGTGGTGAAATCAATTTTACAAAATGAGGTTTCGAAATGTGACATTTCATGTTAGTGACTAAAATGTAATTTTTGAAAAGTTGGTGACTGTTTTAAAAGGATTGAAACTTTGAATCTTTAAGGAGCTAATTTACCCAAGAAGAGTTTTCTCCAGATTTTTCTTAATATTAAGGATTTAATTAATGGTTTTTAATTAAAGGAAAAAGGAGGGAAAAAGATATTTTGTTGTCATAACTAACTTTTCTCAAAAATTTTCTATTTCTTTTCTCTCAACTTTTCTCTCAGCTCAAACACTTTTCTCCAGCCAATTTTCCTCTGATTTCAACATCTAAAGATGAGATTTCAATCTTCAATTGATCTCTAATCATTTCTACATCAAAACCTTAGCATTTGCTTATTGAATTTTCAAGAATCTTGATTCCAAACAAGGAGAAACTCACATTTAGAGGTATGAACGTCCTTCTCCTCTAAATACTCAGTTCTTTACTGAAATTCCCAAGTTCTTAATCCTTAATTTAAGTTTTATTAAAGGTTTAATGGTTGTGTTCTTGATCTTGGCTTTAAAATGCAAGATTTGGTTTAATTTTGATGAAATTCGTATGGATTAATTGGGTACTGTTTTGAGATGTCTTTTTGATGTAAATTGGATGTATAATTGGTGTGAAATGGAGGTTTAATCAATGCAATCCTGAATAGGTAGATTTTCCTAAGTTTAGCTTGAGTTAATGATGGTTTTGGGGGTGATTTTGATGTTCTGCTATAGCTGGAGGTATAAGGACGTGATTAGATCCTTTTGGATGTTAATTGATGCATAAGTATGTTTGGAATTGATGGATCTTGGCTGGGTAATGCTGTAGAGGTGTTGGGATGTGATTTCGGTTGTGTTTGGTGGCCGAAATGTGAGTGTTGATGAGAGCAGCGAGTTTAGGTGTTTTGGTTGAGGGTGTTAATGCATGATGGTGCATTAATCTACTGTTTTGATGTGTTTAAAACAGGGGAGTCATCAACGGATCCTTGTGGTGTTGATTTGGAAGCTTGATTAGTGTTTCGGCAAGTGGCGAAACGGAATCGGTGAGTGAAGTTTGGTTTTCAGCTTTGAAACCAATGTTTGAAGGTTATGGGAGCTTAGTTTAAGTCTAGACAACTTAGCTAAGCTCAAGTGCAAGTTTTCGGAAAAACTCTCTTTTTGAAGTACCATGAGAAGGTTGTATGCAATGTATTTTGTTTGCATGTTTAAATTCTGTTTTAAAAGCATATTTTAGCATGTATGATGTTGGTTTTATAAGCCATGTGTTGAAGGATACTCAAGGTAAGAGATCCTTGTTTTGAACATTGATAAATGTGATTTGATGCATTGTAATGCATGATGATTTAATGGCTTTGTTAAATGCTTTGAAATAGTGGATTAATGATGGTAAATGATGTATATTGGCAAGTGATGTATTGGTTCTAGAGTTCTTGGATCGGATATAGTTAGCCGGCTATAGGATTGGGTGCACCGTGAATAAAGTCGCCTTGGATGTTGAGGGGTTGTGATTGTACCGTAAACTCCATCCAAGTCCACTAACGAGATGGTTAGGATCATCATGGTGGTTAAAAGTCCATGAGTGGATCTTGTGTTAAGATCACAATGGTGGTTAAAAGTCCATGTGTGGATCTTGTGTTGTGTGTCACGTGTTCTCGTTAGTGATGTTATACAACTACCAATGAGTGATGTGGAGGGGTTGTGATTGTACCATAGTCTCCATCATGGGTGTTGAGGGGTTGTGATTGTAACATGCTCCACCTTGATATTGGTAGTGTGTATGAAGCGTATGGGACAACGCTTGTAATCCGCGTATCCGATTGTGTTTTTAGTTGAAAAATGTTATGGATTATCACTTGTAAGCCAATATGACATGATGATGGATTGAAGCATGAGATGCTTGGTTTTGTATGCATATTTGCATGGTAAATGTTGTTTAAACTAAAGGCCTTTAAAAGGTGTTTTTGCAAGTGCATTGTTGTGATGTTTTAATTGAGCATTTCCTCACTAAGCTGTGTGCTTACGCTCTCTCTTTCTTAAACCTATAATGCAGAGCATTGAAGTGCTAAAGTTCAGCAAGGAGCTCAAGGATCCAAGTGAAGACTAAGCTCTTGTATGGTGAAGGTTTTTCTAACACCATTAGCTTTTGGCATTTGGCAATGGAAACCCTAATTGTGTTTTTGGGAGATGTTTTGGACTCCCTAAGTTGGTTTTATGCTTTTGGTGATGTTGAGACTTGTATTGGCCTTTTGTTGTGTGGTTTTTTTTGAAGAATTGATGGTTGCATGATTCTCATTATATGATGCATGCCTATAGAATTGTGTATTTCCTTATTTGATGCTATGATTGAGTTTGAGGGATGCTTTTATGTTCCTTATGTATTTAGTGACTTGCTGGTATGGTTTGAGGAGCATTGGAATTGTTTTGATTGGTTAAAAGTGAATTGAACCAGATAAAAATCTGAAATCTGGGCAGCACGTTTCGGAACAGGTGCTACCGTTTCGGAACAGAGGGCCTGAAATGGCCTTGGCGTTTCGAAACGGGCAGAGCCGTTCCGGAACGGTTTTGCCACTGCCAAGCCATGTTCCACAACGGGTTTCGGAACGGTCCCGCGTTTCGGAACGGATCACTCCTGTTCCGGAACACTCGACCGTTGGACACTGAAATTGATGGTTATATGTTTTGAAAACCTTGCGTTTTGGTCCCGAACTTTGTCTATGCAATTGAATGTGTTTGTGATGGCCGTTTGAGCTGAAATTTGGCAGAGCAGCATGAAACATGATTAATCTCATATTGGTAACTTGGAATTTAGTAAAGTCCTTATAATTTTCGGAATTTACAATTTGGTCCCTAAATTTGTATGTTGTGCAATTGAGTCCCTAATCGTTATCCGATTGTTGTGGTTTTTTATTATGATTGTCTCAAGTGTTCACCTAGGGTTAATGTGCATTTAGATAAGATTAAAAACAAAAAAGGGTCGTTAATCAAGGTTGACTTTCAGGTTGACTTTGGTTTTCCCCGTGTAAACTTCTTAATTCGGGTCAACCGTCTAGGCCGGGTTAAGGGGGTTACACATAAATATAGGAAACAATTTGAATTACACCATTAAACATACAAGGCATAACATTCGAAAGGGGTTTAACAAACATCAACCATATTTATATACATATCAAAAGGAGATTTTACATTTTCCATGACATGCTTGGTGATCTACTACATACAAAACACTAACCATATACATATTACAAAACAAAAAGACCATATTGTGAAAGGACCTATTTACATACTAGGTCCAAAACATCATCATCCACATTAAGTTCATACACACTTCAAATACATATGTAGTTACAACCAAATGCATGCTACTTTAATGACTAAACAAGACATTAAGCCACCAACTAGAAGTACTAGCATAATGAAACAAGGAATACTTTCTTGGTTTGTGAAGGCTTCGGATCAAAATGGAGATAGTTTTCGAACAAGAGGTCCTATTGGTTTGGGAAGAAGGAAACAAAGAGTGGTAAGTACTATAAGTACTTAGTGAAGTAGTTCCTAACATATTAGCTATCCATTTATTGCATTAGGTGAATTATTTCATTTAGACAAGTTTACCTAGCTAAGCTTTGAACCAAAGGAGTATTACCTAGCTAGTCTTGACCAATTTGCAAACACAATAACATATATGCACCACATATCAAAGAATAACAAATTATATAATTCATATAACATATTCATGTAATCAAACTTATAAAACGAAGCATGTAGATCGATTAAGATCAATAATCACATAGATCACATTCATGTTATATTTGAATTAAGGCCTTCTCCCAAGCATCACTTACGCATTTTAAATATTATCGATTGATCATTCAATCTATGATTACATTCCCAATTACACTCTTTCATACATTATAATACACATTTTATTGAACATGTGACAAGTTTCATTCACAAGTCTTTAAGTGTTTAGCCTTGCTAGATTAGTGGGACTAGGTAATCGAGTCACAATGGGTACAAGGTACCAAGTCAGAAGATGCTCACAACATCAAATCAGAGGATACACCATGTATCAAAATACCAACGTAGGATGTACAAAGCATTGAGTCATTATGTGCTATCAACACCAAACAGAGAGTACACAGGGTACTAGATAAGAGGAGCACTAGACTCTACGGCATCTCGTTCTACCTAAGACCAACTAGTCAACCAAGGAAATTCATTGTCTTTCAATGTCTTTTACATTATTTAAGCATATTACAATTGATTCACAATTACAAATTGCAATATCAAATACCATATTTCATGTTTCTAATATATATAACCAATTTTTTGTTCATGATTTCATAGTTTCTAGCACATAGCAATCATATAAGCATTTTTCCAGAATCATGCTTCACATATTGGCAGTAGCATATCACTCATTTCATGCTCATTTATTCAATCACATAGCCATTCAAACATAGGTAACCAAATCATGCTTCAATGAGACACACATCTAACAATTAGAGCGTGCTTTCATGTTTCCATTTAATCCATCTTCCCTTAGATTATTTACCAAATCCAAAATTAAATTCATTTCATGCTTCAATCTAAAACAATGTAACTTAACATATGATGGTGGTTGGGACACTAGACCTAACCCTAAGGTCAACTACACTCACAATACTCCAAGCTTTCTACTAGTCTTGCTCCTTGATGACTATTCCTTTGTTCTTTCTATTTGGATGGCAAGCCCTTTCTTCTTCAAAATTCTCCTCAAATCCTTGGTCTAGAAATTCATGTAAGAACGCATTGAAAACATATTAACATCCAATTTAAACATATAAGCTCAATCAATTAAGCACAATTCAATACACTCAAAACTGTTTTCCAGTTTCGGCAGCTTGCACCCCTGTTACTAATCTGATCATATCTCTGAATCCGTACGTCGGAATTTCAATTAATTTATATCATTTTGAAACTAAAAAAAATTGTATTTAAGACCATATTAGGCTTGCATTTTAATTCTTATCCAATTAGTACAATTTATTGTCTAAAGACACAATATTTATATTGCCTTGATAGTTTACACTACTTATGAGTTTTCATCTCCAGATTTCACTACACAATTTGGAATCCTATTCCGTTTGTTCCTGATTAAATTATACATTTCAAGGTACATTCTATCAAAATTTTAGCTTAAAATTCGATTTCTAGAATTTATACTAATTTTTCAAAGACACTGTTCAGAACAAAGCTTCTTGGCAGATTCATTATAATTTGCTTCTAATTATTCAATTATACCAATTTGTTACTCATTATCATCTTAGGACTTAACAAACATCTTCAACCTATTTTTCGTTGTTCATTCAAGTTCTTTAAGGTTTCTAAAAAGAACAATATAGTCCCTTTGTTAATTAACTTTCTAGATTAGTTCCAAGCTCATCTATTAAGAACTTTAATCATTTTAAACACTCAACTTAATCTACTTATCATCCAATCTAATTACACTTCATTTATATCTCAAGTCCCCTGTTTTAGACATTATTTCCAGAGCCCATTTAACATTATTTCAGTCCCTAAAGCTTTCAATTTACACAAAACAGTCTCTAAGGCAGTTTTACATTCCTAGGTGACTAGTATTGATTCTAACTGATTTTCCAGCAATTCCAACAACATTTTTAAAAATCCAAGACCTTAAACAAATAGTAAACATTATTTTACACAATTTCTTCCTACATAAAATTTTCCAGAATTATATATTTTCAAGTTATTTACAGATTTGTCACTTAGACATCGAAAGCTTCACCATATAATCATCAAGTCAATTCGGTCAGCCTAAGAGCATGCTTTCTTCTATAATTTCATCAGCAATTTAGTTTAGCAACTTTTATACAAAATTTCCAGCAACCAAGATTAGGCATTTCATCATGATAACATGTTTCAAACATGAATTTAAACACAATAGCAAGAAGTAACAAAGAGAGAAACTCACCGAGCTAATTAAATCTGATTTTTCTACTAAAATTCACCAACATGCAAGCATTTCTCTTTTTTTCCATGGCTAATCAAATTTCTTTCTCCCTTATTCTCTCTCTAATTCGGATGAATAAGATGAAGGAGGAAGGTGACTAAGCTAAGTTTTATAGTGGAATGTGAACCTTACCATTTCAGCCTTGAGTTAGCATTTGATTAATTTTCAGCCAAAGGTAATTAGGAGAAATTAATAGTTTGGGCATGCAAGTCCACCTCTTTCATCATATAATTCGTTTGCTCCCATCCAATTAATCCTTCGATTAATTCCTTTTTCTAATTAAGTCCATATTAATCGAAATAAATGGGTAATTTGGTTTAACTAAGTTAATTACTTGACCAATTTATTTGTATAACTTTTAGGGTATATTTGAGGATTTTACAATTTGTATACATGCTTGATAGCTATTATTATAAGCAAACTCTACCAAAGACATTTGTTTCTCCCAAGAACCTTGGAAATATATAACACAACATCGCAACATATCCTCAAGCACTTGGATAACTCGCTCAGACTGACCACCCATCTAAGGATGACACAAGGTACTCAAATTGAGCCGTGTACACAAAGCTCTATGCAAACACTCCCAAACACTCATTGTGAACCTCAGATCTCTATCCGAAACTATGGATTTTAGGCAGACCATGTAACCTCAAAACTTTTGCAATGTACAACTCTGCCAACTTATCCAATGTATACGTAGTACGCATATCTATGAAATGCGCACACTTCGTAAGACGGTCTACAATTACCCAAATAGAGTTCTTCTTTGATGGGGTCAAAGGCAAACCCAACACGAAATCCATCGTAATCCTCTCCCATTTCCATTTCGGTATTTTCAAAGGTTGCAACAACCACAAAGGAAATTGATGTTCAACATTCACGCGCTGACAAACCATACATTTACTCACAAAATCAGCAACATCCTTCTTCAACCCAACCCAATAGTACTCATTCTTCAATCCATGAAACATCTTAGTACTACTAGGATTCATAGCAAAGGGACTACTATGCACCTCTGTAACCCCATCAACCCGGCCTAGCCGGTACACCGAACCGAATGGGTCACACGAGGAATATTGAAGTAAACCGGGAAGGTTTACCTCAATAAACAACCTTATTTTTTATATCTTATTGTAGAGTGTCCACGAGTTCTATATTTTGTACACATTCATGCCCTAATTATTGCTATTCTTAAGCTCATTTAGGCATAATTAGGTGCATTGCATGCATAGTAACTGTATTTTCTCTTTTACCATGCTTTCATTGAATATTTTAGGATTGGTTAGGAAAATATATTGTTTTAGTTTAGTTTTTATTTTCAGGTGCTATAGTTGAGGAGAGGACAGGAGAAAACAGGAAAAGCTGGAACAAAAGGAGTTGTATTGAAGCAGTTCCAGATGCCGCCAAGGACGCTGCCGAAGCAGCATTGACGCCAAGTGCCGCCCAGGCATAGGTTACACCGACTTAGCCAAGATGGGTCGCGAGTGAAAGAGGGAAATTCCATGTGCCCAATGAGCCCATTCTTGCAATTTTCTGAAGCCTGTAGCGTCCGGTAGTTAATCCAAGATTGATAAGTAGGAATACTTATCCTTACTTGCGGGAGAAGGCAACATCCAAAGAGTCCACATTTAAGTCAAAAAGGAGTCTGTATTTAATTTTAATTACTTTAAGAACTTCTACTTCAAGGAGGACTAAAACTTAGGCCATGAGCCCTATATACACCCAATGTATGTAAGGGTATATGGGCATCTCGCATATCGGGAGAGCATATCATACCGGATAGATGGAGAGATAGCTAGATAGATGGGAGTTGTTGGGGGTCGCGGCTCAACTCTCCTAGGGTTTAGGCGCTTGCATGTAAAGTAGTTGCGAGAAACATTTGTAATAGCATTGAGTTATTTTCAATAAAATTCCAAGTTTTCTTAATCTATGCACTTCATTTTTTCAATTAGTCCTAACCAGTCAGTTGAGAGAATCCATTTGTCGGGCATGAAAGTGTAAGGCTCACGAAAGGCTTAAGCACGGTCACAACATGTCGGGGCGTGACTAACTTCGTTCCAAAAAGTTCACAAGTTTTAGAGGCTAAGAGGGATCACCAACCGATTTGACTAGCCTGTGAGGTTTACGTAGAGATTTCTAGGTACTGCCTATGTCATGCTAGCTTTCGTGCATCTTTGCCTATAAATAGGGAGGATCATGTTCGACTATTCCGCCGAACTTGGAATGTCTGCCAGACTTGCCGCCAAGACTTATTCTAATTCCTCTAGTCGAGACAATGAAAGTTGCAGGGGCAATGACCCGCTGCGGCCGCGTGACAGGGTCATAGCTACCGCCCACCATTACCCGCCGAGGCTGCAGATCATGGCAGCGCAAAACACTCTTAGGCTTTACAATGTAGTCTACATGCTATTAAGCTGCAATTGTCTTACCCAATCTATCGACCAAATCTCTTTCTATCCTCCCTCTCGTCATTATCTTTATTTTATTGGTGTTTTTATATTTCCACATTGTGAGATTTAATTATGCATTTACTAAATCTTTGTGCAGGAAACCATTCATAGAAGCTGCTCCAATCTCTGTGGGAGATGATATCTTTTATACTATAACTTGACAAGAGTGTACACTTGCGCTCATAAATAGATAACACCCAAATGCTCTACACTTATCTAGATCCAAATTAAGTTCCTATGTGTTTAACATTGTAGCGGATCATTCGCAACTCAAACATACATCAATTTCATCCACTTACAACTTTTATGGACCATTTTGTAATTTTTCTGATTCGTAGGGACTTAAGCCATTCTTGTGTTACCGTCCATTAATTATTCTCATTACATGTATCTCAATCAAATCTCAGCTCAAAATAATCATTCAAACTCATTTAATTGCATCTACAACATTCAGGGACCAAAACGTAATGAATTAAAACATCAAAATATTTCAATAACAAACATAACGACCCCCGTTTCGGAACAAACCAAACTCGTTTCGATACCATGAATTATAGTAGAAAATCGTATCAAAACATGTCTGACCCGTTTTGAGACCAAGCACACCCGAGATGATTCCCTTACCTCAGGTAAAATAGAGGTGTATCAAAACGACCCCGTGTTTCGATACAGGCTTGAAAATAGCCCTGGGGTCTCGGAACGACCCTTACGTGTTTCGAGCCAATTAAGCCAAATATTGATACCGTATCGAAACGGCAGTAAGTGTTTCGAAACACATACCAGAAAAAGACTCATTTGAGCATAAAAGAGCATTCAAACATGATTCGTTTCACTATATAAAAGCAAGATAAAATCATGGAGCAACAAAGATACTACATAACTCATCATAGGCACCAACCATAGCATTTAACATCAAGCATAGCAACATATGAAAATCATATAGGCATGCTTTCTAGTTTCGAATTACTTAATACATCAAAAACCATAAATCCAAACAAACCAATGGTTAAAGGCCATTCAAAAGTATATAAGCATAACATGCTTAAAGGGTGTCCATACACATCACACAAGCAAAACATGAAATTCCCCATTGCTCTTATTACTCTAGTCCATAACTGAAACATACATTCGAAAAGTGAAGTCTTCTTAGATCCCCTTGCAAGTTTCTTCATCTAAACACTTAGTTATCTACATTGATGAACAAAAGAGAGCGTAAGCATAAAAGCTTAGTGAGGAGTGCTCAAAACCCAAAAACACCATCAATGCTTAAAACCATTTTACACTTTTGAAAACCATCATGTCCTCTTTAAAATTCATGCACTTCATCATTAAAATCAGCATGTTATACACCATGCAACAAGTATTACATACTTCAACAATAAATAATTTTCTAAAACTCATTCCAAGCTTTTCCATGCATATTTACCATATGCAAAGCTTAAAAAGATAAAATATGCATTTTATTAACATTATGCATCCACACACATTTCATAACAATGTATCAATTATATTAGCTTACAAGTGATCCTCATCATACTCTTTAGTCAAAAAGTATCGGATACACGGATTCCCAAGTGTTGTCCCAACACTTCATACATTCTCACTGACATCTCAAGGTTCACACACGGGAGCTACCCTCCACCGTTGTGACACCCATAGTGGAGTATTCGGTACCTTACAACCCCTCAACACCACTCATCGGTAGATGTATAACTCCACTAACAAGAGATGGGATGCAACTCAATTTCCTCAATCGTTAGGGTACTTGGATGGAGTTTTCAGTACAATCACAACCCCTCAATATCCAAGGCGACTTGTTTATAGTGAACTCAATCTTATAGCCGACTAACTATATCCAATTTCATTTATAAACCACATTTCACAACATCACTTGCCAATATAATTATCATTTAGCATAAACCTCATTGTTTTCAAAGCATTCACAATAAGCCATATTTCCAAGCATCAAACCATTTTTCATAAAATAAGTATAAACACATACTTACAAGGATCACTTAACTAGTGCATCCTTCAACAATATGGCTTCATAAACAGAAAATTATATGCTCAAATTATGCTTTAAAACAGTAGGTAAACACATATAAAAACAAGTGCATTCACAAGCTTTCAATAGCACAATCTGAGGGAGAAAATCACTTTACTTATTTCCGAACTTAGTAAAGTGTTTCAAGCTTATACTAAGTTCCCAAAACCACTTTTAAGATGTTTCAAAGCTGGAAATCCTATTTCCACTCACCGACATGCGAAACCTCAATCGTTGACACAAAAATCAAGCGTCCAAAGTCCCCATAACTTCGTCAAATGCTTCCAAGGAATCCTCCCCTGTTTTTACCACACTAGAACAGAGGATTAATGCATTTCAATGCATTAAAACCACAAGCAAACACTAAAAACCCGTAGCTCTACCCAAAGGCACCAAAATACCCATCCAAAACAACCGAAATCACCTTCGATCGATCACTAAACTCAACTCAGCCATCAACAAACACTTCCATCGCATTTTAACCATAAATCAACATCCAAAAACATCCAAATATCATCCCTATACCTCCAGCAACTTAGATTTCACATTTCCAAGCCAAAAACCCAAAACTAACAACCTAGACAATTAACGATCTCAATGATTTCGGGATTATTATGATCAAAACTCATTATCAACATCAATAATCTTCCAAAACATGATTAGAAACCATCTCAACTGAACTAAAACAAATCAAGTACGAAAATTACATTTGAATTCCTCTTTTACCAAGATTTCAATATTTTCACCAAATCAACATTAAAACCTTAATTAAAGCACAAATCAAGAGTCAAATACTTTGTAATTTCATTAAAGAACCTTGATTAGAGGAGTAGCATGAAATTACCTCCAATCCTTGCTTTTCTTCCAATTGGCAAGTTTTCAACTCTTGAAGCGTTGAGAAATCTTTGTAAATCTTTGAGAAAAAAAGAGTTGTGAATCGAAAGAGCAAAATAATGAAAATAATTCTGGAAATTGAGAGAAAAGAAAGAATGATGGGCTGAAGAGAAAATGAGAAATAGAAAAGTTAGGTCAAAAACGATTTTACAAAATAACTACCTTTTTATTTTAATAAAACCTCCCTCTTCAATTTTAATTAAAATATTATAATCACATGCCAATTAAAAGAAAAGGCTTAATTTCCATAAAGCTCCCTAAAGATTCTATGAATTTGACTCTCCTTTAAAAATCAAACTTTTTACACAGTTTTAAATCTTTACATTTCAGTCATTGCCTAAAATGTTCACGTCCCAAAATACATTTTGTAAAATTGATTTTACCAAACCCATCTATATGATTTTAGATGATTTTTAGAAAATTTTACCATATTTTTACCTTATGCCAAATCAAGATTTCCCTGAACCGATTCTAAAGGCTCGAATCTCCAATTCTAGGTTCGACCAACTTAAATCGATGCCTAAAATATCTAGGCAGAAAAATGGGGTGTTACAACCTTAGTTAAAATAGTGTGCCTCAACCCAACATCATCCGACACAACTATTCGACTCTTAAAACACAAAACACCATCATCATGAAAACAAAAGGTTGTCGAATAACCATCCGTTATATCTTGAACATGTGGTACCAACGAATCATCAAGCAACTGGTTCTCCTTAATCAACTGAACCAAGAAAGGTTTCACTTGTAACTCAGCTATCAATCCACCGTCCCACGATACACTCAATCGTACAAACTTGGCTCTCAAATTAATTGCTACCTTCCTACTCAAAGCATCAGCCACAACATTGGCCTTCCCTGGGTTATACTCTATCGTCGGGTCATAATCCTTAAGGAACTCCAACCATCTACGTTACCAAATATTCAACACTTTTTGAGACATTAAATAATTCAAACTCTTATGATCCGAATAAACAACACACTTCTCACCATAAAGGGAATTCCTCCAAATTTTCAAAGAAAACACAACCGTGGAAAGCTCAAGATCATGAGTAGGATAGTTGCGCTCGTGTGCCTTCAATTGTCTATATGCATACGCTAAAACCTTCCCACCTTGCATTAACACACAACCCAAACCAACATACGATGCATTAGTAAAAACCACAAACTCCTTACCTGACTCAAGTTGAATCAAAATGGGAGCTGGAGCCAAAGCTTCCACCAACTTCTTAAAAGCTTGTTGTCTAATATTCGTCCATTCAAAGAGAACATTATTTTGCATCAATTTGGTTAACGGAGCATCAATCTTTGAAAAAACCATCCACAAACCTACGGTAATAACCCACCAATCAAAAGAAACTACATACTTTCGTCACAGACTTAGGCATCTTCCAACTCATCCTCACTTCGATCTTAGGTGGATCAAACCAGATACCCTCAGCCGACGCCACATGTCCAAGAAAGACAACTTCTTTGAACCAAAACTCACACTTACTCAACTTGGAGTAAAGCTTATTTTCCAACAAAACTTGCAACACAATCCACAAGTGTTTATCATGATCTTCCTGAGTACGAGAGTACACGAGAATATCATCAATAAACACAACCACAAAATGATCCAGGAATTCAAGAAACAAACGATTCATCATGTCCATGAATGCAAGAGGTGCATTTGTTAAACCAAACAACATCACCAAAAACTCATAATTCTCGTACCTCATACGAAAAGCAGTCTTAGACACATCACATCATTTACCTTTAACTTATAATACATGGATCTCAAATCGATCTTAGAAAACACTGAACCACCCTCAAATTGAACAAACAAATCATCAATTCTCGGCAACAAATACTTATTCTTAATCGTCAACTTGTTCAATTATCGATAATCTATACACATTCGCATCATGCCATCTATCTTTTTCACAAACAAAACCGGTGCATCCCAAGGTGAAACACTAGGACTAATGAACCATCGATCATGCAAATCCTAAAGTTGTGTCTTCAACTCCTTCAACTCTTTCGGAGCCATTCGATAGGGAGCAATAGACACTGTAGTCGTATTTTCATACAACTCAATGACAAACTCAACCTCACTATTCGGCGGCAACCCAAGAAACTATTTCGAAAATCACCCGGAAACTCACATATCGTATGCATGTCCCGCAGACGCATTTTCTTTGATCCTAGATTCATAACATAAGCTAAGAAAGCCTCGCATCCCAATTCCATCAAACGACACATCCATTTAACATTCTTGCCCACGATTACCACTTCGTAATCATCATTAAGATTCAAGGTAACTCGCTTGGTATCAAAATCAACCACAACCCTATGCTCGGTCAACCAATCCATTCCACTGATTACATCAAAACCATAGAAATGCATTTCACTAAATCAACTATAAACACATGCCCTTGAATAGATAAAGGACATATCCTATACACACTTCTTGTAACAATTGTTTCACCAAAAGAACTAGTTACTTGCATTCCCACATCTAACACTTCTGAAACGATAGTTCAAGCCACAACTCCCAAAAACATTAGCAACAACAGGTGCAGAAAGCTATTCCCCACCGATCAAACATGGACAATCTCGGCTTACTTGATCACATGATCCACATGCCTAATAGGTATCAAATGCTACTCAAGCCTTGACACACTTGTAACGCTCGAGTTTTGGGTCTATGAGTCTTTAAGTTTGACTCGAGGTCCGTAGAACCAAGACTAGAGATCTGAGTTACTTCAGGAGTGGTTTAGGGAAAACATGGTTCGGGATATAATACAATTTTGGGAAAAATTCTAAATCATCTCTCTCTCTCTCTCTCTGTATATATATATATGGTGAAGTCAATTTTTAAAAATGACTTTTGGAGTATTGACATTTTGGGTTAGTGACTAATTTGCAAAGAATGCCAAATCTGTTTTTAAAGGACTGTTTTGAAAGAGGGCCAAAACATAGAATCTTTAGGGAGCTAATATATTATTTATTATCCTTTTCCTTTAATTCACTATTTTAAATATGTTTTATTAAATAATAAAGAGATATTTTATTAAAAAGGGATTTAGTCTTCAAAATTTTATTTTGACGTAACTTCAATTTCTCTCATTTCTCATCAGCCGAACACTTCATTTTCTCTCAAAACTTCCATAGGTTTTCATCTTTCCACTTCACTTTGGTTTGCAAATGATTTTCTTAGTGTTTCTTCAATTTATCTCAAAGGATTCTCGAAGATTTTGCAACAAATCTTGTTAATTGAAGGAATATGCAAGGGTTAGAGGTAATTTTCATTCAACTCCTTCAATCAATGTTTTAATGAAATTTCCAATTCTTTGGCTCTATAATTGTGTTTATTAATAAGGTTTTATAATCTATTTGATGAAAGCAACTAAATCAAGCAATGAAAGATGATTTCTCAAGATTTTCATATTGGTACTATTTTAGTTAATTTGAGATTAATTTTAATCATGTTTTGGATGCTAAATGATGTTGAAATAAAGGTTTTATCATAAGGATCCCGAAATAGGTTGGATCTCTAGTTGTTTAGATTGTTAGATTTGGTTTTTTGGGGTGATGGTGTGGTTTTGGTGTTGCTGGAGATATAAGGACGCAAATACATTGTTTTGGATGTTAATTGATATTTAAAATTCGATGAAAATGTTAGGTTTTGGATTGGTTGAGTTTGTACAGTAATAAAAAATGTTTTCGGTTGTTTCGGATAGGTGTTTTGGTGTTTTTAGGCAGAGCGACAAAGTGGCTTTTGTTGCTGGTGATTTTAATGCATTGAGATACATTAACCAACTCTTCTTGTGTGGTATAAATAAGAGAGAAATGTTGTGTTCATGCAGTGACTATAAATGATACGAAAATGGTGCAAGTATACACGTCGAACGAGTAATAAAGTGATGAGTGAGTATCGTCTCCACAAGGATTGGAGGTGAACACAGTTCTGTTTCCAAATTGCTATAGCAACCAAATTGTAATGTGAGTATGCAGAGGCGGAATGAATAAGAGAAAACGCGATAGCAAAACAAGCAAATAGAGAAGAGATAATGAAGGGCAGATAGGTCCTCTCTCGGATACGAGGCTCTCTACGAAATGGATGGCTAGCTCCTGAAGGATAATCCTCTCAAACCTCTTAACACTGCTAACGAATCCTAGTTCTCTCACTATGCTTGGCAGGATTTACATATATTGCTCCTAAACTATCTCTAGCAAGAAGGCTGGGAGACTAACATGCTACAACAATACCTCTCGGCGTAACTCCAACATCTCACTCTCCTAATCTCTATCCCTCTTAGCCGTTTAAACCTATCACTTATCTCTAAGGCAGGTTGTAGTCCTTCCCCTTGGTGGTTACTCCATTGTTTATGAAGATCTAAGGCTAGTTCTTTCGATCACTCCCCCTAGCTAATGCTAAAGCAATGACCCTCTCTCGAAGCTTGTCACACATTACTCTAACTATCACTATTAGCTAAGGCTTACTCTCTTAATCACTACCCCCCAACTGTACCTAGGGAACGACCATCAATCGAAGGCATTATAAAGAATGACCTGTCTCTCGAGGCTCTAACATCCCTAATCTCTTACAACCCTGGGTTGTTCCTAAAGAAAGGCCAACTCTCGAAGGCGCTTAAGGTAGGGCCTATATCTCAAAGCACTAACAACCCTAAGCTCTTACAACTTCAAGGAAATTAAGCATATCATAAACAAAGCAAAGCTCAAGAGAGAACAATAAACATCAATATGAGATTATGAAAATAAAAAGAGTATCATCCAGCAAAACCCATGCCATCTAAAACAATTCATGGCTGGGCAATATTCAAACGTATCATTCTCATACAACCCTCCAGATAAATAAATGTTATAGCAAAAAGGAAAGATAAACTCCTAGTTCGCCAGTGGACTACCATGACCGCCTTAGACACACCGTCTTGGAAGAGGACGGTGAGCCCACGCCTCGAGCTTCCCGATAAAGGACACCAAGTATGGTCAAGGATGAAGTTCTCCTCCCCTCTATTGTGCTTCCTCTTGCACACTTCTCCCTCGCCCGCTCTCCTCTCTTGCCTTTGAAGGGATGAAGCCTTTATATAGTGGGGGATTAGTCTTCTAGGGTTTTGGTGCCTTGGTATCTCGTTGGGGATCCCAACGAATATCTTCCGACAAGCTCTATCCACTAGGGGACAAGAGGACGGTTTGCAGATGAAGTGCGGCTGCTGCATAAAGTTGTTTGATAGCGTCAGACGTCCTTTCTTGCACTTCACGTGCTTGTACTTTTGTACGCCATCTAGCCTTCTTTCTTCTCCTTTGCTATAGCATTTTGTTCCTTGCTTCTTCCCTCGCATTCTGTTCTGTCATCCTGTACAGAAACAGCCAGAAACTACCTTTCACGCAGCACCAACTCCACATGAGCAATAAATTGAAAAGCACCCATAATATACTAAAAATGCAGCCCACATGCAATGTAATGCACTTGAAAACAAGCAATTGCTATAGAAAAGAGGCATAAATATAGAGGTAATAGCATAGTATCAAGAACGTGTCATAAGAAACCAGTGAAGTTCTAGGATCTTCGGAAGCTTGATTACGCTTCGGCAAAGAAAACGAGGCGTTGCCGGTGAGTGGAATTGGTTTTAAAGCCTTTTAAAGACATAAAAGCAAGGTTTGGGGGTTTAGATTGAGTTTGAATCACTAATCTAAGCCCAAAAGTAAGATTGAGATGTTTCACTCTTGTTTCTCGGTTTTTATCCCATTGATTTTTATGATCATGCTCATGTTTTGAGAAATGATTTGATGATTAAAGAGATCCCATGAGATAGAATTATAACTTTGAAGAGATAGAACTTGATGAGAAAATGCTAAGCTTTATTTATGTGTTTGTAATGGAATGAGAATGATTTATGTTTTATGCCTTGAAAACAATAGGTTAATGATGTTTAAAATGAATATATTGGCAATGGGGGTAGTGTCATCCCATTTCAAAGCTAGAGTGTGGTGATGAGAGATTGTATCAAAATAGTGATGAGTGTTTCGATAGGGGTTCACTTAATTTGGTTACTGGAAGTTCGTGTTCCGAAACAAGTTTGAGGTTGTATCGAAACAGCCTTGTGTACCAAAACACACAGTCCTGTTCCGAAACGGGGGTTCCGATACAGGGAAACTTGTACCAGAACACCGAGCTATTAAGTTGGTTATTGGAATCTTGTGAAGTTTTGTTTCCTACATTTTAGTCCCTCAATGTTTTTGGAGCAATTAAATAAGCTTGGATGATTATTTTGAGCTGAGATTTGACAGAGAGGCGTGTAATATGACTAATTAAAGGTTGGTAACTTAAAAATTGAGGAAGTCCATGTATTTTGATGAAATTACAAAATGGTCCCTAAAATGTTTTTGTAAGCAATTGAGTCCGTAAATATTGTCTAATCAAGTTGCAAATTGTTACGCTGTGATATTTATTACACATGATAATAAAGACCATCTAGAAAAGATAAAACAAAAAAATAGGGTCGTTTATTGGGGTAAACTTCTCAGTTTACCTTAATATTCCACGTTTGATCCGTTCGGTTCGATCTTTTGCCCAGAACGGGTCGAGGGGTTAAAACACTGCCCCTATGGTCTTCGCCCAACATTTCCACCACCTCGACTCAACTCAGGCGATACCTTTTAGCATGACTACTGTTAAAACCAGAGTCCGCAACTCTCTTTCCGGAGCTAGAATCTCTCACACGAATTGATAAAACCCAGGTTCTACTCAGTGCACTTCGCCCTTGAAACAAACACGTCGAAAATAGTGTAGCCAAAAACCAACATATATATCCTAACATCAAGTACCAACCCATAACAGAATCAATCACATCGATGTCTCACATCCAATTCCAATTCATGAGCATACCCACTCAACTAAACAATTTGTGCCTTAAACTCGGCCACAAATATATTGTCTTGAACCCAAGCCATGAATTCATATTTCTTGTCAACCAAGTATCTAACACTCAGATACTTCTTACTAAAGACAGTTTGAAAGAACTCCTAAGTCAGAACATCGGGTTCCACGCCCACAACCGCAGTTGTCCACCAAATGTACACATCTCCTTACAGCTGAGATACAACACATCTTCAACCTATGGGAATCATTACACCTCATATTTTCCATAATCAAAATAGTACAAGCCATCCAGTCCGCGAATACATCGGGTATCAATCCTTGAAACTCAACTTCTCCAAAACTAAGAAGGCATTTTAACAACAACTCACAATTGTCCAATAGCTAGTGCAGTCACATGCACTTAATCAATAACAGGTTCATAAGCCCCGAACATCGCCTATGTCCCAGGCGCCATGTCACCCAACACTGGCCCAACTGACACAGGTTGTACTTACTTCAGGGCATCAAACCCCAGGAGACATTACACACTCCTCTACTCGTTGCTTAACAACAACAACAACCATACCATATCGAAAATGTCTCATCGGATTATTTTGCTAAAAGAAATATCTAAGGAATGATAATAAACTAACTAAACAAAAACATCTATGCCAGCTTCAAGCAAGGATCCAAGACTTCCATTATAAATCATAATATTTCATTCTAGAGTAATAAGGTAATGGGTTTCCCAATTTTCCTCAATCATAGCATGAAACAATCAACACACATATAACAAACATCGTGCGTAACAAAAAATAGATTTCGTTTCACAACATCACCATACCAACATACCAACATTCCAATCTTTCAAATACCTACCCCACATAGCATATCTCAACGAACATACATAAAGCAATCATCGTGCATAACAACCAATAAGATCCAACCCACATCAACATATATATAGCATTTAACACATGTATCACAACCATCTTGCATAGCATCAACAGAATTCAATCTACATCAACACGTAGATAACAATCGTTGTGCAAAGTAAACAACAACGTACAAATTACAATTATGCCATATCAACTTACCATCAACTTACCAATATACCACTATTTCTAAACCTATCTCTGATACCAGAAAATGTAACCCCCTCGACCCGGCCTAGACACCCGATAGAACCGAACGGGTCACACGAGGAATATTAAAGTAAACTGGGATGTTTACCTCAATAAAAAACCATATTTTTTTTATATTTTCTAGATGCACATTGTTATCCTAAGCGTTTAGACTCGCATCGGAAGAAACCTTAACTCAAATGGACATCGATTAGACACTAAATTGACTATAAACAAGAGTTAGGGACCAATATGTAATTTTAGCAAATTACAGGGTGCTTCTTCAAATTTAAGTTACCATTCTTTAATTAGTCATGTTACATGCCACTGTGTCAAAACTCAGCTCAATCTGATCATTCAAAATTATTTAATTGCATCCACAACATTCAAGGACTGAAATATAAATAAAAAACTTCATAAGAATTTGTTTAATCAAATGAACGACTTTGTGTATCGATGCACATAGCCCTGTATCTATACACCCTGTTTCAGAACAGGTATGGGTGTTTCGGAACACGAGCCCATTTCGATACGGTCTCCAAGGCGTTTCGATACAAAAAATTCCAGTAGCCACCTTAACTGAGCCTAGTTTGTACACCCATCCTTGTTTCGAAACCCCATGCCCATTTCAAGCTCATCGTTTCGATAAAACCTTAGAGGTATCAAAACAGTTGGGCATGTAATGTCACATTTTGTTGGTTTTCACACTTTAATGCACCCATAACCACTAAAGCATACTTCCAACATATATATAACATATCTAAACATCAAACCTCAATAATTCATGGCATATTCGACAACATATCATGGAAATTTGCATCAAAGGTAACCTTTAGGCATGCAACCTAGTAAACAAGCCAAGTAAGATACCAAAATGCATAGCAAAGCACAAACCAATAACCAAAGGCCATTTATAGGTATAAAACAACAACATAAACTTGCTCGAATATGGAGTTTACACAAATCTCCCAAAAACACAACAGATCCCCCATTGTCGTTATTACTTATAGTCTAAACCGAAACATACATTCTCAAATGAAGTATCTTGTGACCCCTTGCTCCACGCTGCCTCCAAAACCTCAATTCTATGCATTGATGGACAAATTAGAGCGTAAGCACACAAGGATTAATGAGGAGTGCTCAAAAACAAAACACCCTCAATGCATTAAAAACATTTTCCAAGTCTACTTTGAAATCTCATTTCATTTAACTTAAATCAGCATTTGAAACCATCATGCCTTTAAAACCATGCACTTTCCTTAATCAAACATCAGCATAATAAACCTTATGCAACATGTATCATGAATCAACAACAAGTCCCATTACTAACACTCAATTTAAACCTTCCCATGCATAACTACCGTATGCAAAGCTTAAATAGTAAAACATGTATAAATCACAATATACATCATAAACCATCTCATGATACATCATCAATTATTTTGGCTCACAAGTGATCATTAGACAAGTTCATTTCTCAAAACAACATATCGGAGACACGGATTCAACAAGGGTTCTCACAACACGTACATCTATCTCAACCAGAATTTGGTACAATAACAACCAACAGGGACACTAGCCCCATTCATCAGTTAAACGCGACGGGACACCAACCTCCTCGATCATTAGGGTACATGGACGGAGACATGGGACACCAACCCCTCGACATCCAAGGCAAATTTTTATAGTGCACTCAATCCTATTCCCGGCTAACTTTATTTGATATCATTTATAAACCATTTTCACAACATCATTTTCCAATATAATTCACATTTAACAACATACCTCATTGTTTTCAAAGCGTCGTCATTAAATCATTTTCCAAGCATTAAAACATGCTTTAAATAACAAGTATAAAACATATGCTTACAAGGATCACTTACCATGTGCATCATTCATCAAAACATCATCAAAAACAGTAAACCACATACTTTAAACATGCTTTAGAAGTAGGTAACATGCATCCAAAACCAAGTGCATAAAAACCATTTCATAATAGCACAACCGAGAGAGAAATTCCTTATACTTTCATCCGAACTTAATAAAGCATTACAAGCTTACATCTAAGTTCCCAAAACCACCTTTAAAACATTTCACAGCTGCAATCCACATTCTCACTCACCGACACACAAAACCTTGATTAGCCGACGCGAAAATAAGCATCTGAAGCTCCCGAAACCTCATTGGTTGCTTCTGAAACGTTCTCCCATGTTTAAACCATATTAGAATAGAGGATTAAAGCATCTCAATACATTAAAAACTCCAGCAAGAAATCCTACCACGTTGCTCTACCGAAAACCACCTAAACGCCCATCTGAAACAACCGAAAACATCATCGATTACTCTACAAACTCAACCCATCCAAAACCTAATGCTTCCAACTATTTATAATCATCGATTAACATCCAAAACCAACCTATTATCAACCATATACCTCCAGCATTCACAAAATCACATTAACACCACAAAAACCCAATTCTAACAACCTAACCAACTAGAGATCCAAATAGTTTCGGGATTACAATGCTTAAACCTCAATCTCAACATTAATAAACTTACAAAACATGATTAAAGTCAATCATAAATCAGCCAACACAGATCCATTACGAAAATTACACAAAATCATCATTTAAAGCTTGATTTAGCCATTTTCTTTAAATCAATCAGAAAATCTTGTTAAGAAACAAAATTAAAGAGCCAAATACTTGGTAATTTCATTAAAGAACCATGATTAGAAGGAAGCACCAAAATTACCTTCAATCCCTTGCTATTATTTATATTGACAAGATCTGGTTGAAAATATTCAAGAATCTATTGAAACAAGTTGAGGAAACCCAATGGAAATCATTTGGAAATCAAACTAAAATGAAAAGGAAAAGATCTCTGGAAGTTTTGAAAGAAGATGGGTGGTTGGCTGATGAGAAAATAGAGAAATGGAAATTACGTCAAAATAAGTTTGTAAAGCTTAATTCTCTTTTTAATCAAAACTATTTTAATCTTTTTAATAAACACATTTATAACATGTCAAATTAAAGGAATAACTAATTAAAACAATTTTTCCATTTTTACGATTTAGTCAATAAACTGAAATGTCCACCTTCCCATGCATAACTACCATATCCATAGCTTAAAGAGTATAACATGTATAAATCACAATATACATCATAAACCATCGCATGATACATCATCAATTATATTGGCTCACAAGTGATTATTAGACAAGTTCATTTCTCAAAACAACATATCAGATACACGGATTCAACAAGTGTTCTCACAACACTTCAAGCCATCTCAACCAGAATTCGGTACAATAACAACAAAGTGGTACAATAACAACCAATGGGGACACCAACCCCATTCATTGGTTAGACGCTTAACCCACTAACAAGAGACGGGACACCAACATGCTTGGTCGTTAGGGGTACTTGGACGGAGACACGGGACACCAACCCCTCGTCATCCAAGGCGACTTTTTATAGTGCACTCAATCCTATCGCGGCTAACTATTTCCAAAATCATTTATAAACCATTTTCTCAACATCACGTGCCAATATAATTCACATTTAACCAAATACCTCATTGTTTTCAAAGCATCATCATTAAATCATTTTCCAAGCATTAGACCATGCTTTAAATCACAAAGTATAAAACGTATACTTACAATGATCACTTACCATGTGCATCCTTCACCAACAAATCATCAAAAATAGTAAACCACATACTTTAAACATGCTTTAACAGTGGGTAGCATGCATCCAAAATCAAGTGCATAAAAACCATTTCATAATAGCACAACCCAAAGAGAAATTCCTTATACTTACTTCCAAGACAAGCGTTTGAAGCTTACATCTAAGTTCTCAAAACCACATTTAAAACATTTCAAAACTGAAATACACGTTCTCACTCACCAACAAGCGAAACCTTGATTAGACGACGTGAAACTAAGCGTTTGAAACTCCCAAAACCTTAGCAGTTTCTTATGAAACGTTCTCCCCTATTTAAACCACATAAAAATAGAGGATTAATGCATCCCAATGCATTAAAAACTCTGGCAAGCAATCCGACCAAGTTGCTCTAACTTGATTTAGCCATTTTGTTCAAATCAATCATAAAAACCTTGTTAAGAAACATAATTAAAGTGTAACCCTCTAGACCCAGCCTAGCTGATAGACCGAACCGAGCGAGTCACACGGGGAATATTGAAGTAAACCGGGAAAGTTTACCTCAATAAACGACCGTATTTTTTCTTTTTATCTTCTCTAGATACAAGTTAGGTTCCTATGTGATCAACAAGCAGCGAATCGAACAACTACACAAACGTTCAATGATTAATACAAATTTCGAGTTTAGGAACCATTTTTGTAAATTTAACAATTTGTAAGGGTTATTAACAAATTCGAATTACCATCCTTTAATTAAGTTCATTACATGCTTCTCTGCAAATACTCAGCTCAAAATAACCAGTACAACTCATTTAATTGCATCCATAAGGAATAGAGACCAAAACGTATGGATTCAGAACATTCAAAGATGAGTTTTAACCAAATTAACGAACAACGTATTGGTACCCTTAGGGAGGATATCGATACGCCGCCGACGATCTAGCTTCCCAGGCCCTGCATCACAAGGCCGTATCGATACGCTAGGGCACCGTATCGATACTCCCTTAACTAGTGGTCAAAAAAGGTATCGGTACGCCCTCGTGTATCGGTACACCCCTCTCATTTATGAAGGCCATATCGATACACTATGAAGTGTATCGATACACCTCAGTCTACAATCGACCAAAATGAAGATTTAACAATTCAAGACCCATTCCAACACATTCTAACATATATGTAATATACTTGCAACACAAATATACTTCAACTATCAAGACCACATGGCAATAACACCATCAAAGCAACACTAACTTCAATATTGAATTCTAGATGCATGCTTCTTATAAAAATAAAGCATCAAAAGCCAATTATCAAATCCAAGCATGTACTAGCACTTAAAGGCCATTTACATACCCAAATATGCATACCAAACTTGTACCAAACCAGAAAATACCAAAACAACCAATATTCATAGCATTGGACCCCCCATTGCCTTTATTACACTAGTTTAAACTCATGACATACATTTAAAGAAGTCTCTTGGAAATCCTTTGATAGTTGTTGCCTCCAAACACCTAATTACCTGCAATGATGAACAAAATAGAGCATAACCATACAAGCTTAGTGAGGAATGCTCAAAATCAAAAACATTATCAATGCACTTCATCATTAAAATCAGCATATAAACATCATGCAATAAGTATCAATTACTTCACAACAATTAAACCATTGCTAGACAAAAATCAAGCTTTCCATGCATACTCACCAATATGCAAAGCTTAAAGTAAAACATGAATTTCCCGATTATGCATCATCAACATTTCCATAACATTTCAATCTATTATATTGGCTTTCAAGTGATTAACAACATTCTCATTTCTCAAAAACACATCATCAACGGGGTCGTAGTTTACTGCCCGCCGTACCCGTCGAGGCAACATATCGTGGCAGCAAAGGATAACTCATACCTATTACAATGCAGTTTTCACACTAAGTGGCAGTATAACCATGCCTGCTCAATCAACCTGATTCACCTCTTCTCTTTTACTTGTGTTATTATTTACTCTTCGATCTCAACCTATCATTCACTTGTGCTTTCACTTTACCATTGTGCAGGAACTACGAAACGAGACAAGCTATCCAATCCTTGTGGGATTCGACATCTTATATACTATAACTTGACATGAGTGTGCACTTGCGCTCTTACCAAAAGGGAACACCTACACGCCCTACAACTTTTTGGCGACGTTGCTGGGGATTGGTAACAGCGAATTTCGTTTTTCAATTTCTACACCTTTCATTTACTTTTTATTTTTATTTTTAAATGAAAAAAATATTTACCGTGTCCTTTGCAAGTGTGTGACCAGGGGTAACCCTAAAGGAAACTTCATTATTTACAACAATCTTGAGCGTGAAACTAGACGAATCAAGAGGGAACTCAAGGAAGCCTTAATAAACAATTACAAGGGCAAATCAAAGGAAGAGACCATGGTAAACGAGGACCCCCCAATTGATGCCATCAATGGTAGGGGGCAGCAAGATTTGCCGCCCAGAGCACAATGAGTACAACAGAGGCAAGATCCCCCCAATCCACCCCAAATGCAGACAACTAGAGACTACCTTGAACATGACTTCCAAAGGTTCGAGCCAATAGTGACGGAACCAGAGATAGGTGCAGATCATTTTGAACTAAAGCCCGTCATGTTCAACATGATCAACACATTAGGGCATTTCAGAGGGACTACCACAGAAGATGCTCGGCATCATTTACGAGGATTCTTGGAAATTTGCCGAGCATTCAATATTCATGGGGTACACCAGGAGGTACTACATCTGAGGCTATTGTTGCGTGTCAAAAGTCCTATCACAATGTAGTGCAAGTGTACACGACGCAAGTAGTAAAGTGATACTCAAAGTATCGAATGTCGAATTCACAGGGACTGGAAATAGCTTTATCCTTGGATTGTTGCACAAGAGAGAAAGAAAAGAGTTTAATTTATTGAGAAATAATATCGAAGAATACTGAATATAAGATAACGAAGTTTTCAGGGTTAAGAAATGGGCCGATATTGATCTGCTCGGTAGTGCAGGTGTTGCACTGTATATGAACTCATGTTTTGTTATCATGCTTGTTGCGGCAGCAGTCTGTTGTTGTCGCGGCAGCGATCACACAACTCTGTACTTCAAGCTTGGCAAGAATCCCTGCTGTGACTTGTCCTATCCCTAGATCCAAGTACTGTTGATGACACTTCTCGGATGATACCTCCCGACGTGAATCAAAGGGTGAACACCAATGTTGTTTAATTCTTCCTTAGCCACTTAACCTCGTCCTATCCCTAGGTCCGAGATAGTTCAACCATAAACTGGAGAACCCGCACTTATTCCTTTCGTATAATTAAATCTCCCGATATTAAGTAAATAGATAATCTCACAATGCTCTCCCGATACTCTTGCAAGATGTTGAAACCAGAATAAGCAAACTTGAAGTTTTATTTCAATGAACAGAAAATTCCTAAAAATAGTACAATTCTTGCAACTACTTTACATAATCAACCCTTAGCCCTAGGGAAGTTTAGAACATGATGAGAAGGGGGAAAACGATTAGGGTTTGGGGAAGACGGCTAGAGAATCAGATCTCCTTCCCTAGGTCGAATTACATGCCTTTATATAGGCCTTGGCTTCAAGTTTTCTAATAAGGTAAGAATACAAGTTCAAACTAAAGTACAACACTAATTAAGATTAAATCTTCTGAGTAGATGCCTTTAATTCGTCCTCTTTTCTTGCTTTGGGTTTCTTCCTTGAACTTTGGGCTTGTCCTTCTTTCTACTCTAGGGCTCAGAAAAATATAGGAGTGGCCCACGACATACCGGCTTGAATTCCTCTATCTGTCGAGATCCACTTTACTATTCCCTTCACCATTGCTGTCGTCATGGATGCCACGACAGCGTCCTCCTTCTTGACTCCAATCCTGTGTTCCAGCTTTGCTCCTTCGCTATCCTGAGTCTGCCACGACAGTTACCTGCAAAAGCAACCAAAATCAGTAGCAACTGTTCCTTTTTATCTAATTGTGATGTATATGTGAAATCTATCCTAAACGCAATGGATTATGCTTGAATGCAGCAGAAACATGGGTTAAATAAGGGGTAAAAAGTAGAACTTTTGCACACTCAACACACCCCCAAACTCAAGTTCTTGCTTGTCCTCAAGCAATTATGACCTAACTAACTAAAAAAATAAAAAAAAATTGTTTGGCTTAATTCAATGAACCTTTCATTACCTACCACACATGCCCTATCACGAACAACACCTTCTCGGACATTTCTGGATTTTTTCGGAACCATTCTATAGGCCTTGTGTAGTGTGTGCATGCTTTGTGAATAGATATGTACCTAGACTCCTTTAATTCACTAGAATAGTTTAAGCTACTTGAATTTTTATGCCAACTTTCATTTTCTTGGATGCAATTCTTAGGCTCCTTTAGTTTTTCTTAGACTCGGTTTTCTTTTATTATTTTAAGTTTGACTAGAGCCTGTTTATGGGCACCTCTAGCTAACTTCCTAGAGCCGGTTTTAGGCACCTCTAGGTGTATTGAGTCTAAATTCTCTTATCTTCTTTTTCTAGAGCCAGTGTTAGGCACCTCTAGGGGCAACTCAAGTGTTTAAGCTTTTCCTATTGTAGTTTACCATTAGAAGTGTAGACAGCATAAGAGTCACAAAGGGTGTTCAAAGATCAGAACTATAGTAAGGCTCTAAACTATTCCTAAAAATATCCTAAAGGCACTGCCACGACAGAGTCTGTCGCAGCAGGTAAGTTCAGTTCAAAGACTTAAGCCAAATGAATTTTTATTTTATTTATTTTATTTTTTGACAAAAATAAACTTAAATACTAATTAACACTTAGACACAATTTTAAAACCTAAAAGACACTTCATTATTGGAGGGATGCCACCCCCAAACTCGAGGGTTGCATTGCCCTCAATGCATGATGACATGGATGAAAAAGAAAAAAAACAAAATACATCACAATATAAATAGAACAGCAAGACAGCAAAAATAAGATAGAAACTTAATTTGAGGAACTGTCATCACTACTGCTGATGCTAATCTGTAGCTGTCGGCGGGTAGTGACCATCATTGTGGGTGCCGGCAGAGTGCTAGGAGAGGCGAAGGCAGTTTTCTTCTTGGCTTCCCTTGGCGGCTAGACACGAGTGGGTGAGATTTGGGGTAGCTTGTCCAGCACTTGTACCTCGTCTTCGGAGCTGCTGCTATTGCTGCTGCTGGCATAGTTGCCCTGGCCGGATGGTCCTTCAGCAGCTTGGTTGGGCTTCTACCTTTTCATAGGAGTGAACTCCTTGGAGAGGTTTCTAGCAACAGAGGGCTCCCCGTCAGAGTCCTGCCAGACGGATGATGAAGAGAACCTTTCGAAGTAGTCGTCGTCGAGTTCTGGCAGCGACTCCTTTCTTTTCTCACCTCTGGCAGTGGCAGTGGCAGTGTGGCTGCCGCCTTCAGCTGTCGTGGCTGGAGTAGGAGTAGAGGCCGCAGATGGGGTTTTTGGTGTGGCAGCAGGAGTAGGAGTAGGTGTAGGTGTAGAAGCAGCAAAATATTGTTCTGGGAAGGCAGAGAATTGTACATTTGCAAAATTTAAATTATTATGAATAAAATGTACCATGGCTTCCGTGAAGTCCCTTACAAAACTCATCAATCCAAGCTGCCTTTCCTCCATATTTTTTAGTGTTGCCAGAATCTGAGTGGAGGCATCTGTTGGAGGGGCTGCTGCTCTGCTGCGGTAGGTTCTGGCTGATTGGGGTCTGCCGGCTCCTCTACTGTGGCAGATGGGTTGAAGTAGGAGATTGGTGTGGCTGCTTTCAGCTCCATGAGGCTGAAGATGTTACGCTCCATCCATCATTTCCCTCGTACTTTGAAGTCTTCGGCAATTTCTGGAACGTTGTGGCCTCGGCAGATTTTGGTGAAGAGGTACGGGAAGACAAGATGTCCCGATGGTCAGAGGGCACATTCCAAAATCCCCTCCCTTAAGTACCAGCCGACATTTATAGGTCTTTCATTAAGAATTGAAGGAACAAGTGCTAACCTGGGTCGGTCGACCGTGCTGTTATGGGAGGAAGGCATGATTCTCTTCTTTACGAATCGGTTTCATAATTTCGCCTCGAGAGTGAGTAGAGTTCTTTTCACCGTCCACCGATGCTTTGGGTCGGTGTTCCACTCTGTCCCCTCTTCCGTCACTTCTGCCATCACAGCATCATAGTTTGCTGACGACAAACTCTCGACGAACCTTCTGTGGGCGTCTTCCCTTCTACTGACATGGAGGCCGTAGAGAGTGTTGATATAGGAAGGCTCAAAAGTAAGTTCGTTACCTCGTACCATCACGGTCGTGGTATCCTTGCTGTCGACGGTAGCATAAAATTCTCGGACCAGCGTGACATTCATCTCTTCTGGCTGGGCAGCAAACCGCTGCCACTTCAGGGCATGGATTTTCTTTACAATAAAAGGTTCAAGCCCTAGGTCTCCCGTGGACTCGTTGTAGAGAAAACCCCTTTCTTCCTACATCTCCCTCTTCTGGAAACGTTTGTAGTATCTGCCGGCAGAATCGGTGGAGGCAAAGCGGTTTGGAATGGCACTGTGGCTGGGTGTGCTCACTGCTGCGGTAGAGCTGGAGGCAGCACTTCTGCGAGTTTGTCTGCTAGTCATTGTTGCAAGGCTGTGGAAAATAAAGAGAAAATTGAGATCTAGAGAGAGAGCAAGTTGAGAGAGTAAAAGTGAGATGAAAAATGAATAGTGAATGAGGGTTTATATAGATGAGTGATTTTCTGCCTGTTGGAGCCGTAATGGCAGGCGCAAATAATGGGGCCAGCTGTTACGCGGTTTCTGACGCGTCTGTCACGCGTTTCCGTGTTTGCTGCGCATCTGTTACGTGTTTGCGTGTCTGCCGCGACAGCATGGTGACAGGCTGTATTTTCTGCGTCTGTCGTGACAGCTGTTGACAGGCTGTGACGAGAGACTCATCCTTTGGGATTTTAGGCTGTTGTGGAAATGGTGGGCTGGTTCACTTCTTCTCCTCTCCTTGTTTCCCTTATTTCCTAAAAATAATTCAAATAAAACTTTAGTTCGTAAAAATAAAATAAAATAAAAAATCTTAATTCTTAATAAAATAATAAATAAAATAATAAATAAAATAAAGACTAAGTTAAATTAGGGATACCTTGTGGGACATCTCCTAAAGTAACTACTTCTTGCATTCTCGGGGCTTCAATCCCTTGATAATGCTTTAGTCTCTGTCCGTTGACCTTGAATTGGTGCTCGTCTTTTAAGGATTTGACCGTGATGGTGTTGGGTCACGTCGGCACGCCCCGTGGAGCAGCAGAAAAATTAATTCGACGTAATCCAGCCAGGATCCATGTACAGGAACGAATACGGGGTGAAAAGATGAAGAGTTACCTTTTTAGAACTTTGGAAATTGGAAAACCGAAGGTATGTCGGAATAACCACGTCAAGTAAAACTGGAATCGTCACAGGTTCGCAACGACCTCTACAGAGTCCAGTCGAACAAAACGAACAAAGTTTCCGCCTCCCTAACACTTAGGGATAAATTTCGACAGGTTCGAACACCTTCCAGGGAGAAGTCGAAATCCCTCGAGGGATTCCTGAGAGAGTCTGAAATCGACCAGGAGGTCAACCGGGACATGCAATCGAGCAAGGGAACCTTCAGGGATTTTCCAGGGGGCAAGTAGAACACCAAAAAATATCGAACAGCTTCTCAGAGAGCTTTCTGGGATATGTCGAATTCCAGTGGGGAATCCCTAGGGGTGTTGTCGAAATCTTCAAGAGGAGGAAGAGGGATGATTTGGTTGCTAGCCCTTGTCCCTTTAAATAGTATTCCGAGACTTAATTCTAGTTGAATTCTTAAATCCAAGTTCAACCAAAATTCATAGAATCTAATTCTACTTGAAATTGGTTTATATTAAATATACATTGTATTTAATAATATTAAATGAAATATATATATTTATTTATGTAGAATCTTATTCTACATAAAACATAGATTTAAATATACATTATATTTAATCAATATATATATATTTATTATATAGAATCGCATTCTATCTTTAATTGGATTTAAATATATTTAAATATATATTTTTGATTGTGTAGAATCTAATTCTACATAAACTTGGAATTAAATATACATTATATAAATTCCAAATATATATTTAAATTTTTAGAAACTTATTCTATAATATTTAAGTCTCTAAATATTTTCCATACTCTAAATAATATCTGATAAATACAATATTTATCCAATATTATTCCCATTTAAGGGAGTTGTCGATTTCCCTTATCCCATAGGGGATTTTCGGCAACCTCCCTAATATAGGGTGTATGATTTCCAATTTTTGTTCGTTTCATTCGAAGGGTGTGACCCTTGCAGGTTCATGCAACGTTAGCAGCAAAATTAGAACTGTTCTAATTTTACAAACAATGAGTGGCATCTAGCAATACATCATTGCTACCTAAGTTGCATGAAGTCATGGTTTGACTTTCCTAATCCCTGAATAAACTTCCTTTATGTATTTCATCCTCTTGTCCTTTATATCTTAGATGAACACAAGTCATGGGTTAGTCACACTTGCGTTGTCCATCTACTGTTTCTTGATGTCTTGAGTAGATTATGATAAACGAATCTCTATGATATCTCATATCATAATATTCGAGCATGGCCATGCATTTTCTAATCTCACTCAATCAAGTGGCTGAAGATATTTCTCCTATTATGTAGGAGGGACAAATCCTTTATTCATCAACCATATTTCACTACATAGGTCATCAGGTATCCAATCATCAGCCTTTATAATGTAGTCAGTTACGACACACGTTTGACTATGTCAAAATACGTAAATCTTTATGTTGAAATCATGTTGATCTCAAGTCTGAGGATTATACATATGTTTATCATTAGCAATGTTGTGACTGTCACCCAAGAAACATGCTCATAGCGGGTCAATCCAGTATGTTGTTCTCTAACAAATACTTATGTGTTGATTTTGACATCTCTATGTCAATGACAATGCTTGTCATCAACCACATATTAGTCTTTATATATTATCACTGTCCATACCCGTAATAATATTCGACTAAGGATCCTATTTAACAATAATCATATTATTGTATGGACATTATTATCCAATGGTTAGTTTGATGTACAAAAACATACCAAATGATAATAACGACAATGGCATTACTTGATAAATCTAGTAAAATAGTATGTCTATTCAATCATCATATGATTGGTCTTTGGGCATACTCCAACAATCTCCCACTACCACTAAGACCAATCATTCTCGTATCTAATATGATATGGCTTATTGTAACTGACATGCTTATGCTGTGTCAAAAGCTTTGTCAGGGAGTTGACAAAGTTATCAACTTTTTGCGTATGTTGCATACTTTCACATCTCCAAGATGTAAGTACTTTAGAATATGTTTGGATTTATTGATGAGATCAGGGTTTTATTTGCTTACGCAAAGGTTCCATCATAACAGAGTTATGTAGCATCTAATATGCTGGGAACAACCCTTAGTTCAGAAGTGAACCCTTTAGATCCAAACATCCTTCTTTATTGCTATGTCGACTGTAATACATTCAGCCTATGTTGTAGAGTTAGAAACTGTCTCATGTTGCTAACTCGCAGTATCTTTTATTAATGCAAAACGGATTGCGATCTTTAGTTCCTTTTGATGAGTATGTTATCTACATACAATACTTAGGAAAGTAACAATGCTCCCACTAGCTCTTTTGAAAACAAGACTCCCCTTTGTTTCTAGATAAACCAAATCTTTTGATTGTATCTTCTGAAATGAATATCCCAACTTCGAGAAGCTTGCGTTAGTCTACGGAAAGTGTTTACTGGAGTGACAAAACCTTCTGGATGTGTCGTGTACACATCTGTTTCAAGTTTTCCCTTAGGAAAGTGGTTTTGACATTCCTTTATTCGATTCCATAATCATCGTATGTAACTACTTGCAAGTGAGATTAAGATGGATTAAACATAGCTACAAGGAAGATGCTTTATCATAGTCTATACTATGAAGTTTGTCGAAAACTTTTAGCGACGAATCATCCTTTGTATATTTTATCATCCATGTCGGTTTTTCCTTTTTGAAAAACTCATCCATACCTCTTAGGTTTTACCCTTTTAGGTAACCAAAGTCTATACTTGGTTTTAGAAATGGATTTCATCTCATCTCTCATGGCTCTTAGCCATTTCTCGAATTTTGGGCTCACCATTGCTTTCTGACAAGACCTAGTCTTTATCTTGATCCGAAAAGAAGAGTGTTTCCATGTACGGATAGTGAGAAATCCATATTTCTCAAGTAGATGGTATTCTCTTAAGGATCAACACAATGATTGTCTTTTGTTCCAATGTTCCTTGATCATTTGTGGAACATTCTCAATCTTTGGTTCATAAATTTGTTGTCTAAAATTTCTTCACATTCCAAATTCCATTTTTTCCTTTTTGTGAGAGGTAATCTCTTTCGAGAGAAACTCACGTTTGAGCAACAAACATTTTGTTCTCGTTGAAAAATGAAATCCCTTAGTGATAAGTATTCTCTTTCGAGATAAACTATCGTTTGAGCAACAAATATTTTGTTCTCGTTAAAGTTGAAGAAATAATATCCCTTTGTGAGAATTAATCTCTTTCAAGATAAACTCTCGTTTGAGAAACAAACGCTTTGTACTCTTTAGGATAAACAACAAATGGAGTTTTTAAGGTTCGAACTTTGTAAACATTTTAACATGTAAGTAACCTTAAAACTTCAAAGGTATTCTAGAACAATTCTTAGTCCATATCTTATATGACGTTTCAAAAAAAACCACGATTAAGTATGAGAGTTGTTTTTCTAGTGTGTAAAGAAGTTGAAAATGACTTGTTCTAAATCAAAACTTGTCTAACATATTTGATTCTCTTTCAAAGACTTTTCGTTCCACTTGTGGGATTTAATTATGGGACAATCCCATATTCTTTGAAATTTCATCAATGTAACCCCCTTAGCCCGGCCTAGACGGTTGACCCGAACTACGAAGATTACACGGGGAAAACCAAAGTCAACCCGAAAGTCAACCTTGATTAACGACCCTTTTTTTCTTTTTAATCTTATCTAGATGCACAATTAAGCTTAAGCGTTCCCAAAAGAAAAACATACTTGAAGAGCACAGCGAACGGAAAGCAATAAGGGACTCAATTGCACAACATACAAAAGTTAGGGACCAAATTGTAAATTCTGGAAAGATGAAGGACTTAGCTGAAATTTAAATTACCAATATCAAATTAATCATATTGCATGCTTCCCTGTCAAAATTCACCCCAATCGAACATCTCAAACTCGAGCAATTGCAAAAACAATATTCAGGACTAAAACGTAAAACTTGCAAAACCACAAAACCATTCAAATCAGTGCCCAACGGTCAACTGTTTCGGAACGGGGGTTGACCGTTCCGAAACGTGGGTTCGTTTCGAGACCTGTATCGAAACAGGGCCTGGCAGTGGCCAAAACATTTCGGAACGGCCTCTACTCGTTTCGATACACGAAGGCCATTACAGGCCCCCGTTTCAAAACGCTAGTACCCGTTCCGATACGGATTGCCCAGAAAGTGTAGAATTTGCTGGTTTAACACACATTTATCCATTCAAACACATTCTAATGACCTTTTAATCATGCCAACAAGTCATCATACATACAAGGTACACATTTGCATCATCAAAACACATTCATGGCATCTATTAGGAAAATCAACAAGTCTATAGGCATGCATCCTAATATGCAAAACCAAACAACCTTCAAAGCATCAAAACAAGCACCCAATGGCCATTTACAAGTCCAAATCATTTAAGGCATCATGCCACAACTAGGGAGTCTAAAACACCTCCCAAATCACATCATAGGTTCCCATTGCCAAATATCAAAAACTAATAATGTGTGAAAAAGTCACCATACATGAGCTTAGCTTTCCCTTGGATTCTTAGCCTCCTTGATGCCCTCTAAGCACTTCAATTCTCTGCATTATTGGTTCAAGAAAGAGAGCGTAAGCACATTTTCTTAGTGAGTCACGCTCTAAAGAAACAACACAATAATGCATTTTATAAAACACCTTTCATAAGGCCTTTAAATTCATAAATATCATTTCTCATGCAACAATGCATACACAACAAGCATCTCATGCTTCATTAACATCAACATGTCATATTGGCTTCCAAGTGATACTATAACCATTTACAACACAAAACACAATCAGATACGCGGATTACAAGCGTTGTCCCATACGCTTCATACACACTACCGAACACATAAGGTGGAGTTTACCGGTACAATCACAACCCCTCAACACCCGTGATGGAGTTTAACGATACAATTACAACCCCTCCACATCACTCATCGGTAGTTGTATAACATCACTAACGAGAACACGGGACACACAACACAAGATCCACACATGGCCTTTTAACCACCATTATGATCTTAACCATCTCGTTAGTGTACTTGGATGGAGTTTACGGTACAATTACAACCCCTCAACATTGAAGGCGACTTCATTCACGGTGCACCCAATCCTATAGCCGGATAACTATATATGATTCAAGTACTTTAAAAACCAACACATCACTTGCCAATATACATCATTTATCATCAACAATCCACTGTTTTAAAGCATTAATCAAAGCCATTAAACCATCATGCATAACTATGCATCAAAACCACATTTATCAATATCAAACAAAGGATCTCTTACCTTGAGTATCCTTCAACACATGGCTTTCAAAAACCAGCATTAATCATGCTAAAACATGCTTTCAAAACAGAATTTAAACATGCAAAATAAATACATTGCATCCAACCATCTCACGGTTCATCAAAGAGAGAGTTTTCCCGAAAACTTACTCTTGAGAATAGTTAAGTTGATTAGACTTAAACTAAGCTCACAAACCTTCAAACATTCGATACAAAGCTGGAAATCCAACTCCACTCACCAATTCTATTTCGCAAGCTTGCCGAAACGCCGATCAAGCCTCCGGATCAACACCACAAGGATCCGAAGGTATCTCCCCTGTTTTAAACACATCAAAGCAGAGGATTAATGCATCATCATGCATTAAAATCTTCAGCCATTACATCTAAACTCGCTGCTCTCACCAAATCTAACATTTCGGCTACCAAACACAACCGAAATCACTTCCGAAGTCTTCCACAACATTACCCAACCAAGATCCATCACTTCTAAACATTCTTAAACATCAATTAACATCCAAAAAGAACCTAAACTCGTCCTTATACCTCCAGCTATAACAGAACACCAAGATCACCCCAAAAACCACCATTTTCACAAGTAAAAGCTTAGGAAAATCAACCTATTCGGGATTGCATCCAAAATACATTTAAAATCCATCTCAAAACAGAGCCCAAACAAACACCACGAATTTCTTCAAGATTTATTCCAAATCTTGAGTTTTAAGCCAAAATCAAGATCACAACATTAAATCCTTTTATAAAACTTAATTTAAGGATTGAGAACTTGGGAATTTCAGTAAAGAACTGAGTATTTAGAGGAGAATAACATCCTTACCTCTAAATGTAGATTTCTCCTTGATTAGAGCCAAAATCCTTAAAAATTCAATAAGCAAAACAAGAGGATTTGATGTAGAAAGGATTAGGAATCAATTGATGATTGAAACCTCATCATTTAGTGTGAAAATCAGTAGAAATGTTGCTGTAGAAATGTGTTTGGCTGAGGGAATTTTGAGAGAAAATGAGATGAGAAAGTTTTTAAGAAAGTTAGTTCTGAAAAGCTAAAATATGGTTTCCCTCTCTTCATTTAATTAATTAAACATTAAATGAATCATTAAAATTAAAAAAAATATGGAGAAATCCCTTCTTGGTTAAATTAGCTCCTTAAAGATTCAAAAATTCAATCCTTACAAAATAGTCACCGCTGAACTTTTCAAAAATCACATTTTAGTCACCATTTCGAAATGTCACACTTCCAAACCTTATTTTGTAAAATTGATTTCACCACTCTCTTATATATATTAAAAGAGGATTTTTGATATTTTTCCATATTTTTAAAGCATCTCGAACTAGGTTTTCCCTAAAACCACTTTTTATACTCGAACCGAAAATCAGACCGGTCCGGTTCAGACCCTAAACTTCCAAGCCCAAAATTGGGGTGTTACAATCAAACTTTAAATATTCTTGAATTTGATCTCATCAAATTACCTTAATACTTTTTATGAGTTTGAGATTAGTCATTTGTTTTATTTATCTTATAAATATTATTGATTTGATTAGTTTAAAGATCATTGATTCGTTGTGCCATAAGAGATTAAAACAATAACATTTATTTAAATAATCTCAAAATTAAAATATCTTGTCCTTACAAGATAACTAAAACTAAGGCACAAAATATTAATCTTAAAAACTAAAACAAATCTGTTTAAGCAAAAACACATGTCCTAATGGATGATGTAGCAACTCTTGCTTTATTTCAATTCGTAGGTCCATGTCTATTCTGATGCCTTCTCTTTTGAAGCCTCTGAGGTTGATGCCTCACTCGTTTTTGCTTTCTTGACTTCTTGTAGGTGTGTGCGGCAGTTTCTCTTCCAATGTCCGGTCTTGCTGCAATGGAAACATTTTCCATCCTTCTTGATTCCCTTCTTAGGTTTCAATGCCTCCTTTCCATCGGTTTTGGTCTTACCATCACCTTTAGACTTTGCTGCCGATTTACCTTTCTTCTTGCCCTTGCAGACCATCAGAACAGGTTTAGGTCCTACCTTCTTCAGGTTGATTTCAGCAGTTCTCAACATGCCGAGCAACTATGGCATCGTCTTGTTAATTTCATTCATATTGAAATTAAGGACGAACTGATTGAAACTATCCGACAACGATTGCAGGATGACATCAGTAGCTAATTCGTATTTCAGCGGAAAGCCGAGCTTGTCCAACGTTTGGATGTAACCCATCATTTTGATGACGTGAGCTCCTATGGGAGATCCCTCACTCATCTTGCATTGAAACAGAGCTTTAGAGGTCTCGTACCTCTCTTGACGAGCTTGCCCTTCATAAATCTCCTTGAGATTTTTAATCATGTCATAAGCTACCATGTCCTCATATTGCTTCTGAAGCTCAGGGGTCATGGAGGCAAGCATAAGACAACCGACATCCAGCATGTCGTCCATGTGTTTCTTAAACTTGTCTTTGTCAGCTCTGGAAGCAGTGGCAACCGGTTCATCAGGAACAAGTTCTTCAATGACATATTCCTTATTTTCCTGTTTGAGAACAATTCTCAAATTACGGAACCAGTCAAGGAAGTTTATGCCATTGAGCTTATCCTTCTCAAGGATAGATCGCAGAGATAGAGTATTATTTGCCATTAATTCTACAACAAAGAAAATATGCTACATAAGTTTTACTAAATTTTAAAATTTATAGACAGGTCTTTACTATAAATTTACTCCCACTATTTTCTTCAAAATTAAAAACCCTCTAGTTTTAATTTCGGAAAAACGTTTCGATAGTTTTTATAGTGAGTGAGGATCCGTATTTCACCATTCCTAAATCAGCTTTGGCCAGTCTTTTAGGAAATGGTTATTTAGGTAAGTAACACCTTACTAATTACATCTCATGTAATTCCTCGTCTTTTGGCGAACAACTCTTGTTCTTTAAATCATCTTATGATTAACCAAAACTTTTAACCACTAGGTTTTCTAATCCTATTAGGACAACTCAGCTAAGTCAATACCAATATCTCAACCGGCGAATATCACTAGCTTATTCTTAGCGTTTAACTAAGATAGATAAATGTGACATTGCTTTGGCAAAGCTCGCATTATATCGATCGAAGCTTTAACGAGGGTAAATATTGGATGGTTAAAACTGACTTAGAATTATAGTGAGGGATTTACTTAATTATCTCATCATTTTAACATTGATCCTATCAATAGAACTATGTTTAATCATGCTTATAAAACATCCATTGCATCACATAGAAGGTAAATATAAGCGGTAAATAAATATGCAATGATTATAGCCCTTCTTAACCTAAGGCGACCCGTCCCAAGCCAATGGGAGGACCATTCTACTGAAGATAGAATCTGCTTCTGAAACGCCTGGTCCACCAGGGAAGGCCCACCACGCTGCTATGTTGGTCCTTGCTTTATCTCCATGAGTATTTACAATTTTCAGAAACTCGCGTTACATGCGAGGGAGTGAGATGAGAAGAGAAGTACAACAGAAGATAGAGAAAGGCACGACGCGCAGGCCGTATCTATAAAAACCAAAACTATAAAGGCTATGGGATATAACCATGCAAAACAAACACCGTGCAATCTAACATGGATTTCAAACATCGTGGGAACAAAGTAACGACGTGTTTACGGAGTTTTAAACTGATTATCCCTATGTTGCGGTTAATGGGCCAAAAAGGATCACGAGGTTTCATAAACCATTTGCGTTAACAAACAAATGCACCAGGTAGGTCAACATGAAATAGAGGTAGCGCACTAGGCACACTTAAGTACCAGGTCTTTAATGACCCCAATCCTAGACATGCATTTTTCATAACGTCTAACCATAACTCTTATGGATTCATCGTGAAAGATAGTTTGATAACTTTTATCAAATTAGAAGCCCTTTCAGAGATTTCATAAATCTATGAAACTACGAACAACTACTTGTTCTCTAGACTAACTATTAGTCTCAACATTTTAACATTTAACATTGAAACAACCTAACATAGTTATGATTAACTCTTAATCATTCAGTGATAATCAAAATAAGTCTTTATTAAGTGTGATACGATAAACGATAAATATCTAAATCGAATCAAACAACATGTATCTCATACATAAACATCATCCAAGAATTTAAGTCCGAATTCGTATGATACAAGTGGCTCTGATACCACTATTGGGTCACGTCGGCACGCCCCGTGGCACAATCGAAAAATTAATCCGACGTAATCTAGCCAGGATCCATGTACAGGAACGAATCCGGGGTGAAAAGATGAAGAGTTACCTTTTTAGAACTCCGGAAACTGGAAAACCGATGGTATGTCGGAGTAACCACGTCAAGAATAACCGGAATCGTCACAGGTTCGCAACGACCTCTACGGAGTCCACCCGAACAAAACGAACAAAGTTTCTGCCTCCCTAACACTTAGGGATAAATTTTGACAAGTTCGAACACCTTCCAGGAGAAGTCGAAATCCCTCCAGGGATTCCTGAGGGAGTCTGAAATCGACCAAAAGTTCAATCGGGACTTGCAATCGAGCAAGGGAACCTTCAGGGATTTTCCAGGGGACAAGTAGAACACCAAAATATATCGAATAGCTTCTCAGAGAGCTTTCTAGGATATGTCGAATTCCAGTGGGGAATCACTAGTGGTGTTGTCGAAATCTTCAAGAGGAGGAAGAGGGATGATTTGGTTGCTAGCCCTTGTCCCTTTAAATAGTATTCAGAGACTTAATTCTAGTTGAATTCCTTAAATCCAAGTTCAACCAAAATTCATAGAATCTAATTCTACTTGAAATTGGTTTATATTAAATATACATTATATTTAATAATATTAAATGAAATATATATATATATATTTAATTATGTACAATCTTATTCTACATAAAACATGTATTTAAATATACATTATATTTAATCCAAATATATATATTTTTATTATATAGAATCTCATTCTATCTTTACTTGGATTTAAATATATTTAAATATATATTTTTAATTATGTACAATCTAATTCTACATAAACTTGGAATTAAATATACATTATATAAATTCCAAATATATATTTAAATTTCTAGAATCTTATTCTATAATATTTAAGTCTCTAAATATTTTCCATACTCTAAATAATATCTGATAAATACAATATTTATCCAATATTATTCCCATTTAAGGGAGTTGTCGATTTCCCCTATCCCATAGGGGATTTTCGGCAACCTCCCTAAAATAGGGTGTATGGTTCCCAATATTTGTTCGTTTCATTCGAAGGGTGTGACCCTTGTTGGTTCATGCAACGTTAGCACCAAAATTAGAACTGTTCTAATTTTACAAATAATAAGTGGCATCTAGCAATACATCATTGCTATCTAAGTTGCATGAAGTCATGTTTTGACTTTCCTAATTCCTAAATAAACTTCCTTTATGTATTTCATCCTTTTGTCCTTTATATCTTAGATGAACACAAGTCATGGGTTAGTCACACTTGCGTTGTCCATCTAGTGTTTCTTGATGTCTTGAGTAGATTATGATAAACGAATCTCTATGATATCTCATATCATAATATTCGAGCATGGCCATGCATTTTCTAATCTCACTCAATCAAGTGGCCGAAGATATTTCTCCTATTATGTAAGAGGGACAAATCCTTTCTTGATCAACCATATTTCACTACATAGGTCATCACGTATCCAATCATCAGTCTTTATAATGTAGTCAATTACGACACACGTTTGACTATGTCAAAATACGTAAATCGTTATGTTGAAATCATGTTGATCTCAAGTCTGAGGATTATACATATGTTTATCATTAGCAATGTTGTGACTGTCACATAATTACCCAAGAAACATGCACATAGCGGGTTAATCCAATATGTTGTTCTCTAACAAATACTTATGTGTTGATTTTGACATCTCTACGTCAATGACAACGCTTGTCATCAACCACATATTAGTCTTTATATATTAACATTGTCCATACCCGTAATAATATTCGACTAAGGATCCTATTTAACAATAATCGTATTATTGTATGGACATTATTATCCAATGGTTAGTTTGATGCACAAAAACATACCAAATGATAATAACGGCAATGCCATTACTTGATAAATCTAGTAAAATAGTATGTCTATTCAATTATCATATGAATGGTCTTTGGGCATACTCCAACAGATGGCACCATGGGGAAAAACCTTCACAACTTTGAAGGGGCCGGACCATCTAGATTTAAGCTTTCCTGGGAAAAGTTTCAACCTAGAGTTAAACAACAACACAAGCTGCCCTGGGCAGAACTGTCGTGGCAGCAACTTCTTGTCATGCCACCTTTTGGTTTTATCTTTGTAAATCTTTGAGTTGTCGTAGGCCATTGCTTGAATTTCTTTAATTTCATTCAAGTCAAGTAGCCTTTTCTGTCCCGCCTTATCTAAGTCCATGTTTACTGCCTTGATAGCCCAGTAAGATCTGTGCTTTATCTCGACAGGTAAGTGGCATGTTTTCCCATATATATGTCTGTAGGGTGACATTCCCAATGGTGTCTTGAATGCTATTCTATAGGCCCAGAGTGCATCATTGAGGTGTAAAGATCAATCTTTTCGAGTAGGTTTAACCATCTTCTCAAGAATGTTCTTTACTTCTCGGTTGGATATTTCGGCCTGTCCATTAGTTTGAGGGTGATATGTTGTTGTGATCTGGTGCTTTACACCGTATTTTCTCAAGGCAGCAGCGATTACCCTATTGTCGAAATGTCTCCCTTCATCACTGATGATCGCCTTAGGTATGCCAAACCTGGAGAAAATGTTTTTGTGCAGAAATATCTGAACAGTCTTGGCATCATTTTTTCTGCGTGGCAATCTCTTCAACCCATTTGGATACATAATCCACTGCCAGTAGGATGTAGAGGTTCCCACATGATGCTAGGAATGGTCCCATGAAATCAGTCCCCCATACATCGAAGATTTCAACTTCTAAGATGTTTTGCAGTGGCATCTCATGCCTTCTTGAGATGTTCCCAGTCCGTTGGCACTTGTCACAACTTTTGTAGAATGCTTGGGCATCCTTGAACAATGAGGGCCAATAAAAACCAGATTGCTAAACCATGGCAGCGGTTTTGTTTCCACCTAAGTGTCCTCCATATGGGGAAGCATGACAGTGGTGAAGCACAACTTCCTGCTCATCTTGTGGTAATTAAGTTTGAAAAGAAGAGGTTCATCCCAATAATAATGTTTTGCATCATTTTGGAACCTCTTCCTTGCTTGGTAATTAAGTTCAGGAGGTAGTACTCCGCTAACTATGTAATTAACAAAATCAGCATACCAAGGAAGTTCAGAAAACTTACCTGTCGCCATGGCTGTCACGGTAATGCTTGTGGCAGCAAACATCTGCTCGTCAAGGAAAGTCTCTAGTATGTTGTTCTTGTCTATCGGTAGACTCTTTCCCATCTCTAATCTTGACAAGTGGTCTGCGACTTGGTTCTCTGTCCCCTTTTTATCCTTGATTTCAATGTCGAACTCTTGCAGCAGCAGAATCCAACATATCAGTCTATGTTTTTCATCTTTTTTAGCGAACAGATATTTCAGTATTGAATGGTTTGTATGGACCACCACCTTTGTTCCAAGTATGTACGAACGAAACTTGTCAATCGAGAACACCACTGCTAATAGTTCCTTTTTTGTTGTGGTGTAATTCACTTGGGCATCGTTTAGTGTTTTACTGGCGTAATAAATTATGTGGAAAAGCTTGTCCTTCCTCTGCCCAAGTGTTGTCCCTACAGCGTAGTCACTGGCATCACACATAATTTCAAATGGTAAACTTCAGTCTGGTGGCTGTACAATCGGGGCTGTTACCAGTTTTTCTTTCAGGATTCTGAATGCCTCAGTACATTCAATATTGAGGTCAAAGGGACGATTCTGCTCCAGAAAGTGGCATAAAGGCTTGGTAATCTTCGAGAAATTTGCAATAAATCTTCGATAGAACCCAACATGCCCTAGGAAACTTCGAATTCCCTTGACTGTGGTGGGTGGCAGCATCTTTTCAATCACTTCTATCTTTGCTCTGTCGACTTCTATGCCGCGGCAGCTTACCTTGTGGCCTAGGACTATCCCCTCATCCACCATAAAGTGACATTTTTCCCAGTTTAAGACCAAGTTCACTTTCTCGCATCTTTCGAGCACCTTCTGTAGGTTGCCTAAACAACCTTCAAAACTGTCTCCAAAGACAGAAAAATTGTCCATGAATATTTCCAGGAAGTCCTCGACCATGTCAGAGAATATCGCCATCATACACCTTTGGAAGGTTGCTGGTGCATTGCAGAGTCCAAATGGCATTCTCCGAAAAGCATAAGTGTCGTATGGGCAAGTGAAAGTCGTTTTTTCTTGATCCTCCGGTGCAATAGCTGTCTGGTTATAACCTGAGTAACCATCAAGAAAACAATAATAAGGTTTTCCCGCTAATCTATCAAGCATTTGATCAATAAATGGTAGGGAAAATGGTCTTTCCGGGTAGCTTTGTTAAGCTTTCGGTAATCCATACAAATCCTCCAACCAGTCACAGTCCTGGTTGGGATTAGTTTGTTCTCTTCATTGGTCACCACGGTTATTCCTCCCTTTTTAGGAACACACTGCACCGGGCTCACCCACTTACTATCCGAGATGGCATAAATTATCCCAGCGTCAAGCCATTTGATAATTTCTTTTCTCACCACTTCTCACATAACGTCGTTCAAATGTCTCTGAGCATCAATGGTCAGCTTATGATCATTCTCTAGGAGAATTTTATGCATACATAGTGCCGGAATGATGCCTTGGATGTCAGCTATCGTCCATCCAATAGCATTTTTATGCTGCAGCAGCATCCCAATTAGCTGTTGTTCCCATTTCTGCATTAACTTCGAAGAGATGATTACGGGCAACGTATCATTTAAACCAAGGAAAACATATTTAAGCTGCCCTGACAGTGGCTTAAGGTCTAAAACAGGTGGTTCTACAGTTGAAGGCTTTTGGATTATGTGTTCATTCGAGGTATAGTTTAGGGGTTCGAATAACTTACCTGGACGATTTCCTATCCAATTCACCTCCTCATGACATTTAGTGTCGGATATGTCTGAATCTAAGGAGTTGCTGTCGTTGTTGTTGCCGTGACAGTCTTCCAGATGGCTGCTATGGCAGTGACCAAATTTAATGTCATGGTAGCTCGACCTGATGCAAGGTTGGTCAAGGATTATTTCAGTGATGGCTTTGCATTCTTCTTCTCCATCAACATGTTTAATTGCCTAGAGAACATTGAGCTTGATCTCTTGATAATTTACTCTCATTGTTAGTTCTCCCTTCTCTACATCAATCAGTGATCTGTCTGTGGCTAGGAAGGGTCACCCCAGGATGATTGGTGCGTTCTCATTTGCTTCACAGTCTAAAACAAGAAAGTCAGCAGGAAAAATGAACTTATCCACTCTTACCATAATATCTTCGATCTTCCCTTCTGGTTGTACGTAAGAGCGGTCTGCCAACTGCAGCATAACTGTCGTGGGTCGTGCTCGTCCAATACCTAATTTCTGAAACACATATTTTGGCATTAAATTTATACTAGCACCTAGATCACAAAGTGCCTTACCCACGAATTTGTCACCCATTTTGCACGGTATGATGAAGCTCCCAAGATCCTTCTTTTTCTGGGGTGGATGCCTATGCAAGATAGTCATACATCCTTCTGTCATCTTTACCGTTTCGAATTCCCCAAGTCTTGATCTTTTCGACATAGCATCCTTGATAAATTTCGCATAACCGGGCATTTGCTTGATGGCCTCCAACAGTGGTATATTGATGTGAACCTGATTAAAAATATCTTAGATCTTTTTGAGCTGGTATTCCTGTTTCTGCTTTTGTAACCATTGTGGGAAAGGAGGTGGAGGACGATAGTCTTCCAGACGTCCTTCACATGGTATCCAGAATTGAGGAGGTTTAGGGTCTTCAGCATTCTTGTCTTTCCCCTCTGTCCTTTCTGCTCTCGTGATAGGTGTGGCGGCACCAGGTTTCTCCTCTTCTGCCGGGGCAGTGTTCGCGTCAGGAGTTTCTAGGGTTGTTTCCTCAATCGGTACAGTTTTCAATTCTGGCCCTTGCAGTTGTTTCCCACTCCTAGTTGTAATAGCTCTGCACTGCTCATGTGTTGGTTGTCTAGCGACTTCAGTATCACTAGGGAATCCTCCGTTTTGCCTTGGTTTAATATGCTGGGAAACCTGGCCCATCTGTGTCTCTAGTGATTTCAGTGTAGCCTCATGGTTAGTCATTCTCATCTCTGTTTTATCCAGGAATGACTCAGTCTTCTTGACGAAGTGATCCATGTTTGCCATGTAAGCTCTTGTCTGTGACATGAATGTGGCCAAAGTCTGTTCCAGTATACTAGGTGCGGCTGCCGACTGTTGTCGCGGCTGTTGTTGCGGTTGCTACCGTGTCAGGATTTCGGGTGCCCCCTGGTTTTGGTTGTTCTGCACCTGAGGATTCAGTGCATTGTTTGGATTGCTCCAATAGAACTTAGTATCTTTCCTCCAGTTGAGATTGTAATTGTTGGAATCGTAATTTCTCGACTTGTTGTAATTTCCAACATACATTCCTTCCTCTAGCTGTAATGGGCAGTCTTCTGAACTGTGATTCCCACTGCAAGTTTCACATACCTCTTCTGCAGAGTAGACAGGTTTTGAATCTTTCTTTAGCAAATTTTCTATTGCCTTTGTGAGGTACGCAACCTATGTCATTAGGGAATTGTCGGCTTCATAGTCTTTTACAGCTAGCACTCGTTTTTCTCTCCTCACTATTAGGAAATTGCTCTTGTAACCCCTTAGCCCGGTCTAGGCGTTAGACCCGAACTACGAAGATCACACGGGGAAAACCAATGTCAACCTAAAAGTCAACCGTGATTAACGACCCCTTTTTTATTTTATCACCTCTAGATTCACATTAAGCCTATTTGAATGCTCAAGAACCTTGGAAAAGAAAAGCACAGCGACCGGAAAACGTTTAAGGACTTAATTGTAAGAAATACACTTTTAGGGACCAACATGTAATTTTTTTCAATTAGAGGGACTTCATAGGTTTTAGGATTACTAAAACATACTTCTGAAGTGGAGCTCTTCTTGAATCCCTTGCTTCTTGTTGTCCCAAATTCATTTATCTGCATTGATGGACAAAAAGGAGCGTAAGCACATAATGCTTAGTGAGGAATGCTCAAAACCAAAACACCGTCAATGTAGCAAACCATAAAACCTTGTTTAAATGCAATCACACCTATATAAACCAAAGTATTATTTGAAATCCTCATTTGAAACATCAACACCTTAAAATATGCATCGCTCAAATTAGAGACCAACATTAAACCCAAATGCACTAAGCAACTCAACCCCAAGCAACATTTTTACAATAACTTTCGTTAAACTCCTTTCATGCGTAAATGCTTCATGCAAAATTTAAACCAATTTCCTTGGAAACCACTTCCACTCCACACTCTTCCTTCTTCATGCTTGACAACCCTTTCAAAGCAAATCATCATTTGAAATCTCATGTATCAAATATCTATCTCATGCATCCTACCAATGCAAAATTCATGGCAAAGCCACATATGCTTTGTAACACTCCAACTTTGGGCTTAGAAGTTTAGGGTTTGAACCGGACTGGTCTGAGAAACGGTTCGAATATAAAAGAGAGTTTTAGGGAAAGCCTAGTTCGGGATGCTTTAAAAATATAAAAAAATATCTAAAAATCCTCATTTAATATAAATAAGAGAGTGGTAAAATCAATTTTACAAAATAAGGTTTGGAAATACTACATTTCGGTGTAGTGACCAAATTGTGATTTTTGCAAAGTTTAGTAGTGACAGTTTTGTAAAGGATTGAAACTTTGAATCTTTAAGGAGCTAATTTACCCAAAATGTTTTCTCCTGATTTTTTCATAATTTGGGTGATTTAATTAATGATTTAATTAAATAAAAGAAAGGTGTTAAACTACTTTTCTCTAATTTTCTCTCATTCCGTTTTCTCTCAAAATCCTATCATCCAAACACTTTTTCTCCAACAAAATTCACTTTGATTTTTACTTCAATTGATGAGATTTCCATTACTCATTGATTTCTAATCAATCTTGCAACAAATCCAATAGATTTCTACATTGTATTTTCATGGATATTTTACCAAATCAAGGAGGAATCATCTTTTAGAGGTAAGATTGTTCTTCTCCTCTAAATACTCAGTTCTTTACTGAAATTCCCAAGTTGTCAATCCTTTATTAAAGTTTTATGAATGGTTTTAATGTTAGAAACAAGAATTTGGCTTAAAACTCAAGATTTTGGAAGAGATCTTGTGTATTTTTCATGGTAATTGATTGGGCTCTGTTTGAGATGGTTTTCTAATGTATTTTGGATATTAAATGATGTTAGAAATCAGGTTTTATCAATCCAATCCCGAATAGGTTGTGTTTCCTAGGTTTTTGCTTGTGAAAATGGTGGTTTTTGGGGTGTTTTTGGTGTTCTGTTATAGCTGGAGGTATAAGGACGAGTTTAGGGTTGTTTTTGATGATAATTGATGTTTAGAAATGTCTAGAAGTGATGGATCTTGGCTGGGTTATGTTTTGGAAGAGTGTGGAGGTGATTTCGGTTGTGTTTGGTGGCCGGAATGTTGGGTTTAGGTAGAGCAGCGAGTTTTGGAGTGTTGGCTGAAGATTTCAATGCATGATGATGCATTAATCCTCTGCTTTTATGTGTCCAAAATAGAGGAGACATCTTCGAACACTTTTGGAGTTGATCCGGAAGCTTAATTGGCGTTTCGGCAAGCAAGCGAAACGAAATCGGTGAGTGCGATTGGTTTAGAAGTCCATGAGGACGAAAATACAAGGTTTGGGGATTTAGGAGAGGTTTGAAACACCTTCCTAAATCCGGAAGTAAGTATGGTTTGATTTGGTCTCTCTAATGTGGTGGTTGCCCCTAAAATGCTTTTACATGCTCATGGATTGAGATTGATAAATTCCTACTATTTTTATGCATGATTTAGAGCATGAGATTATGCTTGTAGAGATGTCATGAGATGGCATATTGCATTGAATAGATTTGAGCTTTGGTTTGAAGCAATGTATGATTTATGATTTGAAATGTGGTGAGAAAACCTTTGATTTATATTGCATGAAAAACAGTAGGTGTGATGATATTTTAACACATTATATTGGCATAGATATTGAGAAACTTACCGGATATAATTGATCGATCAATAGGATGAGAGTACTCTATAAACTAAAAATTCGTACGTGCTCTTCGGTTAGGCCAAAGGGAGATATTCCGATGATGGGCATTCCATCGGGTAGGACTTGGTGAAATACCCAAGCTTTGTGGCGATGAGAGATTTCGCCATGTGAGTACGGTGATGAGAGATTCCACCGGAAGCTATGTTGCTTGACAAGTGAGTACGGTGATGCGAGATTCCACCGAAAGAGTCTAGTGTTGAATTGTGTCCGCATATCCGAGTATTAATGAGATGCTAAATGCCAATATAAATGATTAAATGGTTTTTGTTACACATATAGCTTTGATGAGATGATTTATGCTATGAGCTATGCATATGTGATTTGTTTAGAAATGCTTTGGCAATACAAGCATGTGAATGGCCTTGCCATGAGATTTGCATTGGTTTTAATGCATGAGATAGAATGGAGGTACATGTGGTTTCAATGAGATTTGCTTTGAAAGTCTTCCAAGCATGAGAAAGAGATAAGCATGTGGTTTTAAAGCTTTGATGAAAGTGTTTTCTAAATGTGCATTATTGTGTTGGTTTTCTTTAGAGCATGCCTCACTAAGCATTTGTGCTTACGCTCTCTTTTACCAATAATGCAGATAATTGAGGTGTTTTCGGGCATCAAGGAATCTAAGTCCATCCAAGGAAGTCCAAGCTCATGTATGGTGAAGTTTTCATACACTTTAGTTTTGATAAATTGGCAATGGGAAACCAAGATTTGTTTTAGGAGATGTGTTAAACTCCCTAAGGTTGTGGCATGTTTGCTTTGCTTGGTTTGATTTGTAAATAGCCTTAACTACTTGTTTTGAGGTTGGATTGTCTATTTGTGATTTGATATTAGGAAGCATGCCTCTAGACTTGTGAGATTTCATGTTTGATGCTATGAATGTGTTTAGGAGTACTAAATATGTACCATATATGGTTGTTGACTTGTTGGTATGATTGGAGAGTCTTTGGGATGTGTTTGAATGTGTATATGGATGAAAAACCAACAAATGCTGCAGTTTCTGGGCAAACCGTATCGAAACACCCTCTGGCGTTTCGAAACGGGGGCCGGTAATGGCCTTCGTGTTTCGAAACGGTTGGAGGTTGTTTCAAAATGTTTTGGCTATTGGAGAGCCGTCTTTCGGAACAAGTTTCGAAATGGGGGAATGTTTTGCTCTAGCGTTTCGATACGGCTGGTAGGTGTTTCGAAACAGGTGACCGTTGGCCACATATTTGAATTGTTCTGAAGTTTGCATATTTTACATTTTAGTCCTAAATGTTGAGATTGCAATTGCTTGAGTTTGGGATGCCCAATTAAGTTGAAATTTGGCAGAGAATCATGTAACATGACCAATTTCATATTGGTAACTTCAAAATCAGTAAGGACCTTCTAATTTTCAGAAATTACATTTTGGTCCCCAAATTTGTATATTGTGCAATTGAGTCCTATTTGAAATCCGTTCGTTGTGCCTTTTACAATTGCATCTCCTGAGTACTCACTTAGGGTTAACAAGCATCTAGACAAGTTTAAAAAGAAAAAAAACGGGTCGTGAATCAAGGTTGACTTTCGGGTTGACTTTGGTTTTCCCCATGTTATTTTTGTAGTTCGGGTCAACCGTCTAGGCCAGGCTAAGGGGGTTACATTTGGTGGTATCAGAGCTTGGTTCTCGTATAATTTGGGTTTGTTATGTGGATGATGTATGTGTAATTGCATGATGTGCCTTTGGGTGAAAGAATGTTGTGTGAATGGTGATGTATGATATCAATTGTGATGTTTTTGTGATATTATGCTATGTTTGGAGTGTGATAGGGGATCCCATTGCCAAATTCAAAACTAATGAGAGGAATTGTTTTCGAAAATGAGCTTGAGTACTTGGATTACTTACCTTATTGTGCCTAATTGTGTTATTGCATTTTTGTTCAGTGCATTGTTTTCCATTTAATGGGACCACGTAGAGAGATGAGGATAAATACGAGAGCTATGGCTCAAAATGAGAGTGAGGAGAATGCGGAGAATGTTGAGAATCTACCTCCTCCTCCTGGTGGTGGACCACCCGGTGGTGGTGGTGCTGGAGCTGGTAATGATGGTACTGGTGCTGGGGTTGCTGGACCCGAGGGAGCTCAGGGGCAAGCTGCTCCTGACATGACCCTGTTGATTCAGACCGTGTGTTCTTGAAGGTTTCACCTTGGAAGAAGGTGATGAGATTTGGCCGGAAGGGTAAGTTGAGCCCTAGGTATATTGGACCATACGAGGTGATTGAGCGTGTAGGTCATGTTGCCTATAAGCTGAAGATACCATCAGAGTTAGAGAAGATACATGATGTGTTTCATGTCTCTATGCTTCGGAGGTATCGGTCGGATCCTTCGCATGTTATGCCTGTAGAGGAAGTTGAGTTGAATCCAGACTTGACCTATGATGAGTAGCCGGTTGAGATTCTTGATTCGGACAGTAAAGTTCTTCGTGGTAACACCATTGAGTTGGTTAAGGTGTTGTGGAGGCATCGTGGTGTTGAGGAAGCCACGCGGGAAAGGAAAGATGACATGAAGAAGCAGTTTCCTTATCTTTTTCCTCCAGGTAAATTTCGAGGAAAAAATTTCTTAAGAGGGGGAGAGTTGTAACACCCCAACTTTGGGCTTAGAAGTTTAGGGTTTGAACCGGACCGGTTTGAGAAACGGTTCGAATATAAAAGGGAGTTTTAGGGAAAGCCTAGTTCGGGATGCTTTAAAATATAAAAAAAATATCTAAAAATCCTCATTTAATATAAATAAGAGAGTGGTGAAATCAATTTTACAAAATAAGGTTTGGAAATACTACATTTCGGTGTAGTGACCAAATTGCGATTTTTGCAAAGTTTAGTAGTGACTGTTTTGTAAAGGATTAAAACTTTGAATCTTTAAGGAGCTAATTTACCCAAAATGTTTTCTCTAGATTTTTCCTTAATTTGGGTGATTTAATTGATGATTTAATTAAATAAAAGAAAGGTGTTAAACTACTTTTGACTTTCATAACTACTTTTCTCTAATTTTCTCTCATTCCATTTTCTCTCAAAATCCTATCATCCAAACACATTTTCTCCAGAAAAATTCACTTTGATTTTTACTTCAATTGATGAGATTTCCATTACTCATTGATTTCTAATCAATCTTCCAACAAATCCAATAGATTTCTACATTGTATTTTCATGGAAATTTGCCCAAATCAAGGAGGAATCATCTTCTAGAGGTAAGATTGTTCTTCTCCTCTAAATACTCAGTTCTTTACTGAAATTCCCAAGTTTTCAATCCTTTATTAAAGTTTTATGAATGGTTTTAATGTTAGAAACAAGAATTTGGCTTAAAACTCAAGATTTTGGAAGAGATCTTGTGTATTTTTCGTGGTAATTGATTGGGCTCTGTTTGAGATGGTTTTCTAATGTATTTTGGATGTTAAATGATGTTAGAAATCAGGTTTTATCAATCCAATCCCGAATAGGTTGTGTTTCCTAAGTTTTTGCTTGTGAAAATGGTAGTTTTTGGGTGTTTTTGGTGTTCTGTTATAGCTGGAGGTATAAGGACGAGTTTAGGGTAGTTTTTGATGATAATTGATGTTTAGGAATGTTTAGAAGTGATGGATCTTGGCTGGGTTAAGTTTTGGAAGAGTGTGGAGGTGATTTCGGTTGTGTTTGGTGGCCGAAATGTTGGGTTTAGGTAGAGCAGCGAGTTTTGGAGTGTTGGCTGAAGATTTCAATGCATGATGATGCATTAATCCTCTGCTTTTATGTGTCCAAAATAGAGGAGACATCTTCGAACACTTTTAGAGTTGATCCGGAAGCTTAATTGGCGTTTCGGCAAGCAAGCGAAACGAAATCGGTGAGTGCGATTGGTTTAGAAGTCCATGAGGACGAAAATACAAGGTTTGGGGATTTAGGAGAGGTTTGAAACACCTTTCTAAATCCGGAAGTAAGTATGGTTTGATTTGGTCTCTCTAATGTGGTGGTTGCCCCTAAAATGCTTTTACATGCTCATGGATTGAGATTGATAAATTCCTACTATTTTTATGCATGATTTAGAGCATGAGATTATGCTTGTAGAGATGTCATGAGATGGCATATTGCATTGAATAGATTTGAGCTTTGGTTTGAAGCAATGTATGATTTATGATTTGAAATGTGGTGAGAAAACCTTTGATTTATATTGCATGAAAAACAGTAGGTGTGATGATATTTTAACACATTATATTGGCATAGATATTGAGAAACTTACCGGATATAATTGATCGATCAATAGGATGAGAGTACTCTATAAACTAAAAATTCGTACGTGCTCTTCGGTTAGGCCAAAGGGAGATATTCCGATGATGGGCATTCCATCGGGTAGGACTTGGTGAAATACCCAAGCTTTGTGGCGATGAGAGATTTCGCCATGTGAGTACGGTGATGAGAGATTCCACCGGAAGCTATGTTGCTTGACAAGTGAGTACGGTGATGCGAGATTCCACCGAAAGAGTCTAGTGTTGAATTGTGTCCGCATATCCGAGTATTAATGAGATGCTAAATGCCAATATAAATGATTAAATGGTTTTTGTTACACATATAGCTTTGATGAGATGATTTATGCTATGAGCTATGCATATGTGATTTGTTTAGAAATGCTTTGGCAATACAAGAATGTGAATGGCCTTTCCATGAGATTTGCTTTGGTTTTAATGCATGAGATAGAATGGAGGTACATGTGGTTTCAATGAGATTTGCTTTGAAAGGCTTCCAAGCATGAGAAAGAGATGAGCATGTGGTTTTAAAGCTTTGATGAAAGTGTTTTCTAAATGTGCATTATTGTGTTGGTTTTCTTTAGAGCATGCCTCACTAAGCATTTGTGCTTACGCTCTCTTTTACCAATAATGCAGATAATTGAGGTGTTTTCGGGCATCAAGGAATCTAAGTCCATCCAAGGAAGTCCAAGCTCATGTATGGTGAAGTTTTCATACACTTTAGTTTTGATAAATTGGCAATGGGAAACCAAGATTTGTTTTGAGAGATGTGTTAAACTCCCTAAGGTTGTGGCATGTTTGCTTTGCTTGGTGAAGTTTTCATGTATGGTGAAGTTTTCATACACCAATCTTACCGGGATGCCACTCACTCCATCCACATGCAAACATATTGAGACCATAAAACCTCTACTCATCCCAAGCCAAACCTCACCTAAAGCTCTCACCATAACATCCTCCCAACTCCCCTAAGGTTACTACGAACCATCACCTACATAAAACAACCCTTCTATTGCAACCATCAATGCCAAGATACCTCAACACTCCGGAAACACGTCCGCTAGCCTAAAACAATCATTTAACACAAAGAAACTACAACACCTATCTGTTATTCGCAACACCTCGACCGATTCTAACTCCAAACGGTCACCTCCTTACCACCACACCGCTAAAATCTTTAAGAACCTAAACACATTCCCTTCGCCAATAGGCTAGATCACACTCACTACTACTGACAACTCGTTTACTACCTACCACTACTCTTGACATTCACCTGGTACCAAAACAACACTTAGAACCCACAAACCAACCTAATCCTACAACAACACTATCGGACCCAATTAGCTATTAGCAAGTGTGAACGGTCGTATGCATGGTCATCAACATGCCCTATCAATGCTTGTGTACATGTATGCAAAACATTTAATGTCATGTCACATGTATGCAAGTACCAACATATATATAATGTATAAACAAATGGGTTTAGATGTGCATGTATGTCGGTTCACACTTACCAATAACATCCTCAGAATCCGCCTAAGAACAACCTCTTACCTCACTTCCAACTTTTCCAGCCCTACCACTCTAACAATTCGCTAACCACACATTACTCCACTATTACACTCTTCACACTAAAGTTGTCTTCAGAAACAACACCGGCTACTACCCAAACTTGCTAGCTATAAGACCTTACCCACTACACAAGGAAATCCAAACCTGAACAAAACAAAGATAACTAGGGAAAAGATTACTTAGCAAAATTACATGTAATCACCTTATTGCCCCGGAGCTCCAACAGACAAACTCCCTTCCCCGCAGAACCATTATTCTCTGACCGTACCGCCGCAGCACCAACCAACACCTTAAGGTCATCATCGTCTCCCTGCTGTAAAGAACCCTGACCACCCCGAGCTAACACCAGACAATTCCGTCTCAAATGTCCAACAGGCCCACAATTCCAACAAGATCCATCATCCAAACACCTCACACCTTCCTGCCCTTCTTGCCACCTCCGAACTCTGTCTCGGCCGCGCTCACGACCCTTCTGAGACCCATTTTCACGCACTGAAGCTGATCTCACAACTTGAAGACAATTTCGCTTCACACGCTCCATAAAACCACAGTTCCAACAAACTCCAACACCCCAACAAACTCCAACATGATGCCTTCTACAACCGTCACACTTCGGCAACAGAACTACCACTCCTTGGTCATATTGCACTTGACCCACCTCAGCACCACCACCACAACCTTGGTTCAGAAGAACCCTTGTGTTGCATAACCTCTTACGCTGACCACTCTCAAGGTCGGTACTCACAGCTCTTTTGATTGTATTTTTCTCACCATCACAAACTGAAACCACACCCCCACGTTTCTTAACCCCTAGAAACCTATCTCTAAGGTATCTTCTATTAAAGGCAGACACAAAGAACTCCCAATCTATATCGCGGATATTCGTTGCCACCGACACTGATGTCCACCAAGCACAAGCATCCTCCAACATTAGCGAGACAACACTTCCCAGCTTACAGGCGTTGTCACACCCTTCCCGATCCAGAATCGGAATTATACTGGCTAACCAAGCCTCGAACGCCTCAAGCGTCGAACCATGGTACTCCACAGCTCCCAAATCAAGTAAACGCTGCTTTGACAAACTCGCATGTCCCACAGTCGGCACATACACAGGCCTCACCTTCACCGCGGCCTGGGATGTTCCCGACATCTCTTGAACCACAGATGAATCCTTCATCATAGAACCAGCTCTCTCATTCTGCCCTACCACCTCAACTCCCAGCACAGTTGACTGAAATGATACACTCCCACCAAAAGGTGAACTCCACCCCTTAACAACCTGCTCTAGAGCAGCAACCATCGTACCCAATTGCCACTCTCTCAACGATTCCATTGTGCTATTATTAACAAAGCAATGATAACAAAGCAAACAAAACGATCAGACCAGCTTCGAGCAAGGATTCAAGACTCCAACTCCAAATTAACACAATAGCTATAATAATAAGGCAATGGGTATCCCCAATTTTCCCATTTTATATGACATAGCAATCCATAAAAATATTGATATCACGACATCGGCATATAAATCAGCAAAACTTCAATCATGCTCTCATCAAACGACATAATATCAACATATCACCAATACATGTTCACATTAGCTCACAGAAGATTCATAACCACAAAGCATGATAAAAACATCAATAATTCACTAAAAACATATTTTTCAACCAACTTTCAACCACACATCAGAATAAACATCCAACACTTACCATAACAACTTACCACAAACTTACTGTCGCCCCAAAAGTTCGCAACCTAGCTCTGATACCAACAAATGTAACCCCCTTAGCCCGGTCTAAGCGTTAGACCCGAACTATGAAGATCGCACGGGGAAAACCAAATTCAACCCGAAAGTCAACCTTGATTAACTACCCCTTTTTTATTTTATCACCTCCAGATGCACATTAAGCCTATGTGAATGCTCAAGAACCTTGGAAGAGAAAAGCACAGCGGCCGGAAAACGTTTAAGGACTTAATTGTAAGAAATACACTATTAGGGACCAAAATGTAATTTTTGTAAATTATAGGGACTTCATAGGTTTTAGGATTACCATTATGAAATTAATCTTGTTACATGCTTCTCTACCAAATTACAGCTTAAAAGGACATCTCAAGATCAATCAATTGCAATCACAACATTCAGGACTAAAATGCAAGACTTGCAAACTAGAACAATTCAAAACACAGCCCAACGGTCCACCGTTCCGAAACACTGACACCCGTACCGAAACACCCGTATCGAAACGGTGTTGACCGTTTCGGTTCGCGAGTATGTTCCGAGACCCGTATTGGAACAGACACTTCCAGTAGCCAAAGTGTTTCGAAACACTTCTAGCCGTTCTGAAACGCCCAGGCCTTTCCAAGCACCCGTTTCGAAAGAGTTAAGGGTGTTTCGATACACCCTGCCCAGAAACAGCAGAAACATCTGGTTTTTCACTTCAAAACACCATCAACCATACTTTAAAACATTCCAGAACATATCAACAACATGCTAAGCAAGACTATCATTTTGCATCAAAAGCTAGATACATTACAAGCATTAAACACACCAACTCATTTATCTCATTCAACACAAGTTCTCACTTTTAACCAAAGAGCATAGCTATATCAAACTATGAAGAAGAAGATCCAAATATCGCAAAACGATCATCAATAAGTATCCAACCATAAAGCAAACTTGCTCAAGATAAACAATCTTATTACACAACAACGTAAAAGATTTCCCCCCCCATTGCCTTTATTATCTATAGCTATAAACCAAAACATATTTCTCAAGTGGAGCTCTTCTTGAATCCCTTGCTTCTTGTTGTCCCAAATTCATTTATCTGCATTGATGGACAAAAAGTAGCGTAAGCACATAATGCTTAGTGAGGAATGCTCAAAACCAAAACACCATCAATGAAGCAAATCATAAAACCTTGTTTAAATGCAATCACACCTCTATAAACAAAAGTATTATTTGAAATCCTCATTTGAAACATCGACACCTTAAAATATGCATCGCTAAAATTAGAGACCAACATTAAACCCAAATGCACTGAGAAACTCAACCCCAAGCAACATTTTTACAATAACTTTCGTTAAACTCATTTCGTGCGTAAATGCTTCATGCAAAGTTTAAACCAATTTCCTAGGAAACCACTTCCACTCTACACTCTTCCTTACTCATGCTTGATAACCATTTCAAAGCAAATCATCATTTGAAATCTCATGTATCAAATATCTATCTCATGCATCCTACCAATGCAAAATTCATGGCAAAGCCACACATGCTTCTTACTCAAAAGCTTTTCATAAATTCAAAATCTCCATTTGAAAACCACATGTATCATCTAGCTATCTCATGCATACAACCTATGCAAAACTCATGGCAAAGCCACTCATGCTTGTTACACAAAAGCATATCATAATCTCACTAACTCATATGCAATTCTAGTAGTATAAAACATTTCAAGCATTAGTACATGTGACACACATTCTCATACATTGGCATTTACATAATCAATTGTACATGGATATGCGGACAACTCACTAGACACTTCCGGTGGCGTCTACCATCATCGTACTCACCCGTCTAGAACATAATTTTCCGGTGGCTTCTACCAACACCGTACTCACATGGCGGTTTCTACTTCCGCCCAAAAGCTTGAGTATTTCATCAAGTCCTACCCCGATGGTATGCCCCTCATCGGTCTCATGGCAATAACTCTTGTTGCCAAAAAGCTTGGATGTTTCACCAAGTCCTACTCCGATGGAATGCCCATCATCGGTCTCATGGCATTAAATCTTGTTGCCAAAAAGCTTGGATATTTCACCAAGTCCTACTCCGATGGAATGTCCATCATCAGTCTCATGGCAATAACTCTTGTTGCCAAAAGCTTGGATATTTCACCAAGTCCTACTCCAATGGAATGCCCATCATTGGTCTCTCTCTTTGGGACGAATCCCAAGAGCACATACGAATTTTAGTTTATAGTGCACTCTACATCCTATTGATCGATCAATATATCCGGTAATCCTTACATCATCTATGCCAATATATCATGTTAAAATCATCAACACACTCACTGTTTTTAAAGCATGCAACACCTTCAAGGCCAAAATGTCGAATATTTCCTTTAAGACGCAAATTAACAACACATACTCTCAAGGAATATTAATTTCATGCATCTTTCTTCAAACCACGTTTGACAACCAACTCACATGCTTTAAAACCATGCTCAAACAACAAATTAAACCACGTTGCCAAATCAATCACATCAAAATCCGTTTTGATAGTTTTCAAAACAATAATAGCATAATTGAGAGAGAAATCCACTTCACTTACTTTCGAACTTAAATCGGTGTTTCAAGCCTAAATTTAAGTTCCCAAACCTCTTTTAAAAATTATTCCAAAGCTGGAAAACACGATCTCACTCACCGATACACAACCCTATGCTAGCCAACAAGCCTCCCAAGCGTCCGAAACCTCCAACGCCACCTCAATCGCCTCCGAATCACTCTCCCTTGTTTTTAACACATAAGAGCATAGGATTAATGCACCATCATGCATTAAAATCACCAGCCATACAACCCAACTCGCTGCTCTACTCAAGAACCTCATTTCGGCTACCAAAAACAACCGAAATCATCTCCAAACTCTCCCAAAAAAAGCCTAGCCAAGATCTATCACTTCTAACATTTTCTAAACATCAAATAACATCAAAAAGCAACATGAACTCATCCCTATACCTCCAGCTATAATAGAACACCAAAACCACCCCAAAAACCACCATTCTAGCAAGCAAAAGTTAGGAAAAACAAACCTATTCGGGTTTTGATTGATAACACCTCAATTGTAACATCAATTAACTTCGAAAATACATTAGAAAACCTTCTCAAAATAGAGCCCAATCAATCACCACGAAAATCTTCAAGATCTCTTCCAAAATCTTGAGTTTTAAGCCAATTTCTTGTTTCTAACATTAAAACCACTTAAAAATCATTAATAAAGGATTGATAACTTGGGAATTTCAGTAAAGAACTGATCATTAGAGGAGAAGGACGAATCTTACCTCTAATGGATGATTTCTCCTTGATTTGGGCAAGTTTTCTTGAAAATTCAATGTAGAAATCAAGTGAATTTGATGAGGAATTGATTAGGAATCAAAGAGTGATTGAAATATCATCAAATGAAGTGGAAATCAAAGTGTATTTTTTGGAGAAAATGTGTTTAGTTGAAAGGAATTTGAGAGAAAATAAAATGAAGGAAAATTTGTGAAAAGTGGTTATGAAAAGTCAAAAGTGGTTTTTCTATTTTAATCACCTTCATTTCTTTAAGTAAAACATTAATTAAATCACCCAAATTAAGGAAAATTTTGATGAAACATTTTGGTAAAATTAGCTCCTTAAAGATTCAAAGTTTCAATCTTTACAAAACAATCACTGCGATTTGGTCACTACACCAAAATGTAGCATTTCCAAACCTTATTTTGTAAAATTGATTTCACCATTCTCTTTTATATATTAAATGAGGATTTTTAGATATTTTTCTATATTTTAAAGCTTCCCGAACTAGGTGTTCCCTAAAACTCCCTTTTAGATCTGAACCGTTCTCAACCGATTCGATTCAACCTCTAAACTTCCAGACCCAAATTTGGGGCGTTACAACTCTTCATTCTTTGCTAAATTTTTCAATACTACCATGGCTTCGTCTGGATCTTTGTCCAACAACAGTCCACCTGCTGCTGAATCTATTCTCATTCGAGTGTGTGTTGGCAGCATTGTAGAATTTGATGCCTTGATTCCATACAGGGAATCCGTGCATCGGGAAATTCCTTAGAAGAGTGGTAAACCTGTCGCATGCCTCGTGCATTGGCTCGTCATCTTCTTGTTGAAAAATAGCAATTTCATTACGTAATCGCTCAGATAAGTGGGAAGGATTAAAACGAGAAAAAAATTCACGAGTGAGGTCCGCCCAAGTTCGTATTGAACCCGGCGTTAGTTTATTCCACCAAGTTTTCGCTCTGTCCCTCAGTGAATGTGGAAATAACTGAAGCCTCAGTTTCTCTGGATTTACTCCTGGTAATCTAAATGATCCATAGATTTCTTGGAACGTTTTCAGATGTTCTCTGGCATCCTCTGTAGCAGCACCACTAAATTGGCCAGCGGAATTGATCATTCTGAACATCACAGGTTTCAGCTCGAAATTTTCAGCCTCCACGTCTGGCAGGGTGGTCTCCAGTTCCACATGATCGTTGATCATGTAATCACGGCAGGACCGTCGTGCGGCCATGACAACGGCAGGCTGTCCTTTCCCTTGATCGACGAGAGGATCTTCAGGATTCCTCGAGTTGTTTACCCCGTTGTGCATTGCTTCTAACTGTTCCTCAACATAATTGTTTATGGCTATCAAAAGACGGACTCGGTTCCTGAGGTTGCACGAGCGTTCGATTTTAGGATCTAATTTGTACTCAGGTTCTTTGCCTCGTCTTGATCTGCGCATAAGTAAACGAAAAACCTTGTGAAAAGCATAGGGTAAACAGTCCTAATAAAAACAGAAGAATTAAAAAAGAAAGTGCAGTAAAGGTAAGGGTAAAGATATGTTGCCAGTCCCTGGCAACGGCGCCAAAAACTTGTTGCGTGTCAAAAGTCCTATCTCAATGTAGTGCAAGTATACACGACGCAAGTAGTAAAGTGATACTCAAAGTATCAGATGTCGAATCCACAGGGACTTGAAATAGCTTTATCCTTGGATTGCTACACAAGAGAGAAAGAAAAGAGTTTAATTTATTGAGAAATAATATCGAAGAATACTGAATATAAGATAATGAAGTTTTCAGGGTTAAGAAATAGGCCGGTATTAATCTGCTCGGTAGTGCAGGTGTTGCACTGTATATGAACTCCTATTCTGTTATGGTGCCTGTCGCGGCAGCAGTCTGTTGTTGTCGCGGAAGCGATCACACAACTCTGTACTTCAAGCTTGGCAAGAATCCCTGCTATGACTTGTCATATCCCTAGATCCAAGTACTGTTGATGACACTTCTCGGATGATACCTCCCGGCGTGAATCAAAGGGAGAACACCAATGTTGTTTAATTCTTCCTTAGCAACTTAACCTCGTCCTATCCCTAGGTCCGAGATAGTTCAACCATAAACTGGAGAACCCCCACTTATTCCTTTCGTATACTTAACTCTCACGATATTAAGTAAATAGATAATCTCACAATGCTCTCCCGATACTCTTGTAAGATGTTGAAACCAGAATAAGCAAACTTGAAGTTTTATTTCAATGAATAGAAAATTCCTAAAAACAGTACAATCCTTGCAACTACTTTACTCTGGGCTTGGTCTTCATTCTGCTCTAGGGCTCAGAAAAATATAGGAGATCCACTTTACGTTTCCTTTCAACATTGATGTCGTCATGGCTGCCACGGCAGTGGCCACGATAGCGTCCTCCTTCTTGACTCCAATCCTGTGTTCCAACTCTGCTCCTTCGCTATCCTGAGTCTGCCACGACAGTTACCTGCAAAAGCAGCCAAAATCAGTAGCAATTGTGCCATTTTGTCTAATTGTGATGTATATGTGAAATCTATCCTAAATGCAATGAATTATGCTTGAATATAGCAGAAACATGGGTTAAATAAGGGGCAAAAAGTAGAACTTTTGCACACTCAACAGCTATTTCCCTATTCCCTAAGGAATAGGGCAAAAAAGTGGTTAGACAACTAGTCAACCGGATCTTTTAGTTCGTGGGTAGAGCTCTACAAAGACTTCCTAGATCACTTATGTATGTCCAACGTCACTGATAGGCCGTGGAATGAGATTACAGCCTTTAGACAAGGAGATGATGAGCCAATGTATGAGGCATGGAAGCTGTATCAATAAATGCTGAATAACTGCTCGTTGTATGGCCTACTGGCTTAGACTCGGATATATATATTCTACAGTGGGGTGAACTACTCAACGCGGATGATGATAGATGCCTCGGTCAACGGGATCATCCTAGACAGCCTGCCGAGGCGGCACAAGGTGGCCAGCCACAGCAAATGAGGTGGAAGCCTTAAAATCCGTTAACGACCGCCTCGATCAATTAACTGAGCTGGTGATGAAGAGAGTGCAAACCCCTGGGAAGGCCTATGAAGTCAAGGCTGTGGAGCCATTTTGTGACGAATGCGGAGGTAACCATGATTCCTCTAACTATACTGCATCTGGAAACTACATGGGAGGATATGAGAGGAATAGCAGGCCAACCCAGAACACATACAATCCTAACTGGAGAAACCATCCCAACTTCTCTTGGAGAAACCCAAAGACAGCTGCAAATCCACAACAGCTACAGAGAGGCTACCAGTAGAATAAGTCATGGCAGTAGACTCAGCAGCCACAACACAATATTTCACTAGAAGCAACTCTGAATACCTTTATGAAATAAACTGGTGAATTTATTGTTTATACAAATAAATTTATTGAAAAAACCGAGTCTTTTATGGACAGGAAGAATATGAAGATGAACAACCAGGAGGCTGCCATTAAGAACCTAGAGACCCAATTTGGAAAGTTCACCGAAATCTACCACAGCCGGTCCATGGGAGCATCATCCAGCAACCCGCCAGAAGCATCCAAGCCCACTTTTGAACATTGCAAGGCCATAACTACAAGAAGTGGGAAGCAGTTGGATGAACCTAGGATTGTAGAACACCTAGGAACTCAGCAGGAACAAACCAGTAAACCTGCCTCAGCAGTACCAATATTGGCCGCCCCAGCAGCAACACCGACTTTAGCCGCCCCAGCAGCAGAACATGAAAGCAGCCCTGACAAGGATGATCCTCCCTGAACTAAGCCCCCAAGCAAGGAGCAAATATAGGAAATTTTCCCGGCATAACCATTCCCCCAAAAGCTCAAGTAACAACAGAAGGAGCACCAATTAAGAAAATTCTTAGATATTCTGAAACAGGTGTATATTAACATACCTTTGATAGAAGCTATACAAAGCATGCACAACTACGCCAAGTATCTCATAGATATAGTTTCTAAGAATAGACGGATAGGGGAATTCGAGATAGTGGTTGTCACCGATGAATGCATGGCTATGTTGCATAATAAAATGCCGCCCAAGCAGACAGATCCAGGCAGCTTTGTTATACCATGCAGGTTGGGCAGCAAGCACGAGACCAGGGCTCTGTATGACTTGGGAACCAGTATAAATCTGATGCCTAAGGCCGTCTACGACAAACTAGGCATTGGACCTTTCAAACCAATCTCCGTAATGCTTAAACTTGTTGATCACTCGTTCGTGCAACCGGAGGGAAAGATTGAAGAAATACTGGTCGAGGTGGGTAGCCTAATTATCCCTGCCAATTTCCACATCTTGGATTGTGAGGCCGATGAGAAAGCCCCCATAATTCTCGGGTGACCCTTCTTGGCCATGGGCAGAACGTTGATAGATGTGGAGCTCGGGGAGCTTACAATGAGGGTGCAGGAACAAACCATAAGAATGAATGTGCTACAACCCTCAGAGGAAGGAAAGGAATGCCCGAATGAAAGAGCTGCCAAGATAAGTGTGGAAATAGGCTAGGGCAGCAGTTGTTGCAACCAACCTAGAGGCAGATTGAAGGACCTTCTTACGCAACACCTGAAAGAACAAGAGGACCCTGAGGAGGGAAGATAAGACTAAACCACCTCAGAAAGTGGTTATGTTTGGGAGATGCACCCAAATGCACTCCCAGCATAACTTAATTTTTATTTTTTTATGCATTAGGATTAGAGTTTATTTTGGTTTAGGATTGGATTAATTTTCAGCATTTTCTTTATCAACAATCATTTAATTATTTCTTTTTTATTTTTATTTTAGAATCAAGAATAAAAGAGCATGATTACAAAGGAAGACCATCAAAAAGGCCGTCCACCATCCAGTCGAGTCAGCAGCCAGCGCAGCAAAGCGTAATGGCTAGTTGCCAACGTCTCTGAAAATAACGGGCAAAAAAATCTGTAACGTGCACGAGGAAATCAGACCGTTGATCATTTAATGCCGCCCCGACACTTCTCGGCAGCTCCTATATAAACCACTCACACACATCATTTTACTTCACTTCCATCTTTTTTCTAGCTTCTATCTTATTCATCTGCTCTCTCATAATATTTCCTTTCTATTTTCAATTAGAATACAACCGTTCACATGGCTTCAACATCAACCCAAAAGCCCATTTACACCAGGTTTTGCTTTGAAGCAGACGATGAGATATATAGGCACAATTCTCCAAGCAGGCCGTCTAGCAGGACCAAGGCTTCCATTACACGAAGCAAATGGGAGACCGTGGTATAGAGCCCGCCTTGTTCCGAACCATCTACTACAAGGGATGGGAGATGTTCACCCAGCAGCCTGATATAGCGAACATCACTATAGTGAGGGAATTCTACTCCCATCAGCCCTGCCTAGACAAGCCATTCGTCTACGTCCGCGGGGAGGCGGTCAGACTCACGAGGAATGGAGGCAGTCACTGACGGGTGCCCACTATGAGGAGATCAAGGCCAGAATCTACAACCCCAACACACCATGGCTGGGGGGAAAACATGTGGGATTTGTCCAGTGCCGCCACCTGTTGATTAAGGCTATGTTATGGAACACGTTTGTGAAAAGGCGCATGCTGCCCACATCCCACAACTCAAAAGTTGACCGACCGCGCCTCGCCTTAATTCATAGTATCCTGATGAACCGGCCGATCAAAGTAGGGGAAATCATCTGCACGGAAATATACAACTGCTTCAAGAAGAGGAAAGGTAGGTTGTACTTCCCATCCCTCATCACAGGTCTCCGCACCAATTTTTGAGTCCCGGTAGAGCCCACAGATGGGCTCACAACTGCCAAGGAGGGCTGGACCAAAATGGTATGCATTCAGATGATGCAGAATGCGGATAAAGAACCAGCAACACCCAGTCAGCCCTCCACCATAGAGTTTGAAACGCAAGCCGCCCCCGGCAGTACAGATGCTGCCCCAGATAGAGATGTCCTCCCACTGATCCACACACTCCTCGAACACACAAAATGGATAGAGCACCAGTAGTTGGCCTTCATGAACTATGTGGGGGAGGCCCATGAATCCCTGGTGGCTTATTACCTGGAGAAATTCCCTGGTGATGTGCCCACCTTGCCACCCTTTCTTGAGGAGCTTGCAGCAGCAGCAAGATCAAAAAGAACTTCACCAGCTGCCATTGCCTACCAGACAGACCGCCAAGTACCCTCTCCTATACATTCTCCGCATCACTTAGCTGCCACCACATCAAACATAGTGACAGACTCGCCTGAGAGGCACCAGCAAAATATCTCCGCCACTTGCATAGCCAACACAGTGGCAGACTCCTCCTCCTCAGAGGAAATTGAGCAACCGCCACCAGAGCAAGAAACATCAGTAGTAGCGGCAACAACAGCCGTCCCAATGGCATTCATTCCTCCAGCAGCACCCTCAGAGGAAGGGACAGAAGAGGAAGTGGCACATAATAGCCGAGGAACCTGTGGACCTCGAGACCGAGTTAGAAGGAAGCGATGAATCTCCCGTCGTTCCCCCTGCCGAGCCTCTAGAAGAGCCACATCATACGCCAAAGAGAGTCCATCCGCCGCGAAGAGCAAAGACCTCACCCGCTAGAACAGCCGCCAAGGCATCTGCTAGCAGCCGCTTCGTCATCAAAACATCCTCCTCCTCCTCCTCCACCAAAGCTAGCTAGAATCTGACATCTCAACCCTCAGCAAACTTTTAATTTTTTATTTTTATTTTATTCTATTTTCTTATTGTTTCCTTTACCATGTATGTTTTATTTTCTTAACTTTTCTGTTTTATGCATTGAGGGCAATTCCCGTCCCGAGTTTGGGGGGGATAGCTCTCTCATCATTTGTAGGCATTCTTAGTTGCATTTCGATGGCATTGTAATTTCCTTAGTAATAATCGGAAAAGAAAAGTTTTTTTATGACTTGTCCCTATGATAGGATAGCCGATTAACTTGTTTTCGCACCTAATTAAAAATTATACTTAATCTTGGGAAAAAGCATGAAATATGACTTAGATTTTTTTCTTTTTTCCTGGGAATGTTAAATATCTCTGTTACTTGCTGAATGTGTTAGAATATTTGATGAACACTGATGCTTGTTTTTTTAGAATTCTTTGCAAAATTCTAACAATAATTTTAGGTAGCCACCGAAGCAGGCAAAAGAGAAAGAAAAATGCATAAATGCCAAGGCAGAAAATTAAAAAACAGAGAAAAATGTTACATTACCCTAGAGGTGCCCACAACAGGCTCTAGGAAGAATCATGTGCGAGGACACTCCGCTGCTATCAAAGTCCATGAATCTGAAAGCCAAAAAGTGACAGACAAATTAGCATGAGTGAATGAAAGCCTTCACGGGATGACTATACTGCAAGGGTTCGGGGTTCTGTAGTTTGCTCCTATCTCAACGTCAGACCTAGAAGAGTAGTTGTGATATGCTGAAGCCCTCACTGCCATGATTAAAAATAATATGCTTAAATGTGGTGCGTCGACAACAACCTTTAAATTACAACAGTATCTTTGTTTAATCCTTTATTCTTCGTATTCAGCTTGTTTATAGATTTGCAAACATCACACAAGCATTAGAAATTTAATTCTGAGTTTTTTTCTTGTTTATTTCCCTTCATTAAGTTTTATATAGGTATAGGTGTCACAGCCTTGATGCAGAAATTCATGTTAAAAACATGTTTTTCTTTCTTACTATTATTAGAGCAAGTACTTTAGGTTGCATTGCTTGAGGACAAGTAATAGTTCGAGTTTGGAGTGTGTAAAGTGTAAAAAAGTCCTATAATTCATGCACTTCCCAACTCTTATTATTACTGTTTTAAGATCAATTTAGTCATAATTAGGCTCATGCATAGCATTTTACAGTATTTCATTATTCTACCTTGGTTTTATAACTTATCATTCATTTGGTGAACAAGAGATAATGTTTTTGTAACGCCCCGGTTTTGGGCTTGGAAGTTTTGGGCATTGACCGGTTCGGTCAAAGTGCTGTTCGAATCTATAAGGGTGAAATTAGGAAAGCCTAGTTCGGGTTGCATTAAAAATATGGAAAAATGTTCTAAAATCATATTTTAATATATATAAGTGAACTGTGAAATCAATTTTGAAAAATGAGGTTTGGAAGGGTGACATTTTGGCTAGTGACCAAAATGTAATTTTTGAAAGTTGCGTGACTGTTTTATAAAGGATTGAAACTTTGAATCTTTAAGGAGCTATTATTCCAAAAGGAGTTTCTCCAGATTTTTCTAAGATATTTTAATGTTTAATTCTGATTTTAAAGCTAAAGAAAAGTGGAGGGAAATCATTTTGGCTATTTTGTAACTAATTTTCCTATTTTTCCCAATTTTCCTTTTTCTCTCATTTTCTCTCAATCCAAACACTTTCTCTCCAGAGATTTCTTTCTGATTTTGTCACTCAAATCTATCTTTTCAATTCTCTTTGGATTCCTAATCATCTCTACAACAAAACCTTGCAATTTGCTATTTGGATTTTCAAGCTTTTTGGTTCTAAAAGGGAGAAAACTCAAGTTTGGAGGTAAGAACGTCCTTCTCCTCTAAACTCTCAGTTCTTTACTGAAATTCCCAAGTTCTCAATCCTTAATTGATGTTTTATTAAAGGCTTTTAAGGTTGTGAAATGGATCTTGGCTTTAAATGCAAGATTTGGTGATTTTTGATAGATTTTCGTTAGATCTGTTAAAGCTGTGATTTGAGATGTGTTTTTGATGATAAATGAACATTAATTTGATAAGGAATTGAGTTTTGATTAATGCAATCCCGGATAGGTTGAATTTCCTAAGTTTAGCTTGTGATTCTTGGTTGTTTTGGAGTGATCTTGTGGATCTGTTGTTGCTGGAGGTATGAGGATGTTGTTAAGCTCTTTTTAGATGTTAAATGATGTTGTTGGATGTTTAGTCTTGATGGTTTATGGCTGGGCTTTGTTGAGAAGTTGATTGGAGGCATTTTCGGTTGTGTTTGATGGCCGAAAATGGAGTGTGATGAGAGCAGCGAGTTTAGGTGCTTTCATTGAAGCTATTAATGCATGATGATGCATTAATCTACTGTTTTAATGTGTTAAAACAGGGGAGTCATCTTTGGATCCAAGTGGTGGTGATCCGGAAGCTTGATTTGGTGTTTCGGCAAGAGGCGAAACGGAATCGGTGAGTGGATTTTGGTTTCCGGCTTTGAAACCAATGTTTTGGAGGTTTGGGAGCTTAGTCTAAGTCTAAACAACTTTGCTAAGCTCAAGAGTAAGTTTTCGAAAACACTCTCTTGTTGAGGAACCATGTGATGGTTGGGTGCAATGTTTTTGTTGCATGTTTAAATTCTGTTTTTAAAGCATATCTAGCATGTGTGTTTGCTGAGATTATAAGCCATGTGTTTAAGGAAGCTCAAGGTTAGAGTTCCTTGTTTTTGAACATTGTATAAATGTTGTTTGATGCTTAAAGATGCATGATGTTTATGGCTTGGTTAAATGCTTTAAAACAGTGGATTATTGATGATATATGATGTATATTGGCAAGTGATGTTTTTGAAAAGGTTAAGGTCACTAAGGTGGTTAAAAGTCCTTGAGTGAGCCTTGTTTACTTAAGAACATCAAGGTGGTTAAAAGTCCTTGAATGGTTCTTGTTACGGACACAAAGGTGTTTAAAAGTCCTTGTGTGGTCCTTTCCAAGGTGTTTAAAAGTCCTTGGGCCAAGGTGTTTAAAAGTCCTTGGGCCAAGGTGTTTAAAAGTCCTTGGGGTGATTTATATCATGGTGTTTAAAAGTCCATGGCCAAGGTGTTTAAAAGTCCTTGGGGCCAAGGTGTTTAAAAGTCCTTGGGGTGGTTTATATCATGGTGTTTAAAAGTCCATGGCCAAGGTGTTTAAAAGTCCTTGGGGTGATTTATATCATGGTGTTTAAAAGTCCATGGCCAAGGTGTTTAAAAGTCCTTGAGGTGAAACTTGTTAAGGACACAAAGGTGTTTAAAAGTCCTTGTGTGGTCCTTGCCATGGTGTTTAAAAGTCCATGGGCCAAGGTGTTTAAAAGTCCTTGGGGATAAGATCACAATGGTGTTTAAAAGTCCATGTGTGAGTCTTATGTTGATCTTGTTTTAAAGATGGTAATTATCACTTGTGGCCAATATGACATGTTATGTTGTGAAGCATGAGATGCTTGTTTGAGATTGCTTGTGAGCATGTCTAAATGTATTTTGAAGTATGATTTATAAATGAGTTTTATAAATGCATTATTGTGTAGTTCTAAGGAGCTTTCCTCACTAAGCTTTTGCTTACGCTCTCTCTCTTTTCTTAAACCAATAATGCAGAGCATTAAAGTGCATTGAGGGCAGCAAGGAGGGCAAGCAATCAAGTGGAAGTTAAGCTCATGTATGAGAAGGTTTTCTTAAACACTTTTAGCTGTGGGCATTTGGCAATGGGGGACCTATGTTGTTGTTTTGGGAGATGTTTGGAACTCCCTAAGTTGGAATTATGTTGTTGTTAGTGTTGGTTTTTGTAATTGGCCATTATGTGTTGGTTTGAAGGCTTTTGTGCATGAATGGTTGCTTGTGTAGGAAGCATGCCTTTAGATTTGGGGCTTTTCATATATGTTGATATAATGATGATTGGTTGATGCAAATATGTCTCTTGTATGTTGTATGAGATGCTGGTAAAGTTTGATAGCAATTGGAGCATGATTGGTTGGTCAATTGCATGTTTAAGCAAGCATTTTTCTGCATTTTGTGCAGGCCGTATCGGAACAGTGCCTACCGTTTCGGAACGGGTGCCTCGAAGCAGCCCAAGCGTCCGAAACGGGTGACACCGTTCCGAAACGGAAAGGCTACTGTCAGCCCTCGTTTCGGTACGCGTTGCGGAACGGCCCCGCGTTTCGAAACAGGCTGTCTCCCGTTTCGGAACGGATGACCGTTGGGGGCTGACATTGGTAGTTATATGTTTCAAAATGTTTGCATTTTGGTCCTGAAACTTGTATGTGCAATTGTATGAGTTTGGAATGTCCGTTTGAGCTGAAATTTGGCCGAGATGCATGAAACATGATTAATTTTAAGTTGGTAACTTTAATTTGGTTGAAGTCCTTATAATTATTAGAATTTACAGTTTGGTCCCTAAAGTTGTAATTTGTTCAATTAGGTCCCTGTTTGATCTCTGATGTTTATGATCTTTGAGAATGTTGTTTGTTTGATCACAACTAGGGTTAATGTGCATCTATACAAGTTTAAAAAGAAAAAAAAAGGGTCGTTAATCAAGGTTGACTTTCGGGTTGACTTTGGTTTTCCCCGTGTGACTTTCTTAATTCGGGTCAACCGTCTAGGCCGGGTTAAGGGGGTTACATTTGGTGGTATCAGAGCCAGGTTCTCGAGTGAATGGGAATGTGTATGTGAATGTTTAAAGTGTGTATGCTTTGTATGCTTGTTGAGTGAAAGCATGTTGAGTGGATTGCATGTATGTTGCAATTGAGTTGTATGCTGTGGTGAAGCATGTTGTGGGTACCCATTGCCAAATCAAAGCTAGTAAAGTGATGTTGATTTTAAATGAAATTGAGCTTGAGTACTTGGATTGCTTACCTTGCTGGGCCTGACTTTGTTTATTTGCATTGTGATTGCATAGTTAGAGTATGGCACCTCGTAGAGAGTTGAGGAGTAATGTGCGAGCTACGGCTCAGAATGAGAATGAAAATGAGGAGAACGTTGAGAGCGCGGTTTTACCTCCTCCACCTGGTGGTGGTGGTGCTGGGGCTGAGGAAGCTGGAGCTGCAGCTGGTGTTGAGGCTGCAGGACCTGAGGCTGGTTAGGGGCAAGCTGTTCCTGACATGACGGTGTTAATTCAAGCTATAGCTGGTGCTTTTCAAGCAGCGGTAGCTGGAGCTCGAGGAGCTGGGCATCAGGAAGATGCTGGAGTTAGACTACCTTTGGAGCGTTTGTGCAGTCTAGGAGGGACTGAGTTCAGGGCTATGTCTGCTGAGGGTTCTGAGGCTTGGTTAGAGAGTACCAAGAGGATCTTGGGTCAGATGAGTTGCACTGATGTGCAGAAGCTTGGCTGTGTTGTGTCCTTGCTGCAGAAGGATGCATATACGTGGTGGACAACCACTATTGCTGGGATGGCAGAAGTTGATGTGACTTGGACATTCTTTCAGAATGTGTTCAAGAGAAGGTATCTGGGTGTGAGGTACCTAGATGAAAAGAAGCGTGATTTCATGTCTCTTACTCAAGGGAGCATGACGGTGGCTGAGTATGAAGTACAATTTGTTCGACTCAGTCAATATGCACCTGAGCTTGTCCCGGATGAGCGGGCGAGGTGTGAAAGGTTCCGTTATGGCTTAGTGACGGATGTGAAGATGTATGTGCTGGCTACCGAGTATGATGATTTTGATGTGCTGGTGGGCCGAGCAAAGGACATAGAGATGAACTTGGGTTTATCTGCTAAAGGTGCTGGTAAGCGAGCAGCTGAGTATAGTTCCGGTGGTGGACGGAACAAGAGGGGACGTGATCAGAAGTATCAGTCCTCGGCTAAGCGAGGTGGTGGAGTACCTGCTCGGGGAGGCAACGCTAGAGCTGATCCGAGTACCTGTTGGATTTGTGGTTCTCATGGTCACATGAAATGTGATTGTCCTCGTGCTGTGAGGGAGGTGCAAGCTCCTGTTACGGCAGCTGAGAATGGTTGCTGGAGCTGTGGATCTTCGGATCATTTGAGGCGTGATTGTCCTATGTTGGCTGGTGGCCAAGTTCGTGCTCCTGTTGTTGCAGCACCGCAGAGAGGTCGTGGGCGCGACCGTGGTAATTTCCAGCGGAGAGAGGAAGGTGGCCGAGGTGTGGCTCATGTTGTAGCTGTGCAGCCAGAGGGTGGCGGGCAGGCTAGAGTGTTTGCTCAGCGTGAGGGGAGGAATGACGCGGATGTGATCGCAGGTACCTTTACTCTGCAATCCTTGTCATTACTTTGCTTTATTGATTCTGGATCTACGCACTCTTACATATTGCGTGAGCATGCTGAATTGCTTGGTTTGCATGTTGAGTCTTTGGAAGTTGGTATGCGTGTCACTAGTTCTTTTGGTGAGACTGTTGTGACTCGAAAGCTGTATAGAAGGTGTCCTTTGGTTGTTCAAGATCATGTTTTTCATGTTGACCTCATGGAGTTACCTTTCTATGGTTTTGATGTAATCCTTGGTATGGATTGGCTTGCTGAGCATCGTGCTGTGGTGGATTGTGAAAGTAAGCGAGTTTCGCTGAAGCTTGCGGATGATTATGAAGTTGTTGTAGTCGGTGAGAATGTGAAGTTTCTTGCCAGTGTGGTGTCTACGTTGGAGGCGAGCCGGATGCTGAGGCAAGGCTGTGAAGCTTATCTAGCTTTTGTGATGAATCCTAGCTCTAAGGAGTTGCGGGTGCAAGATATCAGGGTTGTGCGAGAGTTTCCTGGTGTTTTTCCTGAGGAGTTGCCTGGTTTACCTCCTAATCGCGAGGTGGAGTTTGGAATTGAGCTGTATGAGAATACAACTCCTGTGTCCATTACTCCCTATAGGATGGCACCTAAGGAGCTGAAAGAGTTGAAGAAGCAGTTGCAAGAGTTGCTTGAGCGTGGTTTCATACGGCCGAGTGTGTCGCCTTGGGGTGCACCGGTCTTGTTCGTGAAGAAGAAGGATGGCACTATGAGGATGTGCATTGATTACCGTCAGCTAAACAAGTTGACTATCAAGAATCGGTATCCTTTGCCGAGAATTGATGATCTCTTTGATCAATTTCGGGGAGCAGCTGTGTTCTCTAAGATTGACTTGAGGTCAGGGTATTACCAGTTGAAGGTGAAGGATGTGGATGTGCCTAAGACAGCTTTCAGAACAAGGTATGAGTATTATGAGTTCCTTGTGATGCCGTTTGGGTTGACAAATGCTCCTGCTGCTTTCATGGACATGATGAATCGTGTGTTTCATGAATACCTGGACAAGTTTGTTGTGGTGTTTATCGATGATATCCTCGTGTACTCGCGTACTGAGGAGGAGCACGAAGAGCATTTGAGGATTGTTTTGCAGGCTTTGTTGGAGAATCAACTTTATGCTAAGCTGAGCAAGTGCGAGTTCTGGTTAAGTGAGGTGGTGTTTCTTGGGCATGTGGTTTCTGCTAAGGGGATTCGGGTTGATCCTCAGAAGGTTGAGGCGGTGATGAATTGGAAGGTTCCTAAGTCTGTTCATGAAGTTCGTAGTTTCCTCGGTTTGGCAGGATACTATCGGAGGTTTGTGGATGGGTTTTCTAAGATTGCTGCACCTTTGACGAAGTTGTTGCAGAAGGATGTTAAGTATGAGTGGACAGAGGCGAGATAGCAGGCTTTTGAGAAGCTTAAAGCAGCTTTGATGCAAGCTCCTATCTTGGTTCAACCTGAATCAGGGAAAGAGTTTGTGGTGTATAGTGATGCATCCTATGTTGGTTTGGGATGTGTGTTGATGCAAGAGGGTAAGGTGGTGGCTTATGCATCGCGGCAGTTGAAGGTGCATGAGCGCAATTATCCTACGCATGACATAGAGTTGGCTGCAATGGTTTTTGCTTTGAAGATCTGGAGACATTACCTGTATGGTCAGAAGTGTACTGTGTACACGGATCATAAGAGTTTGAGGTATCTGATGTCTCAGAAGGAGTTGAATCTCAGGCAGCGACGTTGGGTGGAGTTGCTCAAGGATTATGATTTGACGATTGAATATCACCCTGGGAAGGCTAATGTTGTAGCGGATGCCTTGAGTAGGAAGGTAGCTGTTGAGCTGAGGGCTATGTTTGCCAGTTTGAGTATATCGCGTGATGGTGGTCTTGTAGCTGAGTTGCAAGTGAAACCATCTTTGGTTCAGTTGATCAAGGAAAAGCAGTTGCTGGATGATTCCTTGGTGCCGCATGTTCAGGATATCGCGGAGCCTTCGGATTTCTGTTTTAATGATGATGGAGTGTTGTGTTTTGGGAGTCGGATAGTGGTGCCTAATGATGCTGAGCTGAGGCGTGCTATTCTGACTGAAGGTCATAATAGTCCTTTTGCTATGCACCCAGGTAGTACTAAGATGTATCGAGATCTTCGTGATGAGTACTATTGGGTGGGTTTGGAAAAGGATGTTGCGGAGTTTGTCAGCAGGTGTATGGTGTGTCAGCGAGTTAAGGCTGAGCATCAGTTTCCTTCAGGGTTGTTGCAACCGTTGAGAATCCCTGAGTGGAAGTGGGAGAGGGTTACCATGGATTTTGTATCTGGTTTACCTTTGTCACCATCGAAGAAGAATTCGGTGTGGGTGATTGTGGATCGCCTGATGAAGTGTGCGCATTTCTTGCCTGTGCATACTACGTTCTCTTTGGATAAGCTTGCGGAGCTGTACATTGCGGAGATTGTGCGGCTGCATGGTGTGCCTAAGTCGATTGTGTCGGATAGGGATCCGAGGTTCACATCGCGGTTCTGGCAGTGTTTGCATCAAGCTCTGGGTACGAGGTTGAATTTCAGTACATCCTATCATCCTCAATCGGATGGTCAGTCTGAGCGTGTTATCCAGATTTTGGAGGATATGTTGAGGTGCTGCGTGATTGAGTTTCAGGGCTCTTGGGAGAAGCTTTTGCCTTTGGTTGAGTTTGCTTATAACAATAGTTATCAGGCGAGCATTCAAATGGCACCTTACGAGGCTTTGTATGGGAGGAAGTGTAGGACTCCTCTTTGTTGGGCTGAAACGGGTCAGAAGTTGGTTTCGATGCCGGCTTTGTTGAGAGGAACCACCGAGAAGGTAAAGCTTATTTGTGAGCGGTTGAAGGCAGCTTCTGATCGGCAGAAGTCTTACGCGGATTTGAAGCGTAAGGAGATTGAGTATGCGGTGGGTGACCGTGTGTTCTTGAAGGTTTCGCCTTGGAAGAAGGTGATGAGGTTTGGCCGGAAGGGCAAGTTGAGCCCTAGGTACATTGGACCATACGAGGTGGTTGAGCGTGTGGGTCCTGTTGCGTATAAGTTGAGGCTACCTCAAGAGTTGGAGAAGATTCATGATGTGTTTCATGTTTCTATGCTTCGGAAGTATAGATCTGATCCTTCGCATGTGTTGCCTGTGGAGGAAGTGGAATTAAATCCGGATTTGACCTATGATGAGGAACCGGTGAAGGTTCTGGATTCGGATAGCAAGGTTCTTCGTGGCAAGACCATTGAGTTGGTGAAGGTGTTGTGGAAGCACCGCGGTGTTGAGGAAGCCACGTGGGAGCGGAAGGATGACATGCTGAAGCAGTTTCCTTATCTCTATCCTTCAGGTAAATTTCGAGGACGAAATTTCTTAAGGGGGGAGAGTTGTAACGCCCCGGTTTTGGGCTTGGAAGTTCTGGGCATTGACCGGTTCGGTCAAAGTGCTGTTCGAATCTATAAGGGTGAAATTAGGAAAGCCTAGTTCGGGTTGCATTAAAGATATGGAAAAATGTTCTAAAATCATATTTTAATATATATAAGTGAACTGTGAAATCAATTTTGAAAAATGAGGTTTGGAAGGGTGACATTTTGGCTAGTGACCAAAATGTAATTTTTGAAAGTTGCGTGACTGTTTTATAAAGGATTGAAACTTTGAATCTTTAAGGAGCTATTATTCCAAAAGGAGTTTCTCCAGATTTTTCTAAGATATTTTAATGTTTAATTCTGATTTTAAAGCTAAAGAAAAGTGGAGGGAAATCATTTTGGCTATTTTGTAACTAATTTTCCTATTTTCCTTTTTCTCTCATTTTCTCTCAATCCAAACACTTTCTCTCCAGAGATTTCTTTCTGATTTTGTCACTCAAATCTATCTTTTCAATTCTCTTTGGATTCCTAATCATCTCTACAACAAAACCTTGCAATTTGCTATTTGGATTTTCAAGCTTTTTGGTTCTAAAAGGGAGAAAACTCAAGTTTGGAGGTAAGAACGTCCTTCTCCTCTAAACTCTCAGTTCTTTACTGAAATTCCCAAGTTCTCAATCCTTAATTGATGTTTTATTAAAGGCTTTTAAGGTTGTGAAATGGATCTTGGCTTTAAATGCAAGATTTGGTGATTTTTGATAGATTTTCGTTAGATCTGTTAAAGCTGTGATTTGAGATGTGTTTTTGATGATAAATGAACATTAATTTGATAAGGAATTGAGTTTTGATTAATGCAATCCCGGATAGGTTGAATTTCCTAAGTTTAGCTTGTGATTCTTGGTTGTTTTGGAGTGATCTTGTGGATCTGTTGTTGCTGGAGGTATGAGGATGTTGTTAAGCTCTTTTTAGATGTTAAATGATGTTGTTGGATGTTTAGTCTTGATGGTTTATGGCTGGGCTTTGTTGAGAAGTTGATTGGAGGCATTTTCGGTTGTGTTTGATGGCCGAAAATGGAGTGTGATGAGAGCAGCGAGTTTAGGTGCTTTCATTGAAGCTATTAATGCATGATGATGCATTAATCTACTGTTTTAATGTGTTAAAACAGGGGAGTCATCTTTGGATCCAAGTGGTGGTGATCCGGAAGCTTGATTTGGTGTTTCGGCAAGAGGCGAAACGGAATCGGTGAGTGGATTTTGGTTTCCGGCTTTGAAACCAATGTTTTGGAGGTTTGGGAGCTTAGTCTAAGTCTAAACAACTTTGCTAAGCTCAAGAGTAAGTTTTCGGAAACACTCTCTTGTTGAGGAACCATGTGATGGTTGGGTGCAATGTGTTTGTTGCATGTTTAAATTCTGTTTTTAAAGCATATCTAGCATGTGTGTTTGCTGAGATTATAAGCCATGTGTTTAAGGAAGCTCAAGGTTAGAGTTCCTTGTTTTTGAACATTGTATAAATGTTGTTTGATGCTTAAAGATGCATGATGTTTATGGCTTGGTTAAATGCTTTAAAACAGTGGATTATTGATGATATATGATGTATATTGGCAAGTGATATTTTTGAAAAGGTTAAGGTCACTAAGGTGGTTAAAAGTCCTTGAGTGAGCCTTGTTTACTTAAGAACATCAAGGTGGTTAAAAGTCCTTGAATGGTTCTTGTTACGGACACAAAGGTGTTTAAAAGTCCTTGTGTGGTCCTTTCCAAGGTGTTTAAAAGTCCTTGGGCCAAGGTGTTTAAAAGTCCTTGGGGTGATTTATATCATGGTGTTTAAAAGTCCATGGCCAAGGTGTTTAAAAGTCCTTGGGGCCAATGTGTTTAAAAGTCCTTGGGGTGGTTTATATCATGGTGTTTAAAAGTCCATGGCCAAGGTGTTTAAAAGTCCTTGGGGCCAAGGTGTTTAAAAGTCCTTGAGGTTATTTATATCATGGTGTTTAAAAGTCCATGGCCAAGGTGTTTAAAAGTCCTTGGGGTCAAGGTGTTTAAAAGTCCTTGAGGTGAAACTTGTTAAGGACACAAAGGTATTTAAAAGTCCTTGTGTGGTCCTTGCCATGGTGTTTAAAAGTCCATGGGCCAAGGTGTTTAAAAGTCCTTGGGGATAAGATCACAATGGTGTTTAAAAGTCCATGTGTGAGTCTTATGTTGATCTTGTTTTAAAGATGGTAATTATCACTTGTGGCCAATATGACATGTTATGTTGTGAAGCATGAGATGCTTGTTTGAGATTGCTTGTGAGCATGTCTAAATGTATTTTGAAGTATGATTTATAAATGAGTTTTATAAATGCATTATTGTGTAGTTCTAAGGAGCTTTCCTCACTAAGCTTTTGCTTACGCTCTCTCTCTTTTCTTAAACTAATAATGCAGAGCATTAAAGTGCATTGAGGGCAGCAAGGAGGGCAAGCAATCAAGTGGAAGTTAAGCTCATGTATGAGAAGGTTTTCTTAAACACTTTTAGCTTTTGGCATTTGGCAATGGGGGACCTATGTTATTGTTTTGGGAGATGTTTGGAACTCCCTAAGTTGGAATTATGTTGTTGTTAGTGTTGGTTTTTGTAATTGGCCATTATGTGTTGGTTTGAAGGCTTTTGTGCATGAATGGTTGCTTGTGTAGGAAGCATGCCTTTAGATTTGGGGCTTTTCATATATGTTGATATAATGATGATTGGTTGATGCAAATATGTCTCTTGTATGTTGTATGAGATGCTGGTAAAGTTTGATAGCAATTGGAGCATGATTGGTTGGTCAATTGCATGTTTAAGCAAGCATTTTTCTGCATTTTGTGCAGGTCGTATCGGAACAGTGCCTACCATTTCGGAACGGGTGCCTCGAAGCAGCCCAGGCGTCCGAAACGGGTGACACCGTTCCGAAACGGAAAGGCTACTGTCAGCCCTCGTTTCGGTACGCGTTGCGGAACGGCCCCGCGTTTCGAAACGGGCTATCTCCTGTTTCGGAACGGATGACCGTTGGGGGCTGACATTGGTAGTTATATGTTTCAAAATGTTTGCATTTTGGTCCTGAAACTTGTATGTGCAATTGTATGAGTTTGGAATGTCCGTTTGAGCTGAAATTTGGCCGAGATGCATGAAACATGATTAATTTTAAGTTGGTAACTTTAATTTGGTTGAAGTCCTTATAATTATCAGAATTTACAGTTTGGTCCATAAAGTTGTAATTTGTTCAATTAGGTCCCTGTTTGATCTCTGATGTTTATGATCTTTGAGAATGTTGTTTGTTTGATCACAACTAGGGTTAATGTGCATCTAGATAAGTTTAAAAAGAAAAAAAAAAGGGTCGTTAATCAAGGTTGACTTTCGGGTTGACTTTGGTTTTCCCCGTGTGACTTTCTTAATTCGGGTCAACCGTCTAGGCCGGGTTAAGGGGGTTACAGTTTTAGTGTATTCTTGCTTGTAGGTACTAACAGTTGAATGAGTGAACCAAGGAACGGAGGAAACAACGCAGAGAAGCAAACCCAGGAGTTGTACTGAAGCAGTTCCAACAAAAGTAAGTTGCTGCCGAGCACCTGCCAAGCAAAGCTACTGCCGACCTTGCTACCCATGAAAGCTGACTATGGAACTTAGAAGAACCGGAGTGCGATCTGTAGAGCTAAATCTCTTGAATCTATCGTTGGTGGTCATGTGATTTTCTGACGTCTGTAGCGGCGGCTAGGGCTGCCGAAGCGAAATTCCCAAGCTTACTTGCGGCCTAAGGCAAACAAGGAAGAGTCCATATTCCAAGCAAAGAAGTCAGTATTTAAAGCTACGTAAAGGAAGGAAAGCTACTTTAGAGGACTTTTACTTTGAGGAGGACTTAACCTAGTTTTAAGTCTATAAATACCCTTTGTACTTCTAGTTTAAATCAGCGGAGGTTTTCTATAGACATTACTTGTGCTCTTCACTGCCGCCATGTTCTAAATCCCAATTGGGTTAGGGTTATGTTGTAACTTGAGTGAAATGATTGTTTTAGGGTTTTGAGTTATTTCTTCAATAAAATATTCCAAGTTTACTTAATCCATTATTGTTCATTCTTTCAATCTTTCTACACTAGTCGTTTGAGAGAATACATTTGTCGGGCACAAAAGTGCAAGGCTCACAAAAGGGTTAAGAACGGTTATAACGGGAGGCGTGACTAACTCGGTTCCAAAATAGTCTACAAGTTTTAGCGGCTAAAAGGGATCACTAACCGAGTTGACGGACATGGTTCCACACTAGTCCTCAAGTTATCAATCTCGAGCATCCTAACCTAGAAATAGGAGGGATCACTGTCGACTAGTCTGCCGAACTTGGAGTATCTACCAGACTTACCGCCAGGACATCTTTCCATCCCACCTGCCGAGACAATACACACCCCTACAGTGGCAGTGGCCTGCTGCGGTTGTGTGACAGAGTCGTAGTTTACCGCCTGGCGTACCCGCTGAGGCAGCATATCGTGGCAGCAAAGGATAACTCATACCTATTACAATGCAGTTTTCACACTAAGTGGCAGCATAACCCTGCCTGTTCTATCATCCTGTTTCACCTCTTCTCTTTTACTTGTGTTATTATTTACTCTTCGATCTCAACTAATCATTCACTTGTGCTTTACTTTACAATTATGCAGGAACTACGAAACGAGACAAGGTGTCCAATCCTCGTGTGATTCGACATCTTATATTCTATAACTTGACAGGAGTGTGCACTTGCGCTCTTACAAAATAGGGAACACCTACACGCCCTACAAGTTTTTGGGCAGTACTAATGCTTCCCCAAATAGAGAAGTCCTCTCGTTGTTCTACACACTCCTCGAACACACAAAACGGATAGAGCAGCAGCAGTTGGCCTTCATGAACTACATGAGGGAGGCCCAAGAATCCCTGGTGGCTTATTTCCTGCAGAAATTTCCAGGGGATGTGCCCACCTTGCCACCCTTTCCCGAGGAGCTTCCAGCAGCAGCAAGAGTACAAAGAACTTCACCAGCCGCCACTGTTCGCCAGACACACTGCCAGGTGCCCTCTTTTATACATTCTCCGTATCACACAACTGCCACCCCATCAAACACAGTGGCAGACTCACCTAAGAGGCACAAGCAAAATATCTCCCCCACTTGCACAGCCAACACAATGGCAGACTCCTCCTCCTTAGAGGAATTTGAGCAGCCGCCACCGGAGCAAGAAACATTAGTAGTAGCGGCAACAACAACCATCGCAATGGCATTCATCCCTCCGATAAGAACCCATAGAGGAAGGAGAAGGAAGAGGAAGCGTCACATAATAGCCGAGGAACCTGTGTACCTCGAGACCGAGTCAGAAGGAAGCGATGGATCTCCCGTCATTCCCCTGCCGAGCCTCTAGAAGAGCCATAACATACGCCAAAGAGAGTCCAGCCACTGCGGAAAGGAAAGACCTCACCTGCTAGAATTGTCGCCATGTCATCTGCTAGTTGTCGCTTCGTCATCCAAACATCCTCCTCCTCCTCAGCTAGCTAGAATCCAGCTTCTCAACCCTCAGCAAACTTTTAATTTAATTTATTTTATTTTATTTTTATTTTGTTTTCTTATTGTTTCCTTTAACATGTATGTTTTATTTTCTTAACTTTTCTGTTTTATGCATTGAGGGCAATGCCCATCTCGAGTTTGGGAGGGATAATTGTCGCATCATTTGTAGGGATTCTTAGTTTGGGAGGGAAAAGAAAAGTTTGTTATGACTTGTGCCTATGATAGGATAGCCGATTAACTTATTTTCAGATCTAATTAAAAATTAAACTTAATCTTGGGGAAAAGCATGAAATATGATTTAATTTTTTTTCTTTTTTCCTAGAAATGATAAATATCTCTGTTACTTGCCGAATGTGTTAGAATATTTGATTAACATTGCATGTTTGTTTTTTAGAATTCTTTGCAAAATTCTAACAATAATTGTAGGTAGCCGTCGAGGCAGGCAAAAGAGAGAAAATGCAGAACTGCTAAGGCAACAAATTCAAAAACAGAGAAAAATGATATATTACCATAGAGGTGCCCGCAACATGCACTAGGAAGAATCATGTGCGAGGACACTCTGCTGCTATCAAAGTCCAAGAATTTAAGAGCCTAAAAGTGACGGACCAATTAGCATGAGTGAATGAAAGCCTTCACGGGATGACTCTACTCCAAGGGTTCGGGGTTCTATAGTTTGCTTCTATCTCAACGTCAGACCTAGAAGAGTAGTTGTGATAAGCTGAAGCCCTCACTGCCATGATTAAAAATAATATGCTTAACTGTGCTGCCTCGACAGCAACCTTTAAATTACATCAGTATCTTTGTTTAATCCTTTATTCTGCGTATTCAAATTGTTTACAGATTTGCAAACATCACACATGCGTTAGGAATTTAATTATGAGTTGTTTTCATGTTTATTTCCCTTCATTAAGTTTTATATATTTATAGGTGTCACGTCCTTGAGGTAGAAAATCAGGTTAAAAACATGCTTTTCTTCCTGACTATTATTAAAAAAGTACTTTAGGTTGCATTGCTTGAGAACAAGCAATAGTTCCAGTTTGGGGTGTGTAAAGTGTCCAAAAGTCCTATAATCCATGCACTTTCCAACTCTTATTATTACTGTTTTAAGCTCATTTTAGGCATAATTAGGCTCATGCATAGCATTTTATAGTATTTCATTGTTCTATCTTGCTTTTATAACTTATCATTCATTTGGTGAACAAGATATATTGTTTTAGTGTGTTCTTGCTTGTAGGTACTAACAACTGAACGAGGGAACCGAGGAACTGAGGAAACAACGGTGAGAATAAAACCCAAGAGTTGTACTGAAGCAGTTCCAACAAAAGTAAGTTGCTGTCGAGCACCTGCCGAGCAAAGCTGCTGCCAACCTTGCTGCCCGCGACAGCTGTCTATAAAAGTTTAGAGAACCAGATAGTGACCTATAGAGCTAAAATTCCTAAATCTATCGTTGGCGGTCATGTGATTTTCTGACGTCTGTAGCTGCGGGTAGGGCAACCGAAGCAAAATTCCAAAGCTAACTAGTGGGCTAAGGGAAACGGGGAAAAGTCCATATTCCAAGAAAAGAAGTCAGCATTTAAAGCTACATTAAAGAAGGAAAACTACTTTAGAGGACTTCTACTTTGAGGATGACTTAACCTAGTTTTGAGTCTATAAATACCCATTGTACTTCTAGTTTAAATCATCAGACGTTTTCTATAGACTTTACTTGTGCTCTTCACCGCCGCTATGTTCTAAATCCCAATTGGGTTAGGGTTACGTTGTAACTAGAGTGAAATAGTTGTTTTAGGGTTTTGAGTTATTTCTTCAATAAATTATTCCAAGTTTGCTTAATCCAATGTTCTTCATTCTTTCAATCTTTCTACACAAGTCGTTTGAGAGAATCCATTTTTCGGGCCCGAAAGTGCAAGGCTCAAGAAAGTGTTAAGTATGGTCACAACGGGAGGCGTGACTAACTTGGTTCCACACTAGTCCACAAGTTTCACCGGTTAAAAGGGATCACTAACCGAGTTGACTGACTTGGTTGCACACTAGTCCTCAAGTTATCAATCTCGAGCATCCTAACCAAGAAATAGGAGGGATCATTCTCGACTATCCTGTCGAACTTGGAATATCTGCCAGACTTGCCACCAGGACATCTTTCCATCCCACCTGTCGAGACAGTACACGCCTCTATAGTGGCAGTGACCTGCTACGACAACGTGACAGGGTCGTAGTTTTTCGCTCGTCGTACCCGCCGAGGCAGCATGTCGTGGAAGCAAAGGATAACTCATACCTATTACAATGCAGTTTTCACACTAAGTGGCAGCATAACCCTGCCTGTTCTATCATCATGTTTCACCTCTTCTCTTTTACTTGTGTTATTATTTACTCTTCGATCTCAACTAATCATTCACTTGTGCTTTACTTTACAATTATGCAAGAACTAAGAAACGAGACAAGGTGTCCAATCCTCGTGTGATTCGACATCTTATATTCTATAACTTGAAAGGATTGTGCACTTGCGCTCTTACAAAATAGGGAACACCTACACACCCTACAAGTTTTGGGGATGTACTGATGCTTCCCCAAATAGAGAAGTCCTCCCGCTGCTCTACACACTCCTCGAACACACAAAACGGATAGAGCAACAGCAGTTAGCCTTCATGAACAACATGAGGGAGGCCCAAGAATCCATGGTGGCTTATTTCCTTCAGAAATTCCCTGGTGATGTGCCCACCTTGCCACCCTTTCCCGAGGAGCTTCCAGCAGCAGCAAGAGCACAAAGAACTTCACCAGCCACCACTGCTCGCCAGACACACTGCCAGGTGCCCTCTTTTATACATTCTCCACATCACTCAACTGCCACCCCATCAAACACAGTGGCAGATTCACCTAAGAGGCACAAGCAAAATATATCCCCCGCTTGCACAGCCAACACAGTGGCAGACTCCTCCTCCTTAGAGGAATTTGAGCAGCCGCCACCGGAGCAAGAAACATTAGTAGTAGCGGCAACAACAACTATCGCAATGGCATTCATCCCTCCGATAGCACCCATAGAGGAAGGGATGAGGAAGAGGAAGCGTCATATAATAGCCGAGGAACCTGTGTACCTCGAGACCGAGTCAGAAGGAAGCGATGGATCTCCCGTCGTTCCCCTGCCGAGCCTCTACAAGAGCCATAACATATGCCAAAGAGAGTCCAGCCACTGCGAAAAGGAAAGACCTCACCTGCTAGAATTTCTGCCATGTCATCTGCTAGACGTCGCTTCGTCATCCAAACATCCTCCTCCTCAGCTAGCTAGAACCCAGCTTCTCAACCCTCAGCAAACTTTTAATTTCTTTTATTTTATTTTATTTTTATTTTGTTTTCTTATTGTTTCCTTTAACATGTATGTTTTATTTTCTTAACTTTTCTATTTTATGCATTGAGCGCAATGCCCATCTCAAGTTTGGGGGGTAGCTTTCGCATCATTTGTAGGCATTCTTAATTGCATTTAGATTGCATTGTACTTGCCTTAGTAATAACCGGAAAAGAAAAGTTTGTTATGACTTGTGTCTATGATAGGATAGCCGATTAACTTATTTTCGCACCTAATTAAAAATTAAACTTAATCTTGGGAAAAAAGCATGAAATATGACTTAGATTTTTTTTCTTTTTGCCTGGAAATGTTAAATATCTCTGTTACTTGCTGAATGTGTTAGAATATTTGATGAACATTGTCTGTTTGTTTTTTAGTATTCTTTGCAAAATTCTAACAATAATTGTAGGTAGCCGCCGAGGAAGGCAAAAGAGAGAAAAATACAAAATTGCCAAGGCAGCAAATTCAAAAACAGAAAAAAAAACCCTATATTACCCTAGAGGTGTCCGCAACAGGCTCTAGGAAGAATCATGTGCGAGGACACTCCGCTGCTATCAAAGTCCATGAATCTGAAAGGCTAAAAGTGAAAGACAAATTAGCATAAGTGAATGAAAGCCTTCACGAGATGACTCTACTCCAAGGGTTCGGGGTTATGTAGTTTGCTCTCATCTCAACGTCAGACCTAGAAGAGTAGTTGTGATAAGTCGAAGCCCTCACTGCCATGATTAAAAATAATATGCTTAACTTTGCTGCCTTGGCAACAACCTTTAAATTACAACATTATCTTTGTTTAATCCTTTATTCTGCATATTCAGTTTGTTTATAGATTTGCAAACATCAGACAGGCATTAGGAATTTAATTCTGAGTTATTTTCTTGTTTATTTCCCTTCATTAAGTTTTATATATGTATAGGTGCCACGACCTTGAGGCAGAAAATCAGGTTAAAAACATGCTTTTCTTTTTTACTATTATTAGAGTAAGTACTTTAGGTTGCATTGCTTGAGGACAAGCAATATTTTGAGTTTGGGGGTGTGTAAAGTGTCCAAAAGTCCTATAATTCATGCACTTTCCAACTCTTATTATTACTGTTTTTAAGCTCATTTTAGGCATAATTAGGTTCATGCATAGCATTTTACAATATTTCATTGTTCTACCTTGCTTTTATAACTTATCATTCATTTGGTGAACAAGAGATGTTGATTTAGTGTATTCTTGCTTGTAGGTACTAACAACTGAACGAGGGAAACGAGGAACGGAGGAAACAACACTGGGAAGCAAACCCAGGAGCTATACTGAAGCAATTCGAACAAAAGTAAGTTTATGCCGAGCACCCGCCGAGCAAAGCTGCTGCCAACCTTGCTGCCCGCGACAGCTGACAGTTGAAGTTAGGAGAACCGGAGCGTGATCTGTAGAGCTATAACTCCTGAATCTATCGCTGGTGGTCATGTGATTTTTTGACGCTTGTAGCAGCGGCTAGGGCTGCCAAAGCGAAATTCCCAAGCTTACTTGCAGCCTAAGGCAAACGAGGAAGAGTCCATATTCTAAGCAAAGAAGTCAGCATTTAAAGCTACATTAAAGAAGGAAAGCTACTTTAGAGGACTTCTACTTTGAGGAGGACTTAACCTAGTTTTGAATCTATAAATACCCATTGTACTTCTAGATTAAATCATCGGAGGTTTTCTATAGATTTTACGTGTGCTCTTCACCGCCACCATGTTCTAAATCCCAATTGGGTTAGGGTTATGTTGTAACTATAGTGAAATGGTTATTTTAAGGTTTAGAGTTATTTTTGCAATAAAATATTCCAAGTTTACTTAATGCATTGTTCTTCATTCTTTCAATATTTCTACACCAGTCGTTTGAGAGAATCCATTTTTCGGGCACGAAAGTGCACGGCTCACGAAAGGGTTAAGTGCGATCACAACAGGAGGCGTGACTAACGTGGTTCCACACAAGTCCACAACTTTCAGCGGCTAAAACAGATCACTAACCGAGTTGAATGACTTGGTTCCACACTAGTCTTCAAGTTATCAATCTCGAGCATCCTAACCTAGAAATAGGAGGGATCACTGTCGACTATCCTGCCAAACTTGGAGTATCTGCCAGACTTGCTGCCAGGACATCATTCCATCCCACCTGCCGAGACAGTACACACCCCTGCAGTAGCAGTTACTTGCTGCGGCTGCGTGACAGGGTCCTAGTTTGCTGCCCGCCGTACCCGCCAGACAAAGTACCGTCGGTAATATGCTTGTCGGTATAAAGTTATACCGACGGACAGAACCGTTGGTATAGCTCTACTGGTCTTATACCGACGGACAAAACCGTAGGTATAGGTATGGACTACCCCGACATATTAGGGTTAATATACCGACAAATTTTTGTCCGTCGGTATATGTTACAGATTTTACTGACGGTTCGTCCGTCGGTATAGGTCTTATCTGTACTGACGGTTCGTCCGTCAGTATAGGTATTATCTGTACTGACGGTATGGCCGTCGGTATAGCTTTTATCTGCAGTGACGGTTTGTCCGTCGGTATAGCTTTTATTTGTACTAACGGTTTGTCCGTCGGTATATGTATCATGTAAGATCTGTATAAAATATTTATACCGACAGTTTTGTCCGTCGGTATAGGTGTAATTGGTATTTATGTTTTTTTAAATATTAATAATTATTAATACATTCCATTATTTTTATGTAATATTTTTTATTTTAAATATTAAAATTACTAAAACTATTATAACAAAAATTATTTCATTTTTAAAGGGAAAATATTCGATTTAATGTTCAAATAAAAAAATATGTAATACATAATCAGTAAAACATGTACCTACAAGTCTAGTACATGCGGAAGAAATATGCAAGCAAGTATTTTTTTTCTTAACAACTTACATAATAAAAGCTAGAAATAATTGAAGATCCTCCTCTATTGTGTGCTTGGATCATTTGCATTTGTATTCTGTTGATTTGTTGAAGGCAAGGATTGACTGGTACTATTGATTGCTGCTGAAGCACTACCAGCATCAGGAGTTGCCTATTAAAAACAATTAAAATAATGAATTTAAATAAAAAATGAGTGGAATAATAAAAAAGAAAAATATTACCAATGAACTAATGACATTTTAAATTTAATTTATTTTTGCAGTGATTTCAAACTATCTACTATATTAAAGCAAACGACAAAATAGGTCAAAACTCTAATAGAATCTGCTACATGGTTATGATAAAAATACTGTTACAATTGGCATTGTAAATTTGTCTTTCAATCCACTAGCTCATCTACAGTTCAGAAAATACCAAAAATCAAGATAAAAGTTTGATCATTTCCAGGAATCTAACTCATCTAATCGAAATGTACACAGAAAATGGGATTCGATTTTCTTAAAAACCAAGGAAGCAAAGTCAAGTATGAAAATGAATGCAAGTTCTTGATAGCGGAAGAACAGCTAAAAATCTGGAGCAAATTATATCAGGCAGAACCAGATATTCGAAATTTATGGGGGAAAGAGAGTTTCTTATTGAGAAACATTCCAAAATCAATCAACCAAGAATACATGAATACCATAATCCATAAGAAAAATCCATAATTTATATCTTTCCGCAACAAAATACCATAATCCCAATAAATTGAAAATGCATTGTAAAAATTCCAGAATAGCATCGTACAATTGCTAAAACGATTCAAAATACCAGATCCATTAGCATGCAATCGAAACCCACATCCGTAAGCCCAAATTTAGACACTGAAATCCATAGATGATCTAGTGGCATTATTATGTTCGATTATTATGTTCGTACACCGAAAGTATACGAATCGTACTTGTACTACGAGAAGACACTGAAATCCATAGATGATATAGTGGCATTATTGGGATAGAACAAAGGTAAGATGCCAGCAGGTGGAGATATACAATTTGTTCATTTGCAGCTGTTGTTCATAGAATTATATAGAAAGGATGAAGCTTCAGTTTTTGTAATGAAATTGAGGTTGAATTGCTGTGTTATTTCTTAGGACATGAAATTTATAGATTTCTGCAAGCTAGTTTGGAAGGCAGGCAGTTTTATAAAAAGCACAACTGACAAGAAACTTACAATTCCATTACAAAAGAAAAGCCTCAAACCAGGTTCCTGTAAGATATACTGTTTGAAACAAGCATTTGAGATGTAACAATGGCAGATGACAAAGAATTTGTATATATAAACATGTCAAGTATCTTTACAATGCAATTGAATTCAAGTATCATAGCCTAAAAGGATCATGGTGGTAATAACTCGCACAATCATGGGCTTTTCACTATATTCAGCAGGGTGGATTGAGAGAAAAGTGGCACTCCCTAGTGTTCTTGCAGCATCAAGGATTTTCTTATTACATTATTACATTAAATATTGTGAAATGAAAATGGTGTTCACCTATTAGAGTTATGACCTATTACGATTCAATGCTTGCTGTTTGTGGACAGAATCTCGACCGTTACTTCATGAGTTTGTAAAAGGAATTACACGCTACTGCTCCTCAAACCAGCCATTGCTAAAAGCTTCTCTATTACATGTTTTCATTTCACTAATAATTAAAAAACCTTCATATCCGTGTGTGATTGCATTAATTTTATTTGGTTTATTATGTAGACTATAGCAAGATATTGTGGAGTTTGGTAGTTAGATATGTTTTAGCTTCTTATCTAGTAATGCTAAATCCTTAGTTTAGTGTATCCTTTATCATCTAGATTGTTGCTACAAATGTGGACTTAGGAAAATAAGATAGATTTGCAACTGTAGATGGTAGAATATTTAGTAACTTAACCTGCTACGACTACTATCATAGGATTAAAATAGGAATGTAGCTAAGTGTTGGGACATTGATCCATTCCTAATGTTCTTCTCAGATACCATTACCATAGGAAGAACATTTTAGTACTGCCTTTCTTTTTGATTGATGAAATAGCTAATGCATGTAGATGGACCTTTATATACCAATTATTTATTTTATTTATTTTGAATAAATTTTATATAATGTATTTTCTTTTAACTTCAAATCCCTAAATGAGAGTTTATTACATGATTCAATACTCATCTGAATACCTGCTTGTTCAAACTCATAATCTGGTACCAATCGAAGTATGTTCAAACTCGCAACATTATAACAACAATCAAAAGCGAAATTAGTGGGAAATGAATTCTACATTCAACGAACAAAAACAAACAAACTCAAACCCAGAATAAGACAAACAAAAAGAGAAGGAAATAATAATAGAGGGAAATAACTTACCTGTAAAGGAAAAGTTTCAGAGAAAAAACCCCAAATTAAAACCGAATAGGAAAAACCCTAGGAAAATTTTGAAAAGCAGAATCAAAATCACAATTGAACAACCGTTAGCATTGAAAAACCCTGAATATAGGCGAATATAGAGGAAGCAGGGAGGATTTAAATACTAACCTATACAGACTGAGACCAGGTAATTGCAAGATATCGTCGGCGAGCGTTTGAGACAATCTAAAGACGACGAAGACGATTGGAGGCTATGGAGACGACTGAAGCAGTGATCGTAAGGTTTGGTTTGGGTAAAACGGTGTGTTTTATTTAAGTAATAAAAAATAAAATAAAATAAATTAAATCAACATGCCTATACCGACGGCAGGGAATACCGTTAGTATATATTTGACCTATACCGTCACACATGTATACCTATACCGACGAACTGATTAACCTATACCGACAGTCAAAATAACTGTCGGTATAAACTAAACCTATACCAACAAACAAAAAAAAATCGTCGGTCTATGGTTTACCTATACCGACGGTCGCAATACATCATCTGTATATATTATATCTATACCAACGCAGTTATATGTACCGTCGGTATATGTGACATCTATACCTACAAATTATGTATCCGTCGGTATAAATCAGGACTTTTACCGATGGTGTTATTGTCCGTCGGTATATAGTACCTATAGCGACGCAATATGTCCGTCGGTATAACCTAGCATCGGTATATGTACATTTTTTTGTGGTGTTTTTTCAGATAGGCGTTTTATTGTTTTTGGGCAGAGTTGGGAAGTGGCTTTGGTTGCTGCTGATTTTAATGCATTGAGATGCATTAATCCTCTGTTCTTGTGTCGTATAAACAAGGGAGAATGTATCGGAAATAATTGGTGAAGTTTCGGGAGCTTCGGAAGCTTGATTATGCTTCAGCAAAGCAAGCGAAGCGTTGTCGATTGAGTGGAATTGTTTTTAAAGCCTTTCAAAGACTTGAAAGCAAGTTTTAGAGGTTTAGATTGAGTTTGAAACACTATTTTAAGCCCGTAAGTAAGTTTGAGATGTTTCACTCTTGTTTCTCGATTTTTATCCCATTGATTTTTATGATCACGCTCATGTTTTGATGATAGAATTAAACCTACTATTTTATCCATGTTTTGAGAAATGATTTGATGATTTAAGAGATCCCATGAGATAGAATTATGATTTTGAAGAGATAGAACTTCATGAGAAAATGCTATGCTTTATTTATGTATTTCTAATGGGATGAGAATAATTTATGCTTATGCATTGAAAACAGTAGGTAAATAATCTTTAAAATGAGTATATTGGCATGAGATGAGATTATTGTTACCAGAAATAATTGGTCGACCAATGGGATGAGTAGTCCACTATAATATACAATATTCGTATGTGCTCTTTGGTTCGGGCAATGGGGGTAGTGCTATCTCGTTCCAAAGTGAGAGTGTGGTGATGATAGATACCACCATGAGAGTTCTGTAACACCCTAATTTTGGGCTTGGAAGTTTAGGGGTCTGAACTGGACCGGTCTGATTTTAGGTTCGAATATAAAAGGTGGTTTTAGGGGAAGCCTAGTTCGGGATGCATTAAAAATATGGAAAAATATCTAAAAATCTTCTTTTAATATATATAAGAGAGTGGTGAAATCAATTTTACAAAATAAGGTTTGGAAGTGTGACATTCCGAAATAGTGACAAAAATGTAATTTTTGAAAAGTTCAGTGGTGACTGTTTTTTAAGGATTGAAACTTTGAATCTTTAAGGAGCTAATTTACCCAAGGAAGGATTTCTCCAGATTTCTCTTAATTTTAATGACTTAATTAATGTTTAATTAATTTAATGAAAAGGAGGAAAACCAATTTTGAGATTTCATAACTAACTTTTGCTAAAACTTTCTCATCTTATTTTCTCTCAAAATTTCCTCAGCCAAACACATTTCCACATCAGCTTTTCTTTTGATATTCACACTAAATGATGAGGTTTCAATCATCAAAAGATTTATAATCCTTTCTACATCAAGTCCTCTTCATTTGCTTATTGGATTTTCAAGGATTTTGGCTATAAACAAGGAGAAATCTACATTTAGAGGTAAGGATGTCCTTCTCCTCTAAATACTCAGCTCTTTACTGAAATTCCCAAGTTTTCAATCCTTAAATTGAGTTTTATAAAAGGTTTTAATGTTGTGATCTTGATTTTGGCTTAAAACTCAAGATTTGGATTTAATCTTGAAGAAATTCGTGATGAATGTTTGGGCTCTGTTTTGAGATGTCTTTTTAATGTATTTTGGATGTTTAATGATGTGTAATTGAGGCTTAATCAATGTAATCCCGAATAGGTTGATTCTCCTAAGTTTTTACTTGTGAAAATGGTTGTTTTTGGGGTGATCTTGGTGTTCTGTTATAGCTGGAGCTATAAGGACGAGTTTAGGATCTTTTAGGATGTTAATTGATGTTTAAGAATGTTTAGAAGTGATGGATCTTGGCTGGGTTATGTTGTGGAGGAGTTTGGATGTGATTTCGGTTGTGTTTGGTAGCCGAAATGTTAGATTTGGTGAGAGCAGCGAGTTTAGGTGTAATGGCTGAAGATTTTAATGCATAATGATGCATTAATTCTTTGCTTTGATGTGTTTAAAATAGGGGAGACATCTTCGGATCCTTGTGGTGTTGATCCGGAGGCTTGAACGGCGTTTCGGCAAGCTTGCGAAACGGAATTGGTGAATGAAGTTGGGTTTACAGCTTTGAAACCAATGTTTGAAGGTTTGGGAGCTTAGTTTAAGTCTAAGCAACTTAACTAAGCTCAAGAGTAAGTTTTCGGAGAAACTCTCTCTTTGATGAACCATGAGATGGTTGGATGCAAAGTGTTTAATTTGCATGTTTAAATTCTGTTTTGAAAGCATGTTTTAGCATGATTAATGCTGGTTTTGAAAGCCATGTGTTGAAGGATGCTCAAGATAAGAGATCCTTGGTTTGACATTGATAAATGTGGTTTTGTTGCATAGTGATGCATGAGTGTTTAATGGCTTTGATTGATGCTTTAAAATAGTGGATTGTTGATGATAAATGATGTATATTGGCAAGTGATGTGTTGGTTTTAAAGTACTTGAATCAGATATAGTTAGCCGTCTATAGGATTGGGTGCACCGTGAATAAACTCGCCTTGGATGTTGAGGGGTTGTAGTGGTACCGTAAACTCCATCCAAGTACACTAACGAGATGTCTAAGATCATAATGGTGGTTAAAAGGCCATGAGAGGATCTTGTGTTGTGTGTCCCGTGTTCTCATTAGTGATGTTATACAACTACCAATGAGTGATGTGGAGGGGTTGTGATTGTACCGTTAAACTCCATCACGGGTGTTGAGGGGTTGTGATTGTACCGGTAAACTCCACCTTGTGTGTTTGGTAGTGTGTATGAAGCGTATGGGACAACGCTTGTAATCCGCGTATCCGATTGTGTTTTATGTTGAAAATGGTTATGTATTATCACTTGGAAGCCAATATGACATGTTGATGATAATTAAGCATGAGATGCTTGTTGTGTATGCATTGTTGCATGAGAAATGATGTTTATGAATGAAAAAGCCTTTTGAAAGGTGTTTTATGTGATGCATTATTGTGTTGTTTCTTTAGAGCATGCCTCACTAAGCAATTGTACTTACGCTCTCTTTCTTGAACCAATAATACAGAGAATTGAAGTGCTTTAAGGGCAGCGAGGAGGCTAAGAATCCAAGGGAAGGCTAAGCTCATGTACGGTGACTATTTTTACAACATTATTAGCTTTTGATATTTGCCAATGGGAACCTAGGTTGTGTTTTTTGGAGATGTTTTGGACTCCCTAAGTTTGGCATGATGCCTATGATGTTTTGGACTTGTAAATGGCCATTTGGTGTTTGCTTTGATGATTGGTTGGTTTCCAATATTAGGTTGCATGCCTATAGAATTGTGGTTTTTCCTAATTGATGCCATGAATGAGTTTTGATGATGCAAATGTGTACCTTATATGTATGATGACTTGTTGGCATGATTAGGAGGTCATAGAGATGTGTTTGAGTGGTTAATTGTATGTTAAACCAGCAAAATCTGCACTTTCTGGGCAATCCGTATCGGAACGGGTACCCGCGTTTCGAAACGGGGGCCCGTAATGGTCTTCGTGTTTCGAAACGGGTAGAGGTCGTTCCGAAACGAATTGGCCACTGCCAAGCCCTGTTTCGATACAGGTCTCGAAACGAACCCGCGTTTCAGAACGGTCAACCCCCGTTCCAAAACAGATGACCGTTGAGCACTGATTTGAATGGTTTAAGGTTTGCAAGCTTTACGTTTTAGTCCTGAATTTTGTATATGCAATTGCTTGAGTTTGAGATGTCCGTTTGAGGTGAAATTTGACAGAGAAGCATGTAATATGACTAATTTCATAATGGTAACTTAAAAATCAGTTAAGTCCTCTTAATTTCTAAAATTTACATTTTGGTCACTAAAAGTTGTAAATTGTGAAATTGAGTCCCTTATTGCTTTCCGAACGCTGTGCTTTTCAAGTATGCTTTCCTCAAGTCTATGCTTAGGATTAATATGCATCTAGACAATATTAAAAAGAAAAAAAGGGTCGTTAATCAAGGTTGACTTTCGGGTTGACTTTGGTTTTCCCCGTGTAATCTTCGTAGTTCGGGTCAACCGTCTAGGCTGGGCTAAGGGGGTTACAGTTCGGTGATGTGAGATTCCACCGAGGTAGGACTTGACGATGTGAGATTCTGTCAAGCTATCCGTATATCCGAGTAATGATGCTAAATGGCAATATATGACATTCAATGTACCTTGTCTTTAAATGATTTAATGAAATGAGATTTGTATATGAGATCTTATTTTGAGAAATGTTATATGAGAAACAAGCATGTATGACTTTACTTTGATACTTTGCATTTTGGTTAATACATGAGATAGATGGTACATGTGGTTTAAATGATGTGGTTTTTGCTTTGAAAATGGTTTCAAGCATGAGATAGAATGAGCATGATGAGATAGAGATTTCTAAATGAGAAATGGTTTTTAAAATGCATTGTTGTTCTTGGTTTGTTTGAGCTTCCCTCACTTGGCAATATTTCTTATGCTCATTTTCCAACAATGCGAAGAAATAACATATTTGGGCAGAAAAAAAGCAAGAAGGATCCCAAGGAGTGAGACTTAGATCAAGTATGGTTTTATGTTTACATATCAGTAATAATAATTGGCAATGGGAGGATGCCTTAATGTTTTGGGAGAGTGTATTTTGAAACTCCCTGTTTTGTTGCAAGTTTGTGATGCCTTTGATGACTTGTAAATGGACTTTACTTGTTGATAATTGCCTTGGTTTGTGTTTTGGATTTTGAGTAGTTATTTTGTATCGGTAGCATGCCTATAGATTTCCTTAATGCTTATTATCATGCTATAATGTTGGAATTGGCATGTATGATTGAGGTTTGATGCTTAAATATGTTGTATGCATGTTGGAATGATTTTGATTGGACTAAAGTATGAAAAACCAGCAAAAAGTGTCATTACATGCCCAGTTGTTTTGGTACACCCATGGCTATACCGAAACAGTGAGCCTAAAATGGCCTAGGGGAGAAGTGTTTCGATACATGTTCACTTAATTTGGTTACTTGAAGCTCGTGTTGTGAAACAAGTTTGAGGTTGTATCGAAACGGCCTTGTGTACCAAAACACACAGTCCTGTTCATAAACTGGGGTTCCGGTACATGGTAACCTATACCGAAACACCCAACTATTAAGTTGGTTATTGGAATCTTGTGAAGTTCTATTTCATATGTTTTAGTCCCTGAATATTGTGGATGCAACTAAATAAGCTTCGATGATTGTTTTTAGCTGAGATTTGATAGAGAGACATGTAATATGACTAATTAAAGGTTGGTAACTTAAAAATTGAGGAAGTCTCTATAATTTGATGAAATTATAAAATGGTACATAAAATGTTTCTGCATGCAATTGAGTTCCTAAACATTGTCTGATCAAGTTGCAAATTGTTCTGCTGCGATGTTTATCACATAGGATAATAAAGAGCATCTAGAAAAGATAAAACGAAAAAATAGGGTCGTTTATTTGGGTAAACTTCATGGTTTACCGTAATATTCCCTGTGTGTTATATTCGTGTAATCCCCTTAGCCCGGCCTAGACGCCCGACCCAAACTAAGAAGATTACATGGGGAAAACCAAAGTCAACCCCTTAATGTCAACCTTGATTTATAACCCTTTTTTTCTTTTATCTTTTCTAAATGCAAATTATTAGCTTATATGATTAACAAAATATTTCAGCGGAAGCGACACAACAAACATAACTCAAATAGGGGTTCGATTACACACAAACGTCTTTTAGGGACTAAAATGTAAATTTCCCGATTTTTATGGACTAAGCAAGTTTCCAAGTTAACAATCCGAGATTTAATATATAATAAGCCAACATGTCAAATTTCATCTTAAACAGACCTCTCAAACTCATTTAGTCAAGCATCCAAAACCCAAGGACCAAAACATAAGAAAAAGAAACCTGAAACAATTCAAATTCAAACTCAACGATTGGGTGTTTCGAAACACCTGACACTGTATCGGAACGGTCGTTTCGAAACCAGGTTGACCGTTTCGATACTCGGGTGCGTTCCGAAACCCCTACCGAAACACCCCTTTCCAATAGCAAAATCGTTTCGGAACGTTCCTACCTGTTCCGAAACCCCAAGGCCATTTCAGGCCTCTGTTCTGAAACAGGTAAGGGCGTTCCGATACGCCTTGCACTGCAACAACAGATTTTGTTGGTTTTTCTCATCTTTCCACATCCAAAAACATTCCAATTCATGCCACAACGTACATACAACATGTTTAAGCATCAGAGATCATCATTATGAAGCATAAACTAAAACATGGCATCAATTATGCAAACATTGAAACTATACACATGCTCCATAGTCCACTGTTGCGTTTAAAAGAGTCTATCGCAATGTAGTGCAAGTGTACACGACGCAAGTAGTAAAGTGATGCGTAAGTATCGAATATCGTCTCCATAGGGACTGTGCTAATAGCTTTAACCTTAGATTGCTGCACAAGAAGGAAAAGAAAGAGTTTAATTGTTTTTCACGAAATAATAAAGAAGACTGAAAATAAAAGATGAAAATATTCAGAATAAAGAGTAGGCCGGTATTGATCTGCTCCGTAGTGCAGGTGTTTGCACTGTCTAGGACTTCTCTGTTCTGTCGTAGCACCTGTCGCGGCAGCACCTACTGCGGCAGCAGTCTGTTGTTGTCGCGGCAGCGAACACACAACTCAGTACTTCAAACTTGGAAAGAATCCCTGCTATGCCTTGGCCTATCCCTAGGTCCAAGTCTGTCGATGAACACGTCTTTGATGATACATCCCGACGTGAATTGAAGGATGAACATCGATGTTGTTGAATTCTTCCTTAGCCACTTAACCTCGTCCTATCCCTAGGTCTAAGATAGTTCAACCATAAACTGGAGAACTCGTACTTATTCCTTTCGTATACTTAACTCTCCCGATATTAAGTAAATGTGTAATCTCACAATGTTCTCCCGATACTCTTGCAAGATGTTAAAAACTAGAATAAGCAAACTTGAAGTCTATTTTATTGAACAGAAAAAAATCCTAAAACAATGCAATCATTGCAACTACTTTACAGAATCAACCCTTAGCCCTAGGGGAAGTTTAAAACATGATAAGAAGGGGGAAAATGACTAGGGTTTAGGGGAAGACGGCTAGAGAATAATATATCCTTCCCTAGGTCGAATTACATGCCTTTATATAGGCCTTGGGTTCAAGTTTTCTAATATGGAAAGAATACAAGTTTAATTTAAAGTACAACTCTATTAAAGACTAAATCTTCAAATTAGATGTCTTTAATTCGTCCTCTCTTCTTGCTTGGAGTTTCTTCCTTGAACCTCGGGCTTGGCCTTAATTCTGATCTAGGGCTCGGAAAAATATAAGAGTGCTTCAAGACAGACCGACTTAATTTCCTCTTTCTGTCGAGCTCCACTTCACTTTCTTCCCTTCACAATTGTTGTCGCCATTGGCAGTATCCTTCTTCTCGTCTGCAGTCCAGTGTTCCAGCTCTACTTCTCCACTGCCCTGCGTCTGCTACAGCAGCTACCTAGAAAAGTAACCAAAATCAGCAGCAACTGTGCCTTTTTGTATAATTGTGATGTATAACTGAAATCTATCCTAAATGCAATGAATTATGCTTGAATGCAACAGAAATATGAGTTAAATAGGGGGTAAAATATAGAACTTTTACACACTCAACACACCTCCAAACTCAAGTTTTTGCTTGCCCTCAAGCAATTAAGACCTAAAAAAGAAATGAAAATTTTTTGTTTGGCTTAAACCAGTGAACTTTTCCTTGCCTACCATTCATTCCCTATTGTAAGCAACACCCTGTTGGATAATTCATGATTCATTCGGAACCTTTCTATAATTCTCGTGTAGTGTGTGCATGTTTTGTGAACAATTATATGCCTAGACTCCCTTAGTTTACTAGAATAGCTAAGCTTCTAACTTGAATTTTTATGCCAACTTTCATCTTTTTGGAGGCAATTTTTAGGCTCCTTTAGTTTTTATTTAGACTCGATTCTCTTTTTTCAATTTAAGTTTGACTAGAGTCAGTTTCAGGCACCTCTAGCTAACTTCCTAGAGCCGGTTTCGGGCACCTCTAGGTGTATTGAGTCTACTTTTTCTTAACTTCTTTTCCTAGAGCCAGTGTTAGGCACCTCTAGGGGCAATTCAAGGGTTAAGATTTTCCCTATTCTAGTTTACAAGTAGAGCTCTAGACAGTATAAAAGTCACAAAGGGTGTTTAAGAATCAGAACAATAGTAAGGCTCTAAACTGCTCCTAAAACTATCCTAAAGGCACTGCCACGACAGAGGCTGTCACGGCAGGTAAGTTCAGTTCAAAGACTTAAGCCAATTTTTTAAGCAAAAATAAACTAACACTTAGACACGATTCTTAAACAAAATAGACACTTCATTAATGGAGGGATGCCACCCCCAAACTCAAGGGTTGCATTGCCCTCAATGCATGATGACAAAATGATAAAAAGAAAATAAAAACAACATCACAATTATAACAAAATAGCAGACATCAAATATAAGAAAAGAAACTTAAATTTTAAGCGCTGTCGTCGCTACTGCTGCTGCTGTTGATCTGAATCCACCGGCGGGTAGTGACTTTCCTTGTTGGTGCCGGCTGATGGCTGGGAGAGGCAGAGGTGGTCTTTTTCTTGGCTTCCCTCGGATGCTGGATACGGGACGGTGAGATCTGGGGTGATTTCTCCAGCACCTGAACATCCTCGGAAGAGCTGCTGCCGCTGTCAGATTTCCCTTGGTCGGATGGTCCGACTCCAGTGTTGGGTTTCTGCCATTTCAATTGAGTGAATTCTTTGAACAGGTTCCTCTTGACAGAGGGCTCTTCATCGGATTCCTCCCAAATTGAGGAAGAGGAGAAACCAGCTATGTACTTGTTGAGGTCGGACATGGGTTCTTTTCTCTTTTCCCCCTGGCAGATGTTGTGGCAGTGTGGATGCTGCCTGCAGCTGTCGTGGCCGGGGTTGGGGTGGACGCGGCAGACGGTGTTCTCAGTGTGGCAGCATGGGTAGGGGTATGGGTAGGGTAGGGGCAGCAAAATAGTGATCGGGGAAAGCAGGAAATAGTACATCTGGAAAATTTAAATTGCTTTTAATGAAATGTACCGTTGCTGTTGTGAAGTCCCGAATAAAGCTCATCAGACCTAGCTGTCGTTCCTCCATTTTCTGCAGGGTGGCAAGGATTTGGGTAGAAGAGTCGACTGAGGGCGCTGCTGCTGTGGGCTGCCTTGGTTTTGTGGCAACATGCTCTGTTTGGGTGGGCTATGTTGGCTCACCTGTTGCGGGAAACAGGTTGAAGCTGGATATTGGCATTGCAGCTTTCAGCTCCATCAAGCTAAGGATGTTCCTCTCCGTCCATCCTTTTCCTCAGATTCTCAAATCCTCAGTGACTTCAGGGAAATTTTGGCCACGACAGAGGGCTGTTATGAGGTAAGGGAAGACAATGGGTCCCGATGGCTGAAATGCACAATCCAAAATCCCCTCCCGAATGTAGCGACCAACGTTAATGGGTCTCTCGTTTAGAATTCAATGGACGAGAGCTAACCTTGGTTGATCTACCGTGCTGTTGTGTGAGTAGGGCATAATCCTCTTTTTAACGAATGCGTTCCACAGCTTGGCTTCGGGGGTGAGTTCGGCTCGTTTCACCGTCCTTGGGTGTTTGGGATCGGTATTCCACTGGGTTCCTTCCTCGGTGAGCTCTGCCATGACAACATCATAATCTGCTGCCTCTAGGCTCTCCACGAATCTCTGATGGACGTCTCCCTTCCTGCCGACGTAGAGTCCATAGAGGGTGTTGATGTACTCTGGCTCAAAGGGGACTTCCTTCCCACTAACGATCACTCCTGTCGCGTCTCTGCTGTCGACGGCAGCATAAAATTCTCTGACCAGGGTCACGTTCATCTCCTCTGGTTGCTCAGCAAACATCTGCCAATGAAGTGCTCTGATTTTACGGGTTATAAATGGTTTGAGCCCGAGATTCTCCGTTCGTTGGCTGTAAATGAACCCTCTCTCCTTCCACACATCTCTGCCCTAGAAGGAGCTGGGAGTGGCTGATGCTGGGGCAGATCCTGAGGCAGCACTGCGTCTGGTGTTTCTGGTACTCATGGTTGCAAGGAACTGTAGAAAAATGAAAGGAAATGAAATTTTAGAGAGTAAACAAGTAGAGAGAGTAAAAGCGAAGTGAAAAATGAATAGTAAAACGAGGTTTATATAGATGAAGAGTTTGCTGCCCGTTGGAGCTGTAACGGCAGGCGCGAATAACGGGGCCAGCTGTTAAGCAGATTCTGACGCGTCTGTAACGTGTTTGCGTGTCTGCTACGTGTTTGCTTGTCTGCCGCGAAAACGTGTTGACAGGCTCGATTTAATAGTGATGGCACCATGGGGAAAAACTTGCACCACTTGAAACGGGCTGGACCATCTAGATTTCAACTTTCCTGGGAAGAGTTTCAACCTAGAGTTGAATAACAACACAAGCTGCCCTGGGCAGAACTGTCGTGGCATCAGTTTCTTGTCATCCCACTTCTTTGTCTTGTCCTTGTAAATCCTTGCGTTGTCATAGGCCATTGCTCGAATTTATTCGATCTCATTCAAGTTGAGTAGCCTTTTCCGTCCTGCCTTTTCCAAGTCCATATTCACTGCTTTGATGTCCCAGTATGCTTTGTGCTCTATCTCAACAGGTAGATGGCATGTTTTTCCGTAAATCTGCCTGTAGGGTGACATTCCCAATGGAGTTTTAAACGCTGTAATGTAGGCCCAGAGTGCATCATTGAGGTGTAAGGACCAGTCCTTCCGAGTTGGTTTAACCATATTCTCAAGAATGTTCTTTACCTCTCTGTTGGATATTTCAGCTTGTCCATTGGTCGGAAGGTGGTAAGTTGTTGCGTTTTGATGCTTGACACTATATTTTTTTTAAGGCAGCAGCTATTACCCTATTATCAAAATGCCTCCCTTCATTACTGATGATCGCCTTAGGGATGCCAAATCTAGAGAAAATGTTTTTATGCAAAAATCTCTGAACGATCTTGGCATCGTTTTTCTGCGTAGCGATCGCTTCAACCCATTTGGACAGATAGTTCACTACCAGGAGGATATAAAGATTCCCACATGATGCTGGGAATGGTCCCATGAAATCAATCCCCCAAACGTCGAAGATTTCGACTTCAAGTATGTTTTGCAGCGACATCTCATGTCTCCTTGAGATGTTTCCAGTCCGTTGACATTTGTCACGGCTTTTGTAGAATGCCTGGGCATCCTTGAACAGTGAAGGCCAATAAAAACCAGACTGAAAAACCTTGACAGCAGTTTTGTTACCACCTAAGTGTCCTCCATATTGTGAAGCATGGCAGTGATGAAGCACAGCTTCCTGCTCATCTCGTGGTACACACCTCATGATGATCTGATCTGCACACATTTTGAAAAGAAGAGGTTCGTCCCAATAATAAAACTTAACATCATTTTGGAACCTCTTCTTGGCTTGATAGTTAAGGTCAGGAGGAAATATTCTGTTAACTAAATAATTAACTAAATCAGCATACCAGGGGAGTTCAGAAAACTTACCTGCCGCCATGGCTGTCGCGGCAGTGCTTATGGTAGCAAACAACTGCTCATCAGGGAAGGTCTCCAGTATGTGTGTCTCGTCTGTTGGAAGACTTTTTCCCTTCTCTAATCTTGACAAGTGATCTGCAACTTGGTTCTCTGTCCCCTTTTTATCCTTGATTTCTATGTCGAATTCTTGCAGCAACAGAAACCAACAGATCAATCTGGGCTTTGCGTCTTTCTTAGCAAACAGATATTTCAGTGCAGAGTGGTCTGTGTGGACCACCACTTTCGATCCAAGTATGTAGGATCAGAACTTGTCAGTTGAAAACACCACATCCAACAATTCCTTCTCTGTTGTAGTGTAATTCACTTGGGCATCGTTGAATGTTTTGCTAGCATAGTAAATTACATGGAACAACTTGTCCTTCCTCTGCCCAAGTGCTTCCCCTGCAGCATAATCGCTGGCATCACACATAATCTCAAATGACAACTTCCAGTCAGGTGGCTGTACAATTGGGGCTGTTACTAGCTTCTCTTTCAGAATTCTGAATGCCTCAGTACATTCAGCATGGAAGTCGAAGGGACGACTATGCTCTAGTAGGTGGCATAACGGCTTGGTGATCTTCGAACAATTTGCTATAAACCTTCGATAGAAACCATCATGCCCTAAAAAACTTCGAATTCCCTTGACTGTGGTGGGTGGTGGCATCTTTTCAATTACCTCAATTTTTGCCCTGTCGACCTCTATGCCGCGGCAGCTTACTTTTTGGCCTAGGACTATCCCTTCATCCACCATGAAGTGACATTTCTCCCAGTTTAATATCAAGTTCGCTTTCTCGCATCTCTCGAGCACTTTCTGTAGGTTGCCTAAGCAGCTTTCAAAATTGTCTCCAAAGGCTGAGAAATTGTCCATGAATATCTCCAGGAAATCCTCCACCATATCAGAGAATATAGCCATCATACACCTCTGAAAAGTTGCTGGTGCGTTGCAAAGTCCAAATGGCATCCTCCAAAAAGCGTAAGTACCGTACGGGCAAGTGAAGGTCGTTTTCTCTTGATCCTCTGGTGCGATGGCTATTTGGTTGTAACCTGAGTAACCATCAAGAAAACAGTAATAAGGCTTTCCCGCTAATCTATCAAGCATTTGATCAATAAAAGGCAGGGGAAAGTGGTCCTTCCGGGTAGCTTTGATAAGCTTCCGGTACTCCATACAAACCCTCCAACCGGTCACAGTCCTGGTTGGGATTAACTCGTTTTCTTCGTTGGTTACCACGGTTATTCCTCTTTTCTTAGGAACGCACTACACCAGGCTCACCCACTTACTATCCGAGATGGCATAAATTATCCCAGCATCTAGCCATTTGATAATTTATTTTCGGACCACTTCTCACATAGCATCATTCAAACGTCTCTGGGCATCAATGGTCGGCTTGTGATCATCCTCTAAGAGGATTTTATGCATGCATAGTGCCAGACTGATGCCTTGGATTTCAGCTATCGTCCATCCAATAGCCTTTTGAGCTGTTGCAGCATCTCTATCAGTTGTTGTTCCTGTTCCTGCATCAACTTGGAAGAGATGATTACGGGAAACATATCATTTAATCCAAGAAAAACATATTTGAGCTGCCCTGGCAGGGGCTTAAGATCTAGAACAGGTGGCTCTACAGTTGATGGCTTTTAGATGATATGTTCATTCGAGGTATAGTTTAAAGGCTCGGATAACTTACCTGGGCGATTGCCTATCCAATTTACCTCCTCATGATCTTCAGTATCAGATATGTCAGAATCTGAGGAGCTGCTATCGTCATCGCTGCTGTGACAGTCTTCTAAATGGCTGCTGGGGTAGTGGCCAAATTTGATGTCATGGCAGTCCGACCTGATGCAGGGTTGGTTAATGATAACTTCAGTGATAGCCTTGCATTCTTCTTCTGCATATGCGTGCTTTATTGCTTGGAGAACATTCAACTTGATCTCTTGATCATTCACTCTCATAGTGAGTTCTCCCTTCTCTACATCAATCATAGATCTTCCTGTGGCTAAGAAGGGTCGCCCCAGGATGATTGGTGCATTCTCATCTGCTTCACAATCTAAAACAAGAAAGTCAGCAGGAAAAATAAATTTACCCACTCTTACCAGGATGATTGTTGAGTGTGTAAAAGTTCTATTAATTACACCCTTTTTAACCCATATTTCTGCTGCATTCAAGCATCATTGCATTGCATTTAGGTTAGTTTTCAGTAAAACATCACAAAGGGACTAAAAGCACGGATTCTACTAAAAGATGGCTATTTTTGCAGGTATCTGCCATAGTAGATGTTGAAGGCAGGCGCAGGGCAGAGAAGCAGGAGGGCTGAACTGGACAAGCAGACGAAGAAGACGAACCTGTCATGGACCTGTCGTGACAGCAAGGTGACAGCAACCTTATGAAGAGGAAAAGTAAAGTGGACCTCGATAGATAGAGAAAAATCTGCTCGTCTGTCGTGTGGAAGCCAAATATTTTTCCAAGCCCCGGATCAAAAGATATGTCAAGCCAAAGCTCAAGGAGAAGAAATTCCTAGAAACAAGGATGCGGCTGGAAAGTAGGAGACTTTAGAGATTTAGTCTTTATTAGAATTTTACTTTTAATTAAAGTTGTAATCCTTGTTACCTTAGATAACTTGAGCCCAAAGCTTATATAAGGGCATAGTTTTAACCTAGGAGATAGACCCGATTACCCCATAACCGAAACCAAACCCCTACCGTCCACCCGTCACCGACATGTTCTAAATCCCCCCTAGGGCTACGAGTTGTTTTGTAAAGTAGTTGCAAGGGTTGCTTTGTTTTAGGATTTTCTAAGTTCAATAAAATAAACTTCAAGTTCTTTTATCTTGGTGTTAATATCTTACAAGAGCATCGGGAGAGCATTGTGAGGTTATCCATTTACTTAGCATCGGAAGAGTTAAGTATGCGAAAGAGATAAGAGCGCGTTCTCTAGTTTATAGTTGAACCATCTCGTGCCTAGGGATAGGGCGAGGTTAAGTGGCTAAGGAAGAATTCATACACATCGGTGTTCATCCTTCGATTCACGCCGGGAGGTATCATCAAAGACGTGGTCATCGACAGACTTGTGCCTAGGGATAGGGTAAGGCAGATCTGGGATTCTTGCCAAGCTTGAAGTACAGAGTTGGTGTGTTCGCTGCCGCGACAACCAACGGACAGCTGCCGCGACAGGTGCTGTCGGCGACAGGCGCGACAACAGAACTGGAGATCCTAAGCAATTCAATACCTGCACTACTGAGCAACTCAATACCAGCCCATTCTCTCTATCTTGATTTCTCAATCCTTTATTTTACGTTTTTTACTTTATTATTCTCGTGACAACTCTTAATTATTTCCTTTACTTTCGTGCAGTAAACAAGGTGAAGTCATTAGCCCAATCCCTGTGGAGACGATATCCGATACTTCGTATCACTTTACTACTTGCGTCGTGTACACTTGCACTACAATTGCGATAGACTATTTTACACGCAACAATGATTGGTGCATTCTCATCTGCAGCAGAAATATGGGTTAAATAGGGGGTAAAATATAGAACTTTTACACACTCAACATCCACCAAAGCCATACAAAGCTAAAATCAACATTCAAACCAAAAATCAATCCTAAAAGGCCATTTACAACTCAAAGGTAAACAACATCCCGAACCATCCAAAAGTATAAATCCCACCCATTGCCTCTTATTACACCAAAGTAAAGCCACATACTTTGCTAAACCGAAAAGGTTGGATTCCCTTGCTCGTATGCTGCCTCAAACACCTAATTCTCTGCATTGATGAAATGAATGAGCGTAAGCACAAAGCTTAATGAGGATCGCTAAACAACATTCAACAATGCATTTACCACAATTTGCAAAACCACCACTTTTCAACACATGCCTTTACACAAAACTTGTCCCTTCAAGACATCAAAGCATTATCTAAAAACATGCTCATATGCATCATTCTAAAACATCAAGTAAACCTTTGCTCATGCTTTACCAAGCATCACATGCATTCTAGCATCACTTACAAGCATCTCATGCTTAATGTTAATCATTTACATTATATTGGCTCGCAAGTGATAATTCAAAAACCATACCAACAAAGGACACAATTGGATATGCGGATTACAAGCGTTGTCCCACACGCTTCATACATACTACCGGACTACACAAGGTGGAGGTCAATGGCACAATCACAACCCCTCAACACCCGTGATGGAGGTTAATGGCACACTCACAACCCCTCAACATCACCCATCGGTAGTTGTATAATTCCACTAACGAGAGTACAGGACACATACACAAGACTCACACACGGGATTGAACCATTCACTGTTGTGATCGTAGCCTCAATCGTTAGGGTACTTGGTTGGAGACTATGACACAATCACAACCCCTCGACATCTAAGGCAACTTTATTCACGGTGCACCCAATCCTATAGCCCGCTAACTATATCCGATTAACGCAACCAAAAACCATTTCTATCACTTTCCAATATAATCATTTAACCTCATTAATCCACTATTTTACAAGCATAAACATAATGTCAATTCCACAAGCATAACATGCTTAACATCACATGCATTTAACACATGAAAACCAAGGATCACTTTCCTTGTGCATCTTAACATAATGGCATTAAAATTCAGCAACATTCATGCTTAAAACATGATTTAAAACAGTAATCAAATCCACATTTAACTCAAGTGCATTTCCATCAAAACATAACACATTTTCGTGAGACTTTCGAATCACTTACTCTTGAGCTTAGCTAAGTGTTTCAAACTTACACTAAGCTCCCAAGACCACACTCAAAGCGTTACAAAGCTGGAAAATCCATTTCCACTCACCGATACGCGAAGCCTTGCTCGCCGACACGAAAATTACCCCTCTGGAGCCACCAACAACGACTCGTTTGCTCCAAAATCAAGATCCCCTGTTTACACAACATTAAAACAGAGATCTAAATGCATTAAAATGCATTTCAACACCAGCAACAATTCACAAACTCGTTGCTCACCCAAACTACACCAATTTACCCATCCAAACAACTGAAAACTCAATCGATTGCTTCCTAAACAAAGCCCAGCCAAGATACACCACTCCAAATCATTATAATCATCAAAACACCTCTGACAAACAACCTAACCCAACCTTATAGCTCCAGCAAGAAAGATTCCACCATTTCACCTCAAAAACTCACTTAAAACTAACAAGAAGCTCAAGGATCTCAAGGATTTCGGGATCTATGTTATCAAGAATTCATTTCAACACAATAATCAACTTAGAACTCAATTAAAATCAATCCAAAATAGAGCTTAACACAACAAGTCAGAAAATTAAGATTTCAACCACCTTTTTAGAAGATTTTAATCTCCAATCAAAACTATAATGAAAACTCAACCAAAAACATTAATTAGAGGCCAAATATCTTGGGAATTTCAATAAAGAACTTTGATTAGAGGTTGAGAACAAGATTTGCCTCCAATCATTGCTTTCCTCAATGGATGACAAGTTTTCCCTTGCAAAATCTTGAAGAACTAGATAGGTTTTCTTGAAAATTGTTTAGGAAATATTGGGAGTGTGTTTGGGAGAAAAGAATTCTGGAGAAATGGATGAAAATAGTGTTTGGCTGAAAATGAAGAGAAGTTGGTAGTTACGTAATTAGAAATCTCAAGTTAACCACCTAAATTAATTAAATCAAAACCATTTAAAGCTATTTATTTAAAAATCATTTTAAAGACATGTCATATTAAGGAAAGGCTAAATTTCCATAAAGCCCCCTATAGATTCTAAGAATTTGGCTTCTTCTTTAAAAATCACATTTTCCATAGTTTTGAAACTTTACAATTTGGTCACTACTCAAAATGTCCCGTTTCCGAAACTCTTTTTGTAAAATTGACTTGGCCAACCTCTTAAACATATTTTTAGAGGATTTTAGCAATTTTTACTACATTTTTATCCTATCCCGATCCGTGATTTCCTTAAATCACCTTACGCGATTCGAACCGTTCTCGACCGGTCCGGTCTGATGTCTAAAACATCTAGGCCCAAAACTAGGGCGTTGTAGTTCGGTTTGGTCTTTCGCCCAGACCGGGTCGAGGGGGTTACAACATTGACCCTATGGTCCTCGCCAAACATTGCCTCCACTTCGCCTCTACTCAGGTGATACCTTTTAGCACGACTATTCTTACACTGACTACCATTAAACCAGAGTCCGCAACTCTCTTTCCAGAGCTAGAAACTCTCACACTAATTGATAATCCCAGGTTCTGCTCAGTGCACTTCGCCCCTGTAACCAATACGTCGAAAATAGTGTAGCCAAAAACAAACATATATCGCCTAACATAAAGTACCAACCCATAACAGAATCAATCACATCGACGTCTCACATCCAATTCCAATTCAGGAGCATACTTGCTCAACTAAACAATATGTGCCTTAAACTAGGCCACAAACATATTGTCTTGAACACAAGCCATGAATTCACATTTCTTGTCAACCAAATATCTAATCCTCATATACTTCTTATTAAAGACAGTTCGAAAGAACTCCCAAGTTACAACATCGGGTTCCACGCCCACAACCGCAGTTGTCCACCAAATGTACACATTTCCTTACAATTGAGATACAACACATCTTCAACCTATGGTCATCATTACACCTCATTTGTTCCATAATCCCAATAGCACAGTCCATCCAGTCCACAGATACCTCGGGTACCAACCCTCAATACTCAACTTCTCCTAAACTAAGGAGGCATTTTAACAACAACTCACAATTGTTCAATAACTAGTGCAATCACATTCACTCCAGCAATAACAGCTTTATAAGCCCTGAAGATCGCCTATGTCCCAGGCGCCATGTCACCCAACACTAGCCCAACCTACAAAGGTTTTACTTACTTCGGGGCGTCAAACCCCCAAGAGACATTACACACTCCTCTACTTCTTGCCCAACGACAACAACAACCATACTAGATCACAACTCTCTCCTCGGTTTATTGTGCTAAAAGTAATATCTAAGGCATAATAATAAACTAACAAAACAAAACAATCATTCCAGCTTCAAGCAAGGATCCAAGACTTCCATTATAAATAAAAATATTTCAGACTATATTAATATGGCAATGGGTATCCCAATTTTCCACAATCATAGCATGAAACAATTAACACACATATCACAAACAACGTGCATAACAAACAACATATTTCGTTTCACAACATCACCATACAACCTTACCAACATTCCAATTGTAACGGCCCTTTCCCGGCCTGGTAGCAAACCGGGTCGGAGAGCGTTATCAGTAAACAAGAAGTGAACGATGCTATAAATTTTTAAACTTTTGAATCAATATTTTCATGCCATCGATCTTATCAAAAAATTATTAAAATTATAACAAATCTGATTATTCCAATACGAATCAATGTTTACTCAATTAGTAATTGTAACACCCCCTTTCCGGCCTAGTCGAGAATCGAGTCGGACAGTGTTACCGGAAACAGAACGGAGATCGTAGACATAAATCTAAAATTTTTAATCAATATTCTAGTGCAATGTTTACTACTTTTAAGTCAAACTAATATACCATTTTAAGCCCTTAAGCTTTATAAAACATAGTCTTTACAAACATAACAAAAACATCATAATCAACTAGTTTAATTACTTTGTCACCATTCTAGGAGTTTATAAAGACAAAACACATTACTCTAAGCTTATGATGACATGCCTATCCTTCGACTTCTCCGATCTCGAACCGAACACTTTGTTAGCCTAAAATGTTATGAAAATGAATGCATTAGACTTACATAGACTAAGTGAGGTACCCATGTACGAGGAACAAACATGGTATGCCATTTATCATGCTTAATGAGAATCATGCTATCAAATGAGTGATTAACGTATCAAGTTCATATTTCATAAAGCATAGGGTCACTTTAGCATATAATCAAATGGGTAATGTCACAATATCAGAACAAAAGTAATGTCACAACCAACAATTCCTTGGATCGATTTAACCGTATTTGGATACACGAATTCCACCACTACACCAACAATGAACAAATATAGTCTAATATCATCCACTACACCGTCTTTGACCTACACATATCACATCCCTCCACTACACCACAAAAACTTTGTACCACTGAGCTCACAAATTCTATGGCATGCCAACAGTATCCAATACATTGATCCCAAGGTTCAAATATCAATAGCTCAATAATCATAATAACATAGCATGTTCATAGGTCATTGATACCAAATCACATATTTTAATTGTTTCATAAATACTTATAACCATATCAAAGCAATGCAATGCACTTACCAGATTTACCATTCGAAAATTGTTGCTCTACGTGAGCCCTTAAACAAATGCAAAATTTAAGTAATAATAAATAAATGTAATGGAGTGGCACCTAGCCCACCATGTGACACAACTATACTCACCTCGACAACCCGATGATTTTTAAGAATCTCGAACAACAACGTCTTTATCCTTAGCGTTCAAAAATAATAGTTGTCTTTTATCAACCTTTTGAACCCAACGATAGCGTAATTCGAGTTATCGAACCGAAAAACTCGAACCTTCCAACCTAACACTGAACTGATTTATTTTTCTTCTATATTTCCTTGTTTTCTTTGTGCAAATTAACCCCCCTTTTATAACCCTTGTTTTCTTCTATATTTCCTTAATCTTTCTCCATATTACACGTAGGTGGAATTTTAATTTCATCATCTTCCCACGTGGTGGAAAACAAACAAAGTTTGTTGCCACCTTTAATTTGGCTTTTGCTAAATACCCCTTCAACGTGGGTTTCCCACGGTAAATTCCTTCAATTGAAGGAATTGGTCGTAGGTCCCACGACCTTTAATTATTCTTTTTAATTAATATTAATAAACTATTAACCAAGATAGTTTTTATATTGTTTCAAACTAGGTACAAGATCGAGCAATTACATCGTTGGAATACGAACGATACAAAATATTCGATCACCGGAACCTAATTCCGACTAGACCAGTTTTTGGGATGTGACATCAATCTTTCAAATACCTACCCCACATAACATATCACAACCAACATGCATATAACAATCACCGTGCGTAACAACCAACAAGACCCAACCCACATCAACATGTATATAACAGTTAACACATATATCACAACCATCGTGCATAGTATCAAAAGAATTCAATCTACATCAAAATGTAGGTAACAATCATCGTGCAAAGCAAACAACAACGTACAAATTGTAATTACGTCATATCAACTTACCGTCAACAACGAATATCCCACTCTTTCTAAACATGGCTCCGATACCACCAAATGTAATCCCCTCGACACGGCCTAGACTCCCGACCGAACCGAACGAGTCACATGGGGAATATCGAAGTAAATTGAAAAGTTTACCTTAATAAACAACCCTATTTTTTTCTTTTTATCTTGTCTAGATGCACATTGTTACCCTAAGTGTTTAGACTCGCAGCGAAAGAAACGTCAACTCAAACGAACATTGATTAGACACTCAATTGATTTCAAACACGCATTTGGGACCAATATGTAATTTTAGCAAATTACAGGGTCTTTCTCAAATTTTAAGTTACCATTCTTTAATTAGTCATGTTCCATGCCACTGTGTCAAAACTCAGCTCAGTCCGATCATTCAAACTCATTAAATCACATCCACAACATTCAAGGACTGAAACGTAAAGAAACAAAACTTCAAAAAAATATGATTAACCAACTTAACGGCCTAGTGTACTGAGACACATAGCCATGTATCAATACACTCTATTTTAGAACAGGTCTGGGTGTTTCGGAACACGAGCCTGTTTAGATATGGTCTCCAAGGCGTTTCAATACACAAACTTACAATAGACAACTTAACTGAGCCTGGTTTGATACACCCTTCCCTATTTCGAAAACCCCATGCCCATTTCAATATAATGCCCAGTTTTGGGCCTAGATGTTTTAGGCATCGGTTTGGGGTAGTCGAACCAAGAGTTAGAGATTCGAGTCTTTAAGGACAGTTTAGGGAAATCATGGTTCGGGATAAGGTAAAAATATGGTAAAAAATTCAAAAATCATCTAAAATGATATATATGGGTTAGGTAAAATCAACTTTATAAAATGGATTTTGGAACGAGTACATTTCGGGCAGTGACCAAAATGTAAAGATTTAAAACTGTTGAAAAATGTGATTTTTCAAAGGAGAGACAAATTCTTAGAATCTTTAGGAAGCTTAATGGCAATTAAGCCTTTTCTTTAATTGGCATGTGATTATATTGTTTTAATTAAAGTGGAAGAGGGTGATTTTATTAAAACACGATAGCTAATTTGTTAAATCATTTTTGACGTGACTTTTCAATTTCTCCTTTTCTCTTCAGCCAAACATTCCCTCTTTTCTCTCAATTTCCAAAATTCTTTTCATCCTTTATCTCTTTTATTTCATAACTCTTTTCCAAAGATTCCACTCAAAGATTTGCAAATATTTCTTAAAGCTTTTTGAGTTGAAAACTTGCCAATTGAAAGAAAAGCAAGGATTGAAGGTAATTACGTGGTACTCCTCTAATCAAAGTTCTTTAATGAAATTCCAAAGTATTTGACTATTGATTTATGTTTTTGATTAAGGTTTTAATGGTTAATGTGGTAAAAATGTATAAATCTTGTAAAATGATGAGATTAAATGTGATTTTTGTTTGGGCACTGTTTTGATTGATTTAAGAATGATTTTAAGGTTGATTTGGATGTTAAACGATGTTAATAATGAGCTTTTATCATAAAAATCCCGAAATCATTGAAATCTCTAATTATCTAGGTTGATAGTTTTGGTTTTTTTGCTTGGAAATGTGAAATCTGAGTTGCTGGAGGTATAAGGGTGATATTAGGGTGTTTCTGGAAGTTGATTAATAGTTAAAATGTGTTGGAAGGGTTTTTTGACACCTGGGTTGAGTTTAGTGATCAATCGAAGGTGATTTTGGTTGTTTTAGATGGGTATTTTTGTGCCTTTGGGCAGAGCTGCGGGATTTTAGTGTGTGCTGGTGATTTTAATGCATTAAGATGCATTAATACTCTTTCATTGTGTGGTGTAAACAAGGGAGGATCTTTTGGATGCAAATGGTGAAGATCAGGGGGCTTCGGACGCTTGATTTTCGCGTCGGCATTTGAGGTTTCGCAAGCTGGTGAGTGGAAATGAGGTTTTCAGCTTTGAGACATCTTAAAAGTGATTTTGGGAACTTAGTGTAATCTTGAAACGCTTTACTAAGTTCGGAAGCAAGTAAAGCCTTTTTCTCCCTCAAATTGTGCTATTATGAGCTTGTGGATGCACTTGTTTTTAAATGTATTTACCTACTGTTTTAAAGCATGTTTTGAGCATATGATTTTATGTTTATGATGGCATATTGTTGAAGGATGCTTTAGGTAAGTGGTCCTTGTAAGTATGTGTTTATACTTGTTTTATGAAGCATGGTTTAATGCTTGGAATATGGCTTATTGTGAATGCTTTGAAAAACAGTGAGGTTTGCATTAAAAGTGAATTATATTGGCAAGTGATGTTGTCTAAAGTGTTTTGGAAACGAAATCGGATATAGTTAGCCGGCTATAGGATTGACTACACTATAAACAAGTTGCCTTGGATGTTGAGGGGTTGTGATTGTACCGAAAACTACATCCAAGTACCCTAACCATCAAGGAATGTGTAAGGTGTTGCAACGATGGAGGATAGCTCCCGTGTGCGAACCTTGTATGGTGTCCCATCTCTCGTTAGTGGGCTATACATCTATAGATGAGTGGTGTTGAGGAGATGTGATTGTACCGAATACTCCACCAAGAGTTTATGAAGTGTTTGGGACTACACTTGGTAATCCGTGTATCTGATATGCTTTTTGAGAAATGAGCATGTTATTGATCACTTGTGAGCCAATATAATAGATTAATTGCTATGGGAATGTTTATGGATGCATAACATGAAAACTGAATGTTTTACTTTGAAAGCTTTGTATATTGGTAGGTATGCATGAAAGGCTTGCTATATATGTTAGCAACGGTTTTTGATGTTCATGTATCTTACACTTGTTGCATGGTGTATAACATGCTTATTTTAGTATTGAAGTGCATGGATTTCAAAAAGGGCATGATGGTTTTAAAAAAATGTGAAAACGGTTTCAAGCATCAATGGTGTTGTTGGTTCTTGAGCATTCCTCACTAAGCTTGTATGATTATGCTCTTTTTTGTCCATCAATGCAAATAATTAGGTGTTTGGAGGCAGTATCTTGGAAGAGAATCCTAAGAGACTTCATTACGAAAGTATGTGACGATTTTGGACTAGAGTAATAAGTGCAATGGGAGATTTCAAGTTTTGTTTGGGTGTCGTGTATAAACACCCTTTGAGCATGTTTGCTATATGCTTTCATACTTGTAAAAGGACTTTAATTGGTGTTTGAAGTATTGGTTTGAGTTTTGACTCTTGAGTAGTTTATTTGTTAGGTTGCATGCCTATAGATTTACATTGATGCAATTGGCCATGCTTTGATGCTAAGAATGTTGCATATGTTTGATGAATAATGTTTATGTATGATGTATGCATGTTAGAAACATGTTTGACTGGTTTAAGTTGAATTTTTGGGAGAAAAACTAGTAAAATTTGTCATTACAGGTGTTGAGTGTGTAAAAGTTCTATATTTTACCCCCTATTTAACCCATATTTCTGCTGCATTCAAGCATAATTCATTGCATTTAGGTTAGATTTCAGTTTATATCACAAATATATTAAATGGCACAGTTTCTACTGAAATTGGTTGCTTTTGCAGGTAGCTGCTGTAGCAGATGGAGGGCAGTAGAGAAGCAGAGCTGGAACTGGATGCGCAGACGTGAGGGACGACGCTGCTATGGCCGCTACCGTGGCAGCCAAGGACGACAGCGATAGTGAAGGGAAGAAAGTGAAGTGGACCTCGACAGAAAGAGAAAATTAAGCCCATCTGTCGTGGAGTACCCTTATATTTTTTCGAGCCCTAGATCAGTATGAAGGCCTAGCCCAAGGTTCAAGGAAGAAATCCTAAGCAAGAAGGAAGGACGAATTAAAGACTGTTGCTCTGAAGATTTAGTCTTTATTAGAGTTGTACTTTAATTTAAATTTGTATTCTTGCCATATTAGAAAACTTGAACCCAAGGCCTATATAAAGGCATGTAATTCGACCTAGGAGAGGACATCACCATTCTCTAGCCTTCTTCCCAAAACCCTAGCCGTTTTCCCTTCTTCAACATGTTCTAAACTTCCCCTAGGGCCACGGGTTGATTTGTAAAGTAGTTGCAAGGATTGCATTGTTTTAGGATTTTCTTTGTTCAATAAAATTACTTCAAGTTCACTTATTCTGGTTTTCAACATCTTGCAAGAGTATCGGGAGAGTTAAGTATACGAAAGGAATAAGTGCGGGTTCTCGAGTTTATAGTTGAACTATCTCGGACCTAGGGATAGGACGAGGTTAAGTGGCTAAGGAAGAATTCAACAACATCGGTGTTCATCCTTCATTTCACGCCGCGAGGTATCATCAAAGACGTGTTCATCGACAGACTTGGACCTAGGGATAGGCCAAGGCACAACATGGATTCTTGCCAAGCTTGAAGTACAGAGTTGAGTAATCCCTGCCGCGATAACCAACATACTGCTGCCGCAACAGGTGCTGCCGTAGCAGGCACGACGACAGAACAGAGTTTCCTCGACTTCACAACACCTACACTACTAAGCAATTCAATACCGGCCCATTCTCTCTATCTTGATTTCACTACTCTTTATTTTTCAGTATTCCTTATATTTTCATGACAACATTTAAACTCTTATTTTCTCTCTCTCGTGCAGTAATTCAAGGTGAAGCTATTAGCCCAGTCCCTGTGGAGACGATATCCGATACTTACGTATCACTTTACTACTTGCGTCGTGTACACTTGCACTACATTGCGATAGACACTTTTACACGCAACAAGTTTTTGGTGTCGTTGCCGGGGACTGGCAACATATCTTTACCCTATATTTTACTGCACTTCCTTTACTTTTCTGTTTTTACTTGGATCGTTCAACCTATACCTTTCACAAGGTCTTTTGTTTGCTTATGCGCATATCTCAACGAGGAAAAGATCCTGAGCACCAATTAGATCCTGAAATTGAACGTACGTACAATCTCAGAAAAAGAGTTCGATACCTCGTAGAGAGAAATGAATATTTAGAAGGACAGTTAGATGCAATGGTAAACGGAAGGCATGAAGAAAGAAGGGACGACCAAAACAATCCCCAGGATAATAACAATCTTGTCGGGAATGGAGTGAACAGTCAACCTGCCGACCCTCCTGTCGCTGCCGCACGCCGGTCATGCCGAGACTACATGCTCAATGATCATGTAGAACTGGAAACAACCCTGCCAGACGTAGATGTTGACAACTTTGAGCTGAAACCTGTTATGTTCAGTATGATCAACAACGCTGGCCAATTTAGTGGTGCTGCTACAGAGGATGCTAGGGAGCATATGAAAACGTTCCAGGAAATCTGTGGTTCGTTTAGACTACCAGAAGTTAATCCGGAGATACTGAGGCTTCGGTTATTTCCTCATTCATTGAGGGACAGAGCAAAGACTTGGTGGAATAAACTAACACCGGGTTCAATACGAACTTGGGCAGATTTAACTCGTGAATTTTTGTCTCGTTTTAATCCTTCAAACTTATCTGAGCGATTACGTAACGAAATTGCTACTTTTCAACAGGAAGAAGACGAGCCGATGCACGAGGCCTGGGACAGATTTACCACTCTCTTGAGGAACTGCCTGATGCATGGATTCCCCGTTTGGAACCAGGTAACTAAATTTTATAATGCTGCCAATTTACAAACTCGTATCAGAATTGATTCGGCAGCAAATGGATTACTGCTGGACAAAGATCCGGATGAGGCAATGGCAGTATTGAAAAATCTGGCGAAGAATGAGGAACAATTTCATACGGCAAGAAGAGGGGGTAAACGAGTTCCAGCTGTAAAGGATTATGAGGCCGGCAGTTCATTAAAATCACAGGTGGCATACCTCACTAAGGCAATGAAAAAGCTCTTAAAAGAAGATTTACAGCCTGTCTACTCTGCTGAAGAGGTATGCGGAACTTGCGATGGAAATTACAGTTCGGAGGAATGCCCGTTACAGTTAGAAGAAGGGATGTATGTTGGGAACTATAATAAGCAGAATAATAACTCCAACAACTACAATCCCAATTGGAGAAAGGATCCCAAGTTCTCTTGGAGCAATCCTAATAATGCCCTGAATCCTCAAGAACAGAATACTCAGAACCAAGGAGGACCTAGATTACTGACTCGACAGCAACAACAGCAACAACCACCACCTGCCACGACTAGTATACTAGAGCAGACCCTGGCTAAGTTTATGTCTCAAACAGGAACCTACATTGAGAACTTGAATCACTCCGTCAAAAAGACTGAGACATTCATGGATACAACAGAGATGAGGATGACTAACCATGAAGCTGCTCTGAAATCACTAGAGACACAGATGGGTCAGATTTCCCAGCATGTTAAACCAAGGCAGAATGGAAGATTTCCTAGCAATACTGAAAATGCTAGACAGCCCACACATGAGCAGTGTAAAGCCATCACTACTAGGAGTGAGAAGAAATTACCAGGGCCAGAGAAGGAAGCTGAAACAGTTAAGAAACCAGCCTTGGAGTCACCTGCCGAGGAAGCTACCCCGGCATACGACAAGCAGCCTACTGCCGATGAACCTGTTACGATAGCAGAAGGGACAGAGGAGAAAGAGGATGAACCTAAACCTCCTCAGATTCGTATGCAGTGGGAAGGACGCATTGCGGATTATCGTCCCTCGCCACCTTTCCCTCAGCGTTTACAAAAATTGAAACAGGAATCTCAACTTAAGAAGATTTATGATATTTTTAAGCAGATTCATATCAATATTCCATTATTAGATGCTGTGAGGGAAATACCTGGTTACGCCAAATTTCTCAAGGATGCCATGTCGAAGAAATCCAGACTTGGGGAATTTGAAACGGTTAAAATGACACATGGATGCATGAGTATTCTACACAAGTATCCACCCCAGAAAAAGAAGGATCCTGGGAGCTTCATCATACCGTGCATAATCGGAGACAAATTTGTGGGTAAGGCACTTTGTGATCTTGGTGCTAGCATAAATTTAATGCCCAAATCTGTTTTTCAGAAATTAGGTATTGGAAATGCTCGGCCCACAAAAGTAGTAATGCAGCTGGCAGACCGCTCTTACGTTCACCCAGAAGGAAAAATTGAAGACATTCTGGTAAGAGTGGATAAGTTTATTTTTCCTGCTGACTTTCTTGTCTTAGATTGTGAAGCAGATGAAAATGCACCAATCATCCTGGGGTGACCCTTCTTAGCCACAGGAAGATTACTGATTGATGTGGAAAAAGGAGAACTCACTATGAGAGTGAACGATCAAGAGATCAAGCTGAACATTCTCCAAGCAATGAAACATGCCGATGCAAAAGAAGAGTGCAAGGCCATCACTGCAATTACCTTTGACCAACCCTGCATCAAGTCGGGCTGCCACGACATCAAAATTGGTCACTACCTCGGCAGCCATTTAGAAGACTGTCACAACAGCACCGACGACAATAGCTCCTCAGAATCTGATACATCTGATACTGAAGATCAAGAGGAGGTAAACTGGATAGGCAATCGTCCAGGTAAGTTGTTCGAGCCCTTAAATTATACCTCGGATAACCATATAATTCAAAAGCCATCAACTGTTGAGCCCCCTGTTCTAGATCTTAAGCCCCTGCCAGGGCAGTTAAAATATGTTTTCCTTGGTTTAAATGATACGTTGCCCGTAATCATCTCTTCCAAGTTGATGCAGGAACAGGAGCAGCAGCTAATAGGGATGCTGCAGCAACACAAGAAGGCTATTGGATGGACGATAGCTGATATCCAAGGCATCACTCCGGCACTATGCATGTATAAAATCCTCCTAGAGGATGATCATAAGCCGACCATTGATGCACAAAGACGACTGAATGATGCTATGCGAGAGGTGGTGCGTAAGGAGATCATAAAATGGCTAGATGCTGGAATAATCTATGCCATCTCGGATAGCAAGTGGGTGAGCCCGGTGCAGTGCGTTCCCAAGAAAGGAGGAATAACCGTGGTAACCAACGAAGACAACGAGCTAATCCCAACCAGGACTGTGACCGGTTGAAGGGTTTGTATGGACTATCGGAAGCTTAATAAAGCTACCCGAAAGGACCACTTCCTTTTACCCTTTATTGATCAAATGCTTAATAGATTAGCGGGTAAGCCTTACTATTGTTTTCTTGATGGTTACTTAGGTTATAATCAAATAGCCATCGCACCGGAAGATCAAGAAAAGACGACATTCACATGCCTATTGGTACTTATGCTTTTCGGAGGATGCCATTTCGACTTTGTAATGCACCAGCCACCTTTCAAAGGTGCATGATGGCAATATTCTCCGATATGGTGGAGGATTTCCTAGAAATATTTATGGATGATTTTTCAGTCTTTGGAGACAACTTTGAAAGCTGCCTAGGCAATCTACAAAAAGTGCTCGAGAGATGTGAAAAGGCAAACTTGGTATTGACCTGGGAAAATATCACTTCATGGTGGATGAAGGGATTGTCCTCGGCCATAGAATTAGCTGCCGCGGCATAGAAGTCGACAGAGCTAAGATAGAAGTAATCGAAAAGCTACCGCCACCCACCACAGTCAAGGGAATCAGAAGTTTCTTAGGGCATGATGGTTTTTATCAGAGGTTTATCGCGAACTTTTCGAAGATCACGAAGCCCTTATGCCATCTTCTGGAGCAGAACCGTCCCTTTGACTTCAACGCTGAATGTACTGAAGCATTCAAGGTTCTGAAAGAAAAGTTGGTAACAGCCCCAATAGTACAGCCACCAGACTGGAAACTGCCTTTTGAGATTATGTGCGATGCTAGTGACTATGTTGTTGGGGCAGCACTTGGGCAGAGGAAAGACAAACTTTTCATGTCATATACTATGCCAGCAAATCACTAAATGACGCCCAAGTGAACTACACCACCACAGAGAAGGAACTATTAGCTGTGGTATTCTCCATTGATAAGTTTCGTTCTTACATACTTGGAACGAAGGTCATAGTCCACACAGACCACTTTGCATTGAAGTATCTGTTCACCAAAAAAGATGTAAAGCCTAGACTGATACGTTGGATTCTGCTACTGCAAGAGTTCAACCTTGAAATCAAGGACAAAAAGGGGACAGAGAATCAAGTTGCAGATCACTTGTCAAGGTTGAAGAAGGGAAAGAGTCTACCGGCAGACGAGACACACATACTGGAGACCTTCCCTGATGAGCAGCTGTTTGCTGCCACAATCACTGCCGCGACAGCCACGGCGGCAGGTAAGTTTTTTGAACTCCCCTGGTATGCTGATTTCGTTAATTTCTTAGTTAGCGGAAAAACTCCTCCTAATCTTAATTATCAAGATAGGAAGAGGTTCCAAAATGATTTTAAGCATTATTATTAGGACGAACCTCTTCTTTCCAAATACTGTGTAGATCAGGTTATTAGGAGATGTGTACCACATGATGAATAGGAAGCTATATTACATCACTGTCATGCTTCACAGTATGGAGGACACTTAGGAGGTAACAAAACTGCTGCCAAGGTTTTGCAGTCGGGATTTTACTGGCCGTCACTATTTAAAGATGCCCAAACGTTCTACAAAAACTGTGACAAGTGTCAAAGGACGGGAAACATCTCAAGGAGACACGAGATGCCGCTGCAAAACATTCTTGAAGTCGAGATCTTCGATGTTTGGGGGATAGATTTTATGGGGCCATTCCCAACTTCATGTGGGAACTTATACATCCTCCTGTCAGTAGATTATGTGTCCAAATGGGTTGAAGCAGTCGCCACTCAGAAAATGATGCCAAGACGGTACAAAGGTTTTTGCATAAAAAACATTTTTTCCAGATTCGGCATCCCTAAGGCGATTATTAGTGATGAAGGGAGACATTTCGACAATAGGGTTATAGCTGCTGCCTTGAAAAAGTATGGTGTCAAACATCGGATCGCAACAACATACAACCCTCAGACCAATGGACAGGCTGAAATATCCAACAGAGAGGTTAAGAACATTTTGGAAAAGATGGTTAAGCCAACTAGGCAGGACTGGTCTTTACACCTCAATGATTCATTATGGGCCTACAGGACATCATTCAAAACTCCCTTGGGAATGTCCCCCTGTCGGCTGATTTACGGGAAAACGTGTTATTTACCTGTCAAGATTGAGCACAGAGCATACTGGGCCATCAAGGCAGTTAATATGGACTTGGAAAAAGCAGGACAAAAAAGGCTACTTGATTTGAACGAAATTGAAGAAATTCGAACAATGGCCTATGACAACGTAAGAATATACAAGGACAAGACCAAGAAGTGGCATGACAAGAAGTTGCTGCCACGACAGTTCTGCCTAGGGCAGCTTGTGCTGCTATTTAACTCGAGGTTGAAACTCTTCCCAGGGAAGCTGAAATCTAGATGGTCTGGCCCATTCCAAGTGGTACAGGTTTTCCCCCATGGTGCCATCACGATCAGATCTTTAAAAGACGGGCACCAATTCAAAGTGAACGGGCAACGACTGAAGCATTATCAGGGGACTGAAGCCCCAAGAATGCAGGAAGTGGTTACTTTAGGAGATGCCCCACCTGGCATCCCTACTTTAACCTAAAATTTTATTTTTATTATTTATTATTTATATATTAGGAAATTAGAATTATTTTATTTTTAGGAAATAACGTCTTTATTTTTTATTGTTTTTAGGAAATAAAGGAAACAAGAAGAAAAGGAGAAGTGAATTCAGCCCACCATCTTTCCATCAGCCCAAAAAGCCCAACTTGGGAGACTGTCGTTACAGCTGCCGCGACAGACGCGGAAAATCCAGCATGTCGACACGCTGTCGTGACAGACGCGTCAGAAACCGCGTAACAGCTGGCCCCGTTATTCGCGCCTGCTGTTACAGCTCCAACGAGCAGCAAACTCTTCCCTATATAAACCCTATTTTACTTTTCATTTTTCACTCACTTCTACTCCTTCTACTTGCTTTCTCTAGAGTTTTTACTTGCTTTCATTTTCATTTTCTCACACAATCTTGCAACCATGTCTTCTAGAAACACCCGCAGAAGTGCTGCTTCAGGCTCTGCCCCAGCAGCATCCACCCCACGATCCTTCCAAATTCGTGACATGTGGGAGGAGAAGGGCTTTACCTATACGTCCAATGAGGGTAACATGGGACTGCAGCCATTCATAGCGAAGAAAATCAGAGCCCTGCAGTGGCAGCTATTCGCAGAACAACCAGAGGAGATGAATGTGTCTCTGGTCCGAGATTTTTATGCTTCTATCGACAGCAGACACGCGACAACAGTCACAGTGAGAGGAAGAGAGCTGCCATTCGAGCCAGAATATATCAACACTCTCTATGGCTTCTATGTGGGCATAAATGAAGATTGCCACCAGCAATTTCTAGAGAGCCTCGACCCTGCTGCCTACGACGTTGTCATGGCAGAGCTTACGGAAGAAGGAACACAGTGGAACATGGATCCGAAGAACCCAAGGACGGTGAAGAGAGTCCAACTCACCTCGGAGGCGAAGCTGTGGAACGCCTTCATCAAAAAGAGAATTATGCCCTCCTCGCACAACACAACCGTAGACCAACCCAGGTTAGCCCTCATTTATTCTATACTACATGAGAGGCCGATTAACATGGGTAGATACATCCGGGAGAGTATATTGGAATGTGCACACCGGCCGACAGGACCACTCCTCTTCCCCTATCTCATCACCGCCCTCTGTCGCGGCCATCATGTACTAGAAGCTGCCACAGATCTAAGAGTCCAAGGGAAGGGCTGGACGGAAAGAAATCTACTCGGCCTGACGGAACTCACTGCTACCACCCTGCTGTCATCCTTCGATCCTATTGCCACGGCAGCAGAGAAGACAGCACCCAGCGACACCGACCCTGCTGCCACAGAACCTAGGCAGCAAACAGCAGCAGCCCCTACAGCCGACGTCTCCTCCCAGATCCTTGCTGCCCAACAAAAGATGGAGGAACGACAGCTCGGCCTCATGAGCTTCATCAGTGATTTCACCATAGCTACAGTACAATTCATCCAAACCTCTCTTAACGTTCCTGATGTTGTATTTCCTGCCTTCCCACACCAGTATTTTGCATCCCCCACCCCTGCCCATACCCCTACACATGCTGCCACGCCCCAAACGCCAACTAATGCGTCCACGCCAACCCCTGCCCCAACAACTGTAGGCGGCAGCCGCACAACCGACAATTCTGCTAGAGGAACCAAAAGAAGGATGTCGTCCAATGAACTTGACGCATACATAGCAGGTTTCTCCTCATCTTCAATCTGGGCAGAATCCAATGGCGAACCCTCAGTAAAGAGGAATTTGTCCAAAGAATTCACACCAGTAAAGCGGCAGAAAATAGAGGCAGACAAGAACAAGGTAGATAGCGGCAGTGGCAGTGACAGCGGCAATGAGAGCAGCAGTAGCTCTGAGGTTCAAGTAGTGGAGAAACCTCCCCACATCTCCCCCACCCGCATTCAACCGCCAAGGGAGGCCAAAACGAAGAATACCTCTGCCTCCCCCATCCGCCAGCCAGCACCAGTCAAGAAGGCCCTTGCCCGCCGATAGATCCGACTGAGCAACAGTGACGATAACGCCTAAAAATTTAAGTTCTTATCTTATATTGATGTCTGCCTTTTGATATCTTGTGATGTACTTTTCATTTTCTTTTAACTGTCATTTGCATTGAGGGCAATGCAACCCTCGAGTTTGGGGGTGGCATCCCTCCATTAATGGAGTCTTGTTTAGTTTAAAATTCGTGTCTTTTACTTAGTTTATTTTTGCTTTAAAAAAATGATAAAATTTTTGGCTTAAGTCTTTGAACTGAACTTACCTGCCGTGACAACCTCTGTCGTGACAGTGCCTTTAGGATAGTTTTAGGAGCAGTTTAGAGCCTTGCTATGGTTCTGAAACTTAAAACACCATTTGTGACTCTTATACTGTCTAGAACTTTACTAGTAAACTAGAATAGGGAAAAGCTTAGTACTTGAATAGCCCCTAGAGGTACCTAACACTGGCTCTAGGAAAAGAAGTTCAGAAAATAGACTCTTACACCTAGAGGTGCCCGAAACCGGCTCTAGGAAGTTAGCTAGAGGTGCTCGAAACCGGCTCTACTCAAACTTAAGCTTGAGAAATAGAATTGAGTCTGCATAAAAACTAAAGGAGCCTAAAAATTAACTCCAAAAAGATGAAAATTGGCATAAAAATTCAAGTTAGAAGTTTTAGCTATTCTAGTTAGCTAAGTGAGTCTAGGCATATAATTGTTCACAAAGCATGCACACACTACACGAGAATTATAGCATGGTTTCGAATAAATCCTGAATTATCCGACAAGGTGTTGCTTGCAATAGGGAATGAAATGGTAGGTAAGGGAAAGTTCATTGTTTTAAGCCAAACAAAAAAATTTGTTTTTTCTTTGTTAGGTCTGAATTGCTTGAGGGCAAGCAAAAACTTGAGTTTGGGGGTTTGTTGAGTGTGTAAAAGTTCTATATTTTACCCCCTATTTAACCCATATTTCTGCTGCATTCAAGCATGATTCATTGCATTTAGGTTAGATTTCAGTTTTACATCACAAATATATTAAATGGAAGAGTTTCTACTGAAATTGGTTGCTTTTGTAGGTAGCTGTTGTAGCAGATGGAGGGCAGTAGAGAAGCAGAGCTGGAACTGGATGCGCATACGTGAAGGACGATGCTGCCATGGCCGCTGCCGTGGTAGCCAAGGACGACAGCAATAGTGACGGGAAGAAAGTGAAGTGGACCTCGACAAAAAGAGAAAATTAAGCCCATATGTCGTGGAGTACCCTTATATTTTTTCGAGCCCTAGATTAGAATGAAGGCCAAGCCCAAGGTTCAAGGAAGAAATCCCAAGCAAGAAGGAATGACGAATTAAAGACTGCTGCTCTGAAGATTTAGTCTTTATTAGAGTTGTACTTTAATTTAAATTTGTATTCTTGCCATATTAGAAAACTTGAACCCAAGGCCTATATAAAGGCATGTAATTTGACCTAGGAGAGAACATCACCATTCTCTAGTCTTCTTCCCAAAACCCTAGCCGTTTTGCCTTCTTCAACATGTTCTAAACTTCCCCTAGGGCCACGGGTTGATTTGTAAAGTAGTTGCAAGGATTGCATTGTTTTATGATTTTCTTTGTTCAATAAAATTACTTCAAGTTCACTTATTCTGGTTTTCAACATCTTGCAAGAGTATCGGGAGAGCATTGTGAGATTATTTATTTACTTAATATCGGGAGAGTTAAGTATACGAAAGGAATAAGTGCGGGTTCTCTAGTTTATAGTTGAAAGATCTCGGACCTAGGGATAGGACGAGGTTAAGTGGCTAAGGAAGAATTCAACAACATCGGTGTTCGTCCTTCGATTCACGCCGGGAGGTATCATCAAAGACGTGTTCATCGACAGACATGGACCTAGGGATAGGCAAAGGCACAGCAGGGATTCTTGCCAAGCTTGAAGTATAGAGTTGAATAATCGCTGCCGCGATAACCAACAGACTGCTGCCGCGACAGGTGCTGCCGCGGCAGGCACGATGACAGAATAGAGTTTCCTGGACTTCGCAACACCTACACTACTGAGCAATTCAATACCGACCCATTCTCTCTATCTTGATTTCACTACTCTTTATTTTTCAGTATTCCTTATATTTTCGTGACAACATTTAAACCCTTATTTTCTCTCTCTCGTGCAGTAATTCAAGGTGAAGCTATTAGCCTAGTCCCTGTGGAGACGATATCCGATACTTACGTATCACTTTACTACTTGCGTCGTGTACACTTGCACTACACTGCGATAGACACTTTTACACGCAACAACAGGTGCAGGTGTTTCGAAACACTCGAGCCTGTATCGAAACGGGGTACCTGAAATTGCCTTGGTGTATCGAAACGAGTAAGGTCTGTTCTGGTACGATTTTCTATTGGAAACCATGGTTTTGAAACACTTCAAAGTCATTTCGATACGAGCCCGTGTTTCGAAACAGAGCTTTAGTGTTTCGAAACAAGTGACAATTATTTTAGTTAATGAAATGTTCTATGCTTCAGAACAGGGCTTTAGTTTTCCGAAACAAGTGGTAGTTAAGTTAGTTAATGGCATGTTCTTAAGTTCTGATTCTTTGTGTTTTAGTCCCTGGATGTTGTGGATGCAATTTCGACTAGACCATATATCACATCCAACGTGCATAATATCAAAAGAATTCAATCTACATCAACATGTAGGTAACAATCACCGTGCAAAGCAAACAACAACATACAAATTGCAATTACGTCATATTAACTTACCGTCAACAACGAATATCCCACTCTTTCTAAACCTGACTCTGATACCACCAAATGTAACCCCCTCGACCCGGTCTAGACTCCCGACCGAAATGAACGACTCACACGGGGAATATTGAAGTAAACTGGAAAGTTTACCTCAATAAACAACCCTATTTTTTTATCTTGTCTAGATGCAAATTGTTACCCTAAGTGTTTAGACTCGCAGCGAAAGAAACGTCAGCTCAAACGAACATCGATTAGACACTCAATTGATTTCAAACATGCATTATGGACAAATATGCAATGTTAGAAAATTATAGGGTCTTCCTAAAATTTTAAGTTACCATTATTTAATTAGTCATGTTTCATTCCACTGTGTCAAAACTCAGCTCAGTCTGATCATTCAAACTCATTTAATTGCATCCACAACATTCAAGGACTGAAACGTAAAGAAACAGAACTTCAGAAGAATCCATTTAACCAACTTAACGGCTTCGTGTACCGACACACATAGACCTGTATCGATACACTCTATTTTAGAAAAGGTTTGGGTGTTTTGGAACACGAGCCCGTTTAGATACGGTTTCCAAGGCGCTTCGATACACAAAATTCTAGTAGACAACTAAACTGAGCCTGTTTTGATACACCCTTCCCTGTTTCGAAAATCCATTCCCATTTCAATGTAACGCCCCGGTTTTGGGCCTAGATGTTTTAGGCATCGATTTGGGGTAGTCGAACCTAGTGTTGGTGATTCGAGTCTTTAAGGACGGTTTTGTGAAATCATTGTTTGGGATAAGGTAAAAATATGGTAAAAATTCTAAAATCATCTAAAATGATATATATGGGTTTGGTAAAATCAATTTTATAAAATGGATTTTGGAACGAGTACATTTTGGGCAGTGAAAAAAATGTAAAGATTTAAAATTGTAGAAAAATGTGATTTTTCAAAGGATATCCAAATTCTTAGAATATTTAGGGAGCTTAATGGCAATTAAGCCTTTTCTTTGATTGGCATGTGATTTTATTGTTTTAATTAAAGTGGAAGAAGGTGATTTTATTAAAACAAGGTAGTTAATTTGTTAAATCATTTTTGACGTAACTTTTCTATTTCTCATTTTCTCTTCAGCCAAACATTCCCTCAATTCTCTCAATTTCCAAAATTATTTTCATCCTTTATCTCTTTTGATTCATAACTCTTTTCCAAAGATTACTCTCACAAATTTGCAAAGATTTCTTAAAGCTTCTTGAGTTGAAAACTTGCCAATTGAAAGAAAAGCAAGGATTGAAGGTAATTATGTGCTACTCCCCTAGTCAAAGTTCTTTAATAAAATTCCAAAGTATTTGATTCTTGATTTGTGTTTTTGATTACGGTTTTAATGGTTGAGTTGGTAAAAATGCGTAAATCTTGTTAAATGAATAGATTAAATGCGATTTTCGTTTGGGCACTATTTTGATTGATTTAAGAATGATTTCAAGGTTGACTTGGATGTTTAATGATGTTAATAATGAGCTTTGACCATAAAAATCCCGAAATCATTGAGATCTCTAATTGCCTAGGTTGATAGTTTGGGGTTTTTGGCTTGGAAATGTGAAATCTGAGTTGCTGGAGGTATAAGAAAGATATTAGGGTGTGTCTAGATGTTGATTTATAGTTAAAATGTGTTGGAAGGGTTTTTTGATAGCTGGGTTGAGTTGAGTGATCAATCGAATGCGATTTCATATGTTTCGGATTGGTATTTTGGTGCCTTTGGGCAGAGCTGGGGGATTTTAGTGTGTGCTAGTGGTTTTAATGCATTTAAATGCATTAATCCTCTGTCTCTGTGTGGTGTAAACAATGGAGGATCTTTTGGAAGCAAGCGGTGAAGATCAGGTGCCTTCAGATGCTTGATGTATCTTGTTGGCATTTGAGGTTTTGTAAGTTGGTGAGTGGAAATGCGGTTGCCAGCTTTGAAACATCTTAAAACTAATTTTGGGAACATAGTGTAAGCTTGGAACGCTTTACTAAGTTTAGAAGTAAGTAAAGACATTTTCTCCCTCGGATTGTGCTATTATAAGCTTGTGGATGCACTTGTTTTTAAATGTATTTACCTACTATTTTAAAGCAAGTTTTGAGCATATCATTTGTTGTTTATGATGCCATAATGTTGAAGGATGCACTGGGTAAGTGATCCTTGTAAGTATGTGTTTATACTTGTTTTATGAAGCACATTTTAATGCTTGGAATATGGCTTATTGTGAATGCTTTGAAAAACAGTGAGGTTTGCATTAAATGTGAATCATATGGCAAGTGATGTTGTGTAAAGTGTTTTGTAAATTAAATCTTATATAGTTAGCCGGCTATAGGATTGAGTGCATTGTAAACAAGTTGCCTTGGATGTTGAGGGGTTGTGATTGTACCGAAAACTCCATCCAAGTACCCTAACCATCAAGGAATGTTTAAGGTGTTGCAACAGTTGAGGACAACTCCCTTGTGTGAACCTTGTATGGTGTCTTGTCTCTCGTTAGTGGGCTATACATCTACCGATGAGTGGTGTTGAGGAGTTGTGATTGTACCGAATACTCCACCACAAGTGTCACAACGGTAGAGGGTAACTCCCGTTTGTGAGCCTTGAGGTGCCAGTAGAGTGTATGAAGTGTTTGGGACAACACTAGATAATTTGTGTATCTGGTATGCTTTTTGAGAAATGAAAATGTTATTGATCACTTGTGAGCCAATATAATTGATTAATTGATATGGGGATGTTTATGGATGCATAACATGAAAAGTGAATGTTTTACTTTGAAAGCTTTGCATATTGGTAGATATGCATGAAAGGCTTGATATATATGTTAACAATGGTTTTTGCTGTTGAAGTATTTCACACTTGTTGCATGGTGTATAACATGCTGATTTTAATGATGAAGTGCATAGATTTCAAAGAGGGCATGATTGTTTTCAAAAGTGTGAAAACGGATTCAAGCATTGATAGTGTTTTTGGTTCTTGAGCATTCCTCACCAAGCTTGTATGCTTATGCTATCTTTTGTCCATCAATGCAGATAATTATGTGTTTGGAGGTAGCATCTTGCAAGGGAATCTTAAGAGACTTCATAACGAAAGTATGTAATGATTTTGGACTAGAGTAATAAGTGCAACGGGAGATTTCAAGTTTCGTTTGGGTGTTGTGTATAAACACCCTTTGAGAGCATGTTTGCCATATGCTTTTATACTTGTAAAAGGCCTTTAATTGGTGTTTGAAGTATTGGTTTAGGTTTTGACTCTTGTGTGGTTTATTTGCTAGGTTGCATGCCTCTACATTTATATTGATGCAATTGGCCATACTTTGATGTTAAGAATGTTGCATATGTTTGAGGAATAATGTTTGTGTATGATGTATGCATGTTAGAAACATGTTCGATTGGTTTAAGTTGATTTTTTGGGTGAAAAACCAGTAAAATCTGTCATTACATGCGCAAGAGTTTCGGAACACTCAAGCTTGTATCGAAACGGGGTGCCTAAAATGGCCTTGGTGTATCGAAACGACTAAGGTTTGTTTCGATACGATTTGCTACTAGAAACCATGGTTTTGAAACACTTCAAAGGCGTTTCGATACGAGCCCGTGTTTCGAAAAAGAGCTTTAGTGTTTCGAAACAAGTGACAATTATTTTAGTTAATGGAATGTTTACCGCAATAAACGACCCTCTTTTTTTATCTTGTCTAAATGCAATTAGGTTCCTAAGTGTACACACATAAGCATCGGATTAAACCACAACGCGATCGTCCTTTGGTTTCAACAAAATTAATGTTTAGGGACCATTTCATAAATTTCATAAAATATAAGGGTTATTAACAAATTCAAATTATCAACCTTTATTTAGGTTCATTACAAACTTCTCGGTGAAATCTCAGCTCAAAACGACATCTAGAACCCATCCAATTGCATACGAGGTAAACAAGGGCCAGAATGTAAGAAACTAAAACTCAGAACAATTCAAAAACTGCACTAACTGTCGAATGTTTCGAAACAGGGAGCCCCGTATCAAAACAGTTGTTTCGAAACAGAGCTGACCATTTCGATACGTTGTTTCGCTTCAAAACCCCTTAGGATCAATTCGGAACTCTGGTATACAAAGCAAAATGTTTCGAAACAGGCCTCACAATTTCGAAACACCAAGGCCCTTTCAGGCAACCTTTTTGAAACAGGCAAGGGTGTTTCGAAACACCTGGGCTTTTAATGTTTGAAAATGCTGTTTAAACTCGATTTAAACCGTCCGAAACCATCCCGACACATGCCCAACTAAGATGGAAACTCAAATACTCATCAAAGACGACTTACATGAAGCATATGCAACAACATAACATCATTCTCAAAAGCAATGAGACTAGAGGCATGCTTCCTAAGAGTTAAAAACACCAAAACGCTAAAATCCAAATGCAAGCATAAACCAAAACTCAAAAGCCATTTACAAGTCCAAATATGCATCTCAAACTTCCACAAAACCAGAAATTAACAAACTAATAACATTCATTGCATTAGACACCCCCATTGCCTTTATTCTACTAGTTCAAGAACACAACGTACTTTTAGAAAATGTCTTGATAAGATTCCCTTGAAGATGTTGCCTCCAAAAGCTTAATTGTCTGCATTATTGAACAAAGAGAGCGTAAGCATTCAAACTTAGTGATGATTGTTCAAAACCACAAACATCATCAATGCACAAAACTGTATTTCGTTCTTTCAAAACCATTATGCCTTTCTTGACAAAACATGCACTTTAACATCAATCTCATCAAATTAAACATCTTGCAACATGATTCATATAAATTCAACAATTAAACCATTGCTACATGTATTCAAAGCCTACCAAGCATAAACACCATTATGCCAAGCTTTAATCAAAACATGCATCTTTCAAAATATGCATTACCATCTTTTTCCACAATAACTCATTTCATTATATTGGCTCACAAGTGTTAAGTAACAATTCAAATCATATATCGGATACACACATTACCAAGGGTTGTTCTGCACCCTTCATACACTCTACCGACATTACAAGGCTCATACACGAGAGTGACCCTCCATCGTGAGGACACCCGTGGTGGAGTATTCGGTAAGATAACAACCCCTCAACACCACTCATCGGTAGATGTATAACCCACTAACGAGAGACGAGACACACAAGGTTCGCACTCGGGAGCTACCCTCAACCGTTGTAACCTTAAACAATCCTCAATCGTTAGGGTACTTTGATGGAGTCTTCGGTACAATCACAAACCCCTCAACATCCAAGGCGACTTGTTTATAGTGCACTTAATCTTATAACCGGCTAACTATATCCGGTTTCATTTATAAAACAATTCATTCAACATCACTTGCCAATATAACTCATACCTCATCCATAACTCACTATTTTTACAAAGCATTCATGATAAGCATAAATCAAGCATTAAACAATGTTTCGAATCTCATGCATCAACACATGCATACAATGATCAATACAAACTTCTCGGTGAAATCTCAGCTCAAAACGACATCTAGAACCCATCCAATTGAATACAAGGTAAATATGGACCAAAATGTAAGAAACCGAAACTCAGAACAATTCAAAAACTGCACTAACGGTCGAATGTTTCGAAACAGGGAGCCCCGTATCGGAACAACCGTTTCGAAACAGAGCTGACCATTTCGATATGTTGGTTCGCTTCGAAACCCCTCAGGATCGTTTCAGAACTCTGGTTTACAGAGGGAAAATGTTTCAAAAATGGCCTCACTGTTTCGAAACACCAAGGCCATTTCAGGCTACCATTTCGAAACAGGCAAGGGTGTTTCGAAACACCTGGGCCTTTAATGTTTCAAAATGCTGTTTAAACTCGATATAAACCGTCCGAAACCATCCAGACACATGCCCAACTAAGATGGCAACTCAAATACTCATCAAAGACAACTTACACGAAGCATAAGCAACAATATAACATCATTCTCAAAAGAAATGAGACTAGAGGCATGCTTCCTAAGAGTTAAAAACACTAAAAGGCTAAAATCCAAATGCAAGCACAAACCAAAACTAAAAGGTCATTCACAAGTCCAAATATGCATCTCAAACATGCACAAAACCAGAAATTAAGAAACCCCCATTGCCACAATAACTCATTTCATTATATTGGCTCACAAGTGATAAGAAACAATTCAAAACATATATCGGATACACGCATTACCAAGGGTTGTCCCACACCCTTCATACACTCTACCGGCATTACAAGGCTCACACACGAGAGCGACCCTCCATCGCGGTGACACCCGTGGTGGAGTATTCGGTAAAATCACAACCCCTAAACACCACTCATAGGTACAGGTATAACCCACTAACAAGAGATGGGACACACACAAGGTTCGCACCCGGGAGCTACCCTCAACCATTGCAACCTTAAACAATCCTCAATCATTAGGGTACTTGGATGGAGTATTCGGTGCAATCACAACCCCTCAACATCCAAAGCGACTTGTTTATAGTGCACTCAATCCTATAGCCGGCTAACTATATCCGATTTCATTTATAAAACACTTTATTCAACATCACTTGGAAATATAACTCATACCTCATGCATAACTCAATGTTTTTACAAAGAATTCATGATAAGTGTAACACCACGATTTTGGGCCTAGATGTTTTAGAGTTCGAATCGGACCGGTCGAGAATGGTTCGAATCTTAAACGGAGATTTAGGGAACACCTAGTTCGGGATGCTTTAAAAACATGGAAAAATATCTAAAAATCCTCATTTATCATATGAATGATTATGGTGAAAACAATTTTACAAAATAAGGTTTGTAAATACTACATTTCGGTGTAGTGACCAAATCGCAGTTTTTGCAAAAGTTAAATTGTGACTGTTTTGTAAAGGATTTAAACTTTGAATCTTTAAGGAGCTAATTCTACCAAAATGTTTTTAATTAGATTTCTCCTTATTTTGGGTGATTTTAATAATGTTTTAATTAAAGGAAATAAAGATTGATTAAAGGAAAAACTATCTTTGACTTTTCATAACTACGTTACGTCAATTTTCTCTCATTTCATTTTCTCTCAATTTCTTTTCAGCCAAACACATTTCCTCCATAAATTAGCCTTTGATTTTCATTCCTTTTGATTCCTAATTTTTTCCTCATCAAATCCTCTTGTTTTCACATTGGATTTTCAAGAAAACTAGCCCAAATCAAGGAGAAATCAGCCATTAGAGGTAAGCTTCGTCCTTATCCTCTAATGATCAGTTCTTTGCTGAAATTCCCAAGTTATCAATCCTTTGTTAATGATTTTTTAGTTGCTTTAATGTTAGAAACAAGAAATTGTATTAAAACTCAAGGTTTTTGGAGAGATCTTGATGATTTTCGTGGTTGATGGTTAGGCTCTGTTTTGAGGTTGTTTTCTAATGTATTTTGGATGGTAATTGATGTTATAGATGAGGTTTTATCAAACAAAACCCGAATAGGCTTGGATTCCTAAGTTGTTCTTGCTAGAATGGTGGTTTTGGGGTGGTTTTGGTGTTCTATTATAGCTGGAGGCATAAGGATGAGTTTGTGGTGGTTTTTAAAGTTGACTGATGTTTAGAAATGATTAGAAGTGGTATATCTTGGCTGGGCTTTGTTTTGGAACAGTTTGGAGATGATTTCGGTTGTTTTTGGTAGCCGAAATGAGGTTCTTGAGTAGAGCAGCGAGTTTAGGTGTGTGGCTGATGATTTCAATGCATGATGATGCATTAATCCTCTGCTCTTATGTGTTATAAATAGGGGAGACATCTTCAGACACCTTTAGTGTTGATTCGGGAGCCTAGATAGCGTTTCGGCGAGCAAGGAAAACGTAATCAATGAGTGCGAATGGTTTTAGAAGTCCTTGGGGGACAAGGAAACAAGGTTTGGGGATTTAGGAAAGGTTTGAAACATCTTCCTAAGTCCGGAAGTAAGTATTGGCTAGATTGCTAAGAAACAATTCAAAACATATATCGGATACACGCATTACCAAGGGTTGTCCCACACCCTTCATACACTCTACCGACATTACAAGGCTCACACACGAGAGCGACCCTCCATCGTGGTAACACCTGTGGTGGAGTATTCGGTAAAATCACAACCCTTAAACACCAATCATCGGTAGATGTATAACCCACTAACGACAGATGGGACACACACAAGGTTCGCACCCGGGAGCTACCCTCAACCATTGCAAACTTAAACAATCCTCAATCGTTAGGGTACTTGGATGGAGTATTTGGTAATATCACAACCCCTCAACATCCAAGGCGACTTGTTTATAGTGCACTCAATCCTATAGCCGGCTAACTATATCCGATTTCATTTATAAAACACTTTATTCAACATCACTTGGAAATATAACTCATACCTCATGCATAACTCAATGTTTTTACAAAGAATTCATGATAAGTGTAACGCCCCAATTTTGGGCCTAGATGTTTTAGAGTTCGAATCGAACCGGTCAAAAACGGTTCGAATCTTAAAGGAAGATTTAGGGAACACCTAGTTTGGGATGCTTTAAAAATATGAAAAAATATCTAAAAATCATCATTTATATATGAATGATTATGGTGAAAACAATTTTACAAAATAAGGTTTGGAAATACTACATTTCGGTGTAGTGACCAAATCGCAGTTTTTGCAAAAGTTAAATTGTGACTGTTTTGTAAAGGATTTAAAATTTGAATCTTTAAGGAGCAAATTTTACAAAAATGTTTTTAATCAGATTTCTCCTTTTTTTGGATGATTTTAATATTGTTTTAATTAAAGGAAATAAAGATTGATTAAAGGAAAAACTATCTTTGACTTTTCATAACTACCTTACGTCAATTTTCTCACATTTCATTTTCTCTCAATTTCTTTTCAGCCAAACACATTTCCTCCATAAATTAGCCTTTGATTTTCATTCCTATTGATGAGATTTCAATCTCATTTTGATTCCTAATCTTTTCCTCATCAAATCCTCTTGTTTTCACATTGGATTTTCAAGAAAACTTGCCCAAATCAAGGAGAAATCAGCCATTAGAGGTAAGCTTCGTCCTTCTCCTCTAATGATCAGTTCTTTACTGAAATTCCCAAGTTATCAATCCTTTGTTAATGATTTTTGAGTTGCTTTAATGTTAGAAACAAGAAATTGTATTAAAACTCAAGGTTTTTGGAGAGATCTTGATGATTTTCGTGGTTGATGGTTAGGCTCTGTTTTGAGGTTGTTTTCGAATGTATTTTGGATGGTAATTGATGTTATAAATGAGGTTTTATCATACAAAACCCGAATAGGTTTGGATTCCTAAGTTTTGCTTGCTAGAATGGTGGTTTTTGGGGTGGTTTTGGTGTTATGTTATAGCTGGAGGTATACGGACGAGTTTGTTGTGGTTTTTGAAGTTGATTGATGTTTAGAAATGATTAGAAGTTGTATATCTTGGCTGGGCTTTGTTTTGGAACAGTTTGGAGATGATTTCTGTTTTTTTTGGTAGCCGAAATGAGGTTCTTGAGTAGAGCAACGAGTTTAGGTGTGTGGCTGATGATTTCAATGCATGATGATGCATTAATCCTCTGCTCTTATGTGTTATAAATAGGGGAGACATCTTCGGACGCCTTTGGTGTTGATCCGAGAGCCTAGATAGCGTTTCGGCGAGCAAGCGAAACGTAATCGGTGAGTGCGAATGGTTTTAGAAGTCGTTGAGGGACAAGGAACCAAGGTTTGGAGATTTAGGAAAGGTTTGAAACACCTTCCTAAGTTCGGAGGTAAGTATTGGCTAGATTGCTCTCTTATATGTGATGGTTTCCCCTAAAATGCTTTTACATGCTCATGGTTTGAGGTAGATAAATTCCTATTGTTTTTATGCATGATTTGTAGCATGTGATGATGCTTGAAATGATTTCATGAAATAACATGTTGCATTGTTGAGTTTTGAGCTTTTGTTTTAAAGCATGGCAAATGTTATGATTTTGAAATGAGATGAGAAATATTTGAGAAATGTTGCATGAAAAACAATAGGTGAGATGATGTTTTGACATAATATATTGGCATAGAATATGAGATACTTACCGGATATAATTGATCGATCAATAGGATGAGAGTGCAATATAAACTAAAAATTCGTAGGTGCTCTTTGGATTCAATCCAAAGAGAGAGATCGATGATGGGCATTCCATCGGGTAGGACTTGGTGAAATACCCAAGCTTTGTGGCGATGAGAGATTCCGCCATGTGAGTACGTTGATGTGAGATTCCACCGGAAGAGTGTAGTGGTTTGAGAATGATGTCCGCATATCCGAGTAATAATGAGATGTGAAATGCCAATATAATATATGAAAATGCTTTTGATTCACATGTACCTATTGATGAGATGATTTATGCTATGAGAAATGCATATGAGATTTGTATATGAAATGCTTTGATTTTCACAAGCATGTGTATGGACTTGCCATGAGATTTGCATTGGTTTAAATGCATGAGATAGAATTGAGGTACATGTGTTTTCAATGGAGATTTGCTTTGAAATGGTTTTCAAGCATTAGATAGAATGAGCATGTTGTAGAAAAGGCTTTTGAGAAAGTGTTTTGAATAATGCATTGTTGTGTTTGTTTTCTTTAGAGCTTGCCTCACTAAGCATATGTGCTTACGCTCTCTTTTACCAACAATGCAGATAATTGTGGTGTTTTCGGGCATCAAGAAGGTTAAGAGCATCTAAGGAAGTTCAAAGCTCATGTATGGTGATGTTTTTATACACTTTAGTTTTGATATTTGGCAATGGGACACCAAGGTTGTATTTGGGAGATGTGTTTTGAACTCCCTAAGTCCGTGGCATGTGTGTGATGGCTTTTATGGGTTGTAAATGGTCCTAATGGTTTGGTTGGAGGTTTGAGCTCTATAATTGGTTTGGTGGATAGGAAGCATGCATATTGTTTGAGTGTTCTTGTGATTGATGTCATGTTTGAGCTTATGCTTCTTATACATGTTCCTTGATGTTTAATCATGTTGCTAGTGTGTTATGGTACATTTTGAAGCATGTTTGAGTGGGATAAAAGGTGAAAATCCAGCAATTTTTACTGTCATAGGGAAGGGTGTCTCGAAACACCCTTAACTGTTTCGAAACGGGGGCCTGTAAGGGCCATAGTGTTTCAGAACGACTGAAGGTGTTTCGGAACATTTTGTCTACTGGAGAGGCATGTTTCGATACCGGTCTCGGAACGCACCCGAGCACCGAAACGGTCAACTCCGTTTCGATACGGGCGTTTCAGTACGAAGGTTGGTGATCCAAAACGAATGACCGTTGGATGATGATTTGAATTGTTTTAAGTTTCCATGTTTTACATTTTAGTCCTGAATGTTGTGGATGCAATTTTTTGAGCTTGGAATGTCCTTTTAAACTGAAATTCGACAGAGGATCATGTAATATGACTAATTACATATTGGTAAGCTTAAAATCTATTAAGTCTTTATAATTTCCAAAAATTACATTTTCGTCCTTAAAAGTGTAATTCATGAAATTAAGTCCCTAAATGATTTCCAAAAATTATTGAGCTCGAAGTTGTCAACATCTATGTCCGGTAGCGTGGTTTCCAGCTCTACATGATCGTTCAACATGTAGTCACGACAGGACCGTCGGCCGGCAGCGGCAGACGGGTCGCCGACAGGCGGGTCGTTTCCATTGTGGGCCATCTTCTCTAGCTGTTCCTCAAGGTACTCGTTCCTGGCTAGTAAGTGACGAAGTTGTTTCCCAAGATTGAATGAACGTTCGATTTCTGGATCTAATGGATACTCAGGATCTTCACCTCGTTTCGATCTGCACATAAACAAGAAACCTTGTGAAAAGCAAGAGATGAATGCACCAAAGAAAAACAGAAAAATAAAAATAAAAATAAAAATAAAAACGAAAAGTGCAGTAAAAGAAAAGGCAGAGTTATGTTGCCAATCCCCGGCAATGGCGCCAAAAACTTGTTGCGTGTAAAATAGTCTATCGCAATTGTAGTGCAAGTATACACGACGCAAGTAGTAAAGTGATACGAAGTATCAGATATCGTCTCCACAGGGATTGGGCTAATAGCTTCACCTTAATTCACTGCATGAAAGTAAAGAAGATGTTTGAGAAAGTTGTCACGAGAATAATAAAGTAAACGTAAATAAAAGAGTAGAGATATCAAGATAGAGAGAATGGGCTGGTATTGAATTGCTCAGTAGTGCAGGTATTGCAGAGTTTAGGAAATCCAGTTCTGTCGTCGCGCCCGTCGCGACAGCAGTCCGTTGATTGTCGCGGCAGCAAACACTCAACTCCGTACTTCAAGTTTGGCAAGAATCCCAGATATGACTTGGCCTATCCCTAGGTCCAAGTTTGTCGATGATCACGTCTTGATGATACCTTTCGGCGTGAATCGAAGGATGAACACCGATGTGGATGAATTCTTCTTTAGCCACATAACCTCGTCCTATCCCTAGGCCCGAGATAGTTCAACTATAAACTAGAGAACTTGCTCTTATTTCTTTCGTATACTTAACTCTCCCGATGCTAAGTAAATAGATAACCTCACAATGCTCTCCCGATGCTCTTGCAAGATATTAATAACCAAAATAAGAAAACTTGAAGTTTATTTTATTGAACTGAAAATTCCTAAAACAAAAACAACCCTTGCAACTACTTTACAAATCAACCCGTGGCCCTAGGGGGAATTTAGAACATGTCGAGGGCAGGAAAACGACTAAGGTTTGGGAAGGAGGCTAGGGTAATCGGTTATGGGATATGCCCTCTAGGTTAAAATACATGCCCTTATATAAGCTTTGGGCTCAAGTTTTCTAATTTAACAAGGATTACAACTTTAATTAAAAGTATGATTCTAATAATGACTAAATCTTCAAGGAATCTACTTTCCAGCCGTCCTCCTTGTTTCTTGGGATTTTCTCTCCTTGAACTTTGGGCTTGACATATCTTTTGATCTGGGGCTTGGAAAAATATATGGTTTTCACACGACAGAGGGGCTGAATTTTCTCTATCTGTCGAGGTCCACTTTGCTTCTTCTCCTCAAAATTGCTGTCGTCCTTTGCTGTCACGGCAGCAACCGTGGCAGCATCGTCCTCTTTGTCTGCCTGTCCAGTTCAGCTCTTCTGCTTCTCTGCCCAGCGCCTGCCCTCACCGTCTGCTACGGCGGCAACCTGCAAAAACAGCCATTCTTAGTAGAAACTGTGCCTTTTAATATATTTGTGATGTTTTGCTGTAAACTAACCTAAATGCAATGAATAATGCTTGAATGCAGCAGAAATATGGGTAAAATAGGTTGTAAATAATAGAACTTTTACACACTCAACACACCCCCAAACTCAAGTTTTTGCTTGCCCTCAAGCAACTAAGACCTAAAAGAAAAATGAAATATTTTTGTTTTGGCTTTCAAACAATGAACTTTCCCTTACCCGTCGTTCGTTCCCTGTGACGGCAGCAACCTGTCGGATAATTTAGGATCTGTCCGGAATCTCACTATAGTTCTCGTGCAGTGTGTGCATGCTTGTGAACAGTTATATGCCACGACTCTCTTAGTTTCACTAGAATATTCAACTCTTAACTCGAATTTTTATGCCAAAGCTTATCTTTTGAAGGCACTTCTTATGCTCCTTTGATTTTCTGTTTTGACTCGATTTCAATTTTTTTAAGCTAAAGTTTCACTAGAGCCAGTTTCGGGCACCTCTATCTAACTTCCTAGAGCCGGTTTCGGGCACCTCTAGGGCTGTTGAGTCTATTTTGCTAAACTTCTTTCCTAGAGCCAGTGTTAGGCACCTCTAGGGACTATTCAAGTGCTAAGCTTCCTATTCTAGTTGACTAAAAGAGTTCTAAGAAGTATAACAGTCACAATGGTGTTTAAGTTTTCAGAACAATAGAAAGGCTCTAAACTTCTCCTAAAACTATCCTAAAGTTACTGCCACGACAGAGCTGTCACGACAGGCAAGTTCAGTTCACAGTTTTCAGCCAAAATTTCCAATATTTTCATCTTCTCTCTTTTTTTTTCTTTTTTTTGACAAAAATAAGCTAAGTAAAAGACACCAAATTTAACTAAGATGTACTCCATTAATATGGAGGGTTGCAACCCCCAAACTCGAGGGTTGCATTGCCCTCAATGCAAATGACAGAATAAAAATGAAAACATATGAAGGTAGTACATCACAAAATATATATGGCAGGCAGCAAGAATAAGATAAGAAACTTAAATTTAATCGTTGTCTTCGCTGCTGCTGCTGAGGCGGATTTGGCAGCAGGCTCTGGCTCTCGGGGCGGGCTGGGGTGGTTGCTGTACAACCTGAATATCAGAGCTGCTACCGCTGAGGAAGTAGAGGCATCATTGCGTCGGGTTTTCCTATAAGACATATTAGTGCAAGGGTTGTGAAAAGTAAATGAAAGCAAATGAAAACTAAAAAGGGAGAACAAGTAAGAAAGGCAGAAGTGAGTGAAAATGAAAATGAATCGGGGTTATATAGAAAAGGATTTGCTTCCCGTTGAAGCTGTAACGACAGGCATCAATATTGGGCTTTGTTGGGCTGATGGATGAATGGTGGGCTGAGTTCACTTCTCATGTTCTTCTTGACTTCTTTATTTCCTAAAAACAATCAACATAAAAACATTATTCAAAATAAAATAAACCTTATTTCCTAATAAATAATAAATAATAATAAAACATAAAAATAAAAATAGAAATTAGGTTAAATTAGGGCTGCCATGTGGGGCATCTCCTAAGGTAACAACTTCCAGCATTCCTGGGGCTTCAGTCCCCTGATAATGCTTGAGGCGTTGTCCGTTGACTTTGAATTGGTGCCCGTCTTTTAATGATCGGATTGTGATGGCACCATGGGGAAAAACTTGTACGACTTGGAATGGGCCAGACCATCTAGATTTCAGTTTCCCTGGGAAAAGTTTCAGTCTAGAATTGAACAACAATACAAGCTACCCTGGGCAGAACTGTCGTGGCAGCAACTTCCTGTCATGCCACTTTTTAGTTTTCTCCTTGTAGATTCTTGCATTGTCGTAGGCCATTGTCCGCATTTCTTCAATTTCGTTCAGATCTAACAGCCTTTTCTGCCCTGCCCTATCCAAGTCCATATTCACTGCCTTGATTGCCCAGTATGCTCCGTGCTCTATCTCGACAGGTAGATGACATGTTTTCCCATAAATCAATCGGTACGGAGACATGCCGGAGTCTTAAAAGCTGTCCTATATGCCCATAAAGCATCATTGAGGAGTAAAGACCAGTCTTTCCTAGGTGGCTTAACCATCTTCTCAAGAATGGTCTTAACTTCCCTATTGGATATCTCAGCTTGTCCATTGGTCTGTGGGTGATATGATGTCGTGATCCGATGCTTGACACCATATTTCTTCAAGGCGGCAGCAATAACCCTATTGTCAAAATGTCTCTGTTCATCACTGTTTCTTATAAGTTGAGACTACCTCAAGAGTTAGAAAAGATACATAATGTGTTTTATGTATCCATGCTTCGGAGGTATAGATCGGATCCCTCGCATATCATGCTTGTGGAGGAAGTTGAGTTGAATCCAGATTTTACATATGATGAGGATCCTGTTGAGATTCTAGATTCGGACAGTAAGGTTCTCCGTGGTAAGACCATTGAGCTGGTCAAGGTGTTGTGAAGACATCGTGGTGTTGTGGAAGCCACGTGGGAAAGGAAGGAAGACATGAAGAAGTAATTTCCTTACCTTTTTCCTCTAGGTAAATTTTGAGGATGAAATTTCTTAAGTGGGGGAGAGTTGTAACGCCCCGATTTTGGGCCTAGATGTTTTATAGTTCGAATCGGACCGGTCGAGAACGGTTCAAATCTTAAAGGGAGATTTAGGTAACACCTAGTTCGGGATGCTTTAAAAATATGGAAAAATATATAAAAATCCTCATTTATTATATGAATGATTATGGTGAAAACAATTTTACAAAATAAGGTTTGGAAATACTACATTTCGGTGTAGTGACCAAATCGCAGTTTTTGCAAAAGTTAAATAGTGATTGTTTTGTAAAGGATTGAAACTTTGAATCTTTAAGGAGCTAATTTTACCAAAATGTTTTTAATCAGATTTCTCCTTATTTTTGGTGATTTTAATAATTTTTTAATTAAAGGAAATAAAGATTGATTAAAGGAAAAACTATCTTTGACTTTTCATAACTACCTTACGTCAATTTTCTCTCATTTCATTTTCTCTCAATTTCTTTACAGCCATACACATTTCCTCCATCAATTAGCCTTTTATTTTCATTCCTTTTGATGAGATTTCAATCTCCTTTTGATTCCTAATCTTTTCCTCATCAAATCCTCTTGTTTTCACATTGGATTTTCAAGAAAACTTGCCCAAACAAAGGAGAAATCCACCATTAGAGGTAAGCTTCGCCCTTCTCCTCTAATGATCAATTCTTTACTGAAATTCCCAAGTTATCAATCCTTTGTTAATGATTTTTGAGTTGCTTTAATGTTAGAAACAAGAAATTATATTAAAACTCAAGGATTTTGGAGAGATCTTGATGATTTTCGTGGTTGATGGTTAGGCTCTATTTTGAGGTTGTTTTCGAATGTATTTTGGATGGTAATTTATGTTATAAATGAGGTTTTATCAAACAAATCCCAAATAGGTTTGGATTCCTAAGTTGTGCTTGCTAGAATGGTGGTTTTTGGGGTGGTTTTGGTGTTCTGTTATAGCTGGAGGTATAAGGAAGAGTTTGAGGTGGTTTTTGACGTTGATTGATGTTTAGAAATGATTAGAAGTGGTAGATCTTGGCTGGGCTTTTTTTTTTGGAAGAGTTTGGAGATGATTTCGGTTGTTTTTGGTAGCCGAAATGAGGTTCTTGGGTAGAGCAGCGAGTTTAGGTGTGTGGCTAATGATTTCAATGCATGATGATGCATTAATCCTCTGCTCTTATGTGTTATAACTGGGGAGACATCTTCGGGCGCCTTTGGTGTTTATCCGGGAGCTTAGATAGCGTTTCCGCGAGCAAGCGAAACGTAATCATTGAGTGCGAATGGTTTTAGAAGTCCTTGAGGGACAAGGAAACAAGGTTTGGGGATTTGGGAAAGGTTTGAAACACCTTCCTAAGTCCGTAAGTAAGTATTCGCTAGATTGCTCTCTTATATGTGGTGGTTGCCCCTAAAATTCTTTTACATACTCATGGTTTGAGATAGATAAATTCCTACTGTTTTTATGCATGATCTGTAGCATGAGGTGACGCTTGAAATGATTTCATGAAATAACATGTTGCATTATTGAGTTTTGAGCTTTTGTTTGAAAGCATGGCAAATGTTATGATTTTGAAATGAGATGAGAAATATCTGAGAAATGTTGCATGAAAAACAATAGGTGAGATTATGTTTTAACATAATATATTGGCATAGAAGATGAGATACTTACTAGATATAATTATATGATCAATAGGATGAGAGTGCACTATAAACTAAAAATTCGTACGTGCTCTTTTGATTCAATCCAAAGGGAGAGACTGATGATGGGCATTCCATCGGGCAGGACTTGATGAAATACCCTAGCTTTTTTGCGATGAGATATTCTGCCATGTGAGTTCGGTGATGTGAGATTCCACCGAAAATTATGTTGCTAAAAAAGTGAGTACGGTGATGTGAGATTCCAACGGAAGAGTGTAGTTGTTTGAGAATGATGTCCGCATATCCGAGTAATAATGAGATGTGAAATGTCAATATAATATATGAAAATGCTTTTGATACACATGTACCTATTAATGAGATGATTTATGCTATGAGAAATGCACATGAGATTTGCATATGAAATGCTTTGATTTTCACAAGCATGTGTATGGCCTTGCCATGAAATTTGCATTGGTTTAAATGCATGAGATAGAATTGAGGTACATGTGTTTTCAATGGAGATTTGCTTTGAAATGGTTTTCAAGAATGAGATAGAATGAGCATGTTGTAGAAAAGGCTTTTGAGAAAGTGTTTTGAATAATGCATTGTTGTGTTGGTTTTCTTTAGAGCTTGCCTCACTAAGCATATGTGCTTACGCTCTCTTTTCCAACAATGCAGATAATTGAGGTGTTTTCGGGCAGCAAGAAGGTTAAGAACATCCAAGGAAGTGCAAAGCTCATGTATGGTAATGTTTTTATACACTTTAGTTTTGATATTTGGCAATGGGACACCAAGGTTGTATTCGGGAGATGTGTTTTGAACTCCCTAAGTTTGTGGCATGTGTGTGATGGCTTTTATGGGTTGTAAATGGTCCTAATGGTGTGGTTGGAGGTTTGAGCTCTATAATTGGTTTGGTGGATAGGAAGCATGCATATAGTTTGAGTGTTCTTGTGATTGATGTCATGTTTGAGCTTATGCTTGTTTTACATGTTCCATGATGTTTAATCATGTTGCTGGTGTGTTATGGTACATTTTGAAGCATGTTTTAGTGGGCCAAAAGGTGAAAAACCAGCAATTTCTGCTGTCATAGGGCAGGGTGTATCGAAACATCCTTAAATGTTTCGAAACGGGGGCCTGTAATGGCCATAGCGTTTCGGAACGACTGGAGGTGTTTTATTTTGTCTACTCGAGAGGCCTGTTTCGATACCGGTCTCGGAACACACCCGAGTACCGAAACGGTCAACTCCCTTTCGATACGGGCGTTTCGGTACGAAGGTTGGTGTTCCGAAATGGATGACCGTTGGATGATGATTTGAATTGTTTTAAGTTTCCATGTTTTACATTTTAGTCCTGAATGTTGTGGATGCAATTGCTTGAGCTTGGGATGTCCTTTTAAACTGAAAATTTGACGGAGGAGCATGTAATATGACTAATTACATATTGGTAAGCTTAAAATCTATTAAGTCCTTATAATTTCCAAAAATTACATTTTGGTCCCTAAATGTGTAATTCATGCAATTAAGTCCCTAAATGATTTTCGATCGCTGTGCCTTTCTCCCTTATAATTCTTGAGTGTTCACATAGGCTTAATGTGCATCTAGAAAAATATTAAAAAGAAAAAAAGGGTTGTTAATCAAGGATGACTTTCGGGTTGACTTTGGTTTTCCCCGTGTAATCTTCGTAGTTCGGGTCAAGCATCTAGGCCGGGCTAAGGGGGTTACAATAAGCCATAAATCAAGCATTAAACCATGTTTCGAATCTCATGCATCAACACATGCATTCAAGGATCACCTACCTAGTGCATCCTTAAACCACATGGCATCGTCATACACATTTTGTATATTCAAAACATGCGTTAAAACAGTAGGTAAATGCAATTAAAATCAAGTGCAATCATTGGCTCAAAACTAGCACAATCCGAGAGTAAAATTCACTTTACTTACTTCTGAGCTTAGTAATGCATTTCAAGCTCTTAAAAAGTTCCCAAAACCGTTTCTAAAATGTTTCCACGTTGGAAAACTGAGTTCCACTCACCAACTTGCGAAACCACCCTTGCCGACGCAACTATAGACCGTCTGAAGCTTCCAAAACTACTTCGTTTGATTCCAGATTATTATCCCCTGTTTTGAACACATTAAAACAAAGGCTCAATGCATTAAAATGAATCCAAAACAAAAGCACTCAAAAGAAATCCCGCAGCCCTGCTCTAAAGCACCAAAACACCCATCCGAAATTACTGAAAACTCAATCGATTGACCTCAAACCTCAGCCCAGCTATTACCCAACTCATCCAACACATTTTAGGCATTAATCAACATCCAAAACAACCTAAAACCATCCTTATACCTCCAGCAACTCTAATTCCTAAAGAACAGCCCAAAAACTCAACCAAAAACACCTAAAATTTCAAGAAACTCAAGGATTTCAGGATCTCTATGATTAAGACTCCATTTCAACACCAAAAACCTTTTAAACTTTTTAGAAACAACTTCAAACCGGCCAAATCAAACAAGATCCGATAATCACATTAAAATCCATTTTTCTAACAAGACTTTAATAATTTATCAAACTAACAACAAAACCTCAATCAAAATCACTAATAAAGACTCAAATATCTTTGGAATTTCATTAAAGAACCTAGATTAGAGGGTTAGCACGAAATTTACCTCCAATGCTTGCTTCTCCTCTAATTTGGCAAGATTAGCTTGACAAAACTTGAAGGAAAATGGAAGAAATCAACAAGGAAAAGATGAAAATCAAAAGGGGATTTGAGAGAAAAGAATTTCGGGAAAATTGAGAGAAAATAGAGAGTGTATGGATGAAGTGAAAGTGGGAAATGAAAAGCTCGTCATAAATTTTGTTAACCGATTAACTACCTTTTTAATTAAATCAATTAAAAAGCCTTTTTTAATTATTTCATAAACATTTAAAACACAATCCAAATTAAAGAAAAGGCATAATTGCCAAGTAGCTCCCAAAAGATTCTATTATTTGACTCTTCTTGAAAAACACATTTTTCCCAACTTTTAAATCTTTACATTTTGGTAACTGCCCAAAATGTATACTTTCGAAAACCTGTTTCGTAAAATTGATTTAAAAAACCTCTTAAATATAATTTTAGAGGATTTTAGGAATTTTTACCATATTTTATCCCATCTCGAACCTTGATTTCCCTAAACCACCTTTTAACAGATCGAACAACCGACGCCGGTTCCACCGGCCCAACCCGACTCGCCAAAACATCTAAGACCAAAACCGCGACGTTACAACTTTCCCCCACTTAGGAAATTTCTTCCTCAAAATTTTACCTAAAGGAAAAAGATGTGGGAATTGCCTCAGAATGTGCGCCTTGCTTTCACACGTGGCTTCCTCAACACTTCGATGTTGCCACAACACCTTCACAAGCTCAATCATCTTGCCACGAAGAACTTTACTGCTCGTATCAAAAATTCTCACTGGTTCCTCATCATAGGATAAATCTGGATTCATCTCAACTTCCTCAACTGGCATCACATGCGAAGGATCCGATCTATACCTCTGTAACATAGATACATGAAACACATCATGAATCTTTTCCAACTGGGGAAGCCAACCTCAACCGATAAGCCACATGATAAACCCGCTCGACAACCTCATAAGATCCAATAAACCTCGGACTAAGCTTTCCCTTACGTCCGAACAGGCGATCTCCAACCGCAAACTCAATATCTTTACACTTTAGATCCGCGTAAGACTTCTACGATCCGATGCAGCCTTCAACCACTCACATATGAGCTTCACCTTTTCAATTGTTCCCTTTAACATATCCGGCAAGGAAAGCAACTTCTTCCCCGCCTCAGCCCAACAAAGAGTTGTTCTACAGTTTCTCCCATACATGGCCTCATACGGTGCCATCTGTATACTTGCCTGAAAGCTGTTATTATAAGAAAACTCAACTAACGACAAATGCTTTTCCCAAAAACCTTGGAAATCAATCACACAATATCACAACATATCCTCCAACACCTGGATAACTCGATCCGACATCCCATACGATTACGAATGAAATAACATGCTAAAATTCAACCGCGTACCCAACGCCTGATGTAAACATTCCCAAAAGCTCGCTCTAAACCTCGGATCCCTATCTGACACTATGGACTTGGACACACCTCGCAAATGCACAATTTCAGCAATATACAACTCTGCCAACTTACCCAATGTATACGTAGTATGCACAACTAAGAAATACGCACACTTCGTAAGACGATCCACTATCACCCACGCAGAGTTATTCTTTGATGGTGTTAAAGGCAACCCAGAAACGAAATCAATCGTAATCCTTTCCCATTTCCACTCCGATATCCTCAAAGGTTGTATCAAACCGGAAGGAAACTGATGCTCAGCCTTCACTCGTTGGAAAACCATTTACTTGCTTACAAAATTAGCCACATCATTTTTCAACCCCACCCAATAGTACTCATCCTTCAAGGCATGATACATCTTTGTACTACCAGGGTGCATAGAAAAAGGACTGCTACGGGCCTCAGTAAAAATAGTGCACCTCAACTCAACATCTTCTAGCACCACTATCCGACTTTTGAATCATAGAACTTCATCAACATTAAAGCACAAGTACGTAGTCTTACCATCAGCTATATCCTGAATATGAGGCACCAACGAATCATCCAACAACTGCTTCTCCATAATCAACTGAATCAAGGAAGGTTCTATCAAGCCACCATCACACGATATACTCAAACGAGAAAACATAGCTCTCAACTCAACAACTACCTTCCTACTCAAAGCATTGACCACCACATTGGCCTTTCATGGATGATAATCAATGGTTAGATCGTAATCCTTAAGCAACTCTAACCACCTTCGTTGCCTAAGATTCCAACTCCCTCTGCGACATAAGATACTTTAAACTCTTATGGTCGGTATAAACCACAAACCTTTCACCATAAAGGTAGTGTCTCCAAAACATCAAAGCAAACACCACCGATGTGAGCTATAGATCAAGCATATGGTAGTTGTGTTCATGCACCTTCAACTGTCTGGACGCATAAGCCACAACCTTCCCACCTTGCATCGATACACAACCTAAACCAACATATGATGCATCACTATAGACCACAAACTCCTTACCCGATTTTGGTTGAATCAAGACATGATCTTGCGTCAAAGCTTCCTTCAACATCTCGAAAGCTTCTTGCCTAACCTCAGTCCACTCAAAGCGAACATTCTTTTGCAACAACTTGGTCAAAGGGGCAGCAATCTTAGAGAAACCTTTGACAAACCTTCGGTAATATCCAGCCAACCCAAGGAAACTACGCACTTCCGTCACTAACTTAGGCGTCTTCCAACTCATCACCGCCTCAACCTTATGTGGATCAACCCGAATACCTTCTACTAACACCACATGTCCAAGAAAAACCACTTCTTTGAGTCAAAACTCACACTTGCTCAGCTTAGCATAAAGCTGATTTTCCAACAACACTTGCAACACAATTCTCAAGTGTCTATCATGACTTCTCGGCACGCGAGCACACGAGAAAATCATTGATAAACACCACCCAAACTGATCTAGAAACTCATGGAACATCCTATTCATCATATCTATGAATTCAACCGGCGCATTTGTCAAACCAAACGGCATCACCAAGAACTCATAATAGTCGTACCTAGTTCAAAAAGCCGTCTTAGGTACATCCACATCCTTAACCTTAAGCTGGTAGTACCTAGACCTCAAATCTATCTTCGAAAACATTAAAGCACCACGAAACTGGTCAAACAAATCATTGATCTTCGACAAAGGGCACTTGTTCTTAATCATCAACTTGTTCAGTTCCCGATAATCTATGCACATACGCATTGTACCATCCTTCTTCTTCACAAACAAGACTGGCGCACCCCAAGTTGAAATACTCGGCCTTATGAATCCTCGGTCAAGCGACTCCTGAAGTTGCGTCTTCAACTCCTTAGGCGCCATGCGATAAGGAGCAATGGACACGAGAGTCGTATTCTCATACAACTCGATACCAAACTCAACCTCTCGACTGGGTAGAAATCCAAGCAACTCTTCTGGAAAGACACCCGAAAACTCGCACACAGTTCGTATGTCTTCCACACGCACTTCCTTCGTACCAGGATTCATCACAAACGATAAGACAGCTTCCCATCCCAACTCCAACATTTGACTCGCTTCAAGAGCTGAAATTTCGTTAGACAAGAACTTCAGGTTCTCGCCTACGATTACCACCTCGTAATCATCTGCAAGCTTTAGGGTAACCCGCTTAACATCAAAATCCACTACAGCTTGATGCTCAACCAACTAGTCCATTCCAAGAATCACGCCAAAGCCATAAAAAGGTAGTTCCATCTAATCAACAGAGAACACATGTCCTTGAACAAACAACGGGCACCTCTTATACAATTTCCTTGTAACAACAGTCTCACCAAAAGAACTTGTAACTTGCATTCCTACATCTAGCATATCAACAGGAATATCAAGCAAAGGTGCATGCTCACTCAAGATGTATGAATGCATGGATCCAGAATCAACCAATGCTAACAAAGATAAGGATTGCAAGGTGAAGGTACCTGCAATAACATCAGTGTCGTTACGTCCCTCGCGGAACCACCACCTTCCGGCTGAACAACAACTACATGTGCCACACCTCTCTCACCATTCTCTCTCCTCTGAAAATTGCCATGGCCGCGCCCACGGCCTCTCTGCTGTGAAACAGCTGGTGCACGACCCTTACCACCTCCCGCTAATAGGGGACACTCGCACCTCATATGATCAATGGATCCACAGTTCCAACATGAATTAGCTCCAACCACAGGAGCTTGCACCTAACGAGCCGCACGAGGGCAATCCCTCCTCAAGTGCTCCCGTGAACCACACGTCCAACATTTACCCTGTTCAAACCTCTGCTTGTTGCCCTAAGCAGGTGTACCTCGCCCAAAGTTACCACGCCTAGCCGCAAGATGATATCTACGGTCTCAGTTCCACTTGTTCATCCCACCACTAGGGCCAACATCAACAAGTCTCTTACCCAAATAAGAACCACCCCCACGCGAGGTCAAACCCTAGCTTTGCTCTATGTCTTTGGCTAGAGTCACGAGCACATCGAAATACATATAATCAGTCACGAGCATGTACGTCTTCACGTTTTGCACCAGGTCATACCGAAAATGATCGTATCGATGCCTATCACTCGACACCAACTCCGGAGCATATTGGCTCAGCCGTACAAACTGGACCTCGTACTCAGCTACGGTCATATTCCCCTAAACCAAAGACATAAATTTGCTCTTCTTGTCGTCCAAGTAGCTTACTCTAAGAGACTTTCTCCTAAAAGCGGGCCGGAAGAACGTCCAATCTACCTCCTTCGGTTCCAATGCTGCGGTCGCAGTCGTCCACCATGTATATGCATCACCAAGCAACAACGCTACTGCGTAGCCCAGCTTTCGTGCATCATTGCACCCCATTTGATCCAATATTTCGATCATACTGGACATCCAAGCCTCGGACGCCTCAGGAGATAATCTGTGAAACTCTACTCCTCCCAAGCTCCTCAATCGCTCCAGTGGCAATCACACTTGCCCAGCATCAACAACAGCCTAGAATGCTCCCATCATCGCCTGCACTAAATCCAATCTCCAATCCCAGGACCAGCCTGCCCTTGATGTTCCTGCACTAAATACAATCTTCAATCTCATCGTATTAAACATCATGCAACATGAATCATATAAAATCAGCAATTAAACCATTGCTACATGTATTTAAAGCCTTCCAAGCATAAACACCATTATGCCAAGCTTTAATCAAAACACGCATCTTTCAAAATATGCATTAACATCTTTTTCCACAATAACTCATTTCATTATATTGGCTCACAAGTGATAAGCAACAATTCAAAGTATATATTGGATACACGTATTACCAAGGGTTGTCCCACACCCTTTCATACACTCTACAGGCATTACAAGGCTCACACACGAGAGCGACCCTCCATCGTGGTGACACCCGTGGTGGAGTATTCGGGACAATCACAACCCCTCAACACCACTCATCGGTAGATGTATAACCCACTAACGAGAGATGGGTCACACACAAGGTTCACACTCGGGAGCTACCCTCAACCGTTGCAACCTTAAACAATCCTTTATCGTTATGGTACTTTGATGGAGTATTCGGTACAATCACAACCCCTCAACATCCAAGGCGACTTGTTTATAATGCACTCAGTCCTATAGCCGGCTAACTATAGATGATTTCATTTATAAAACATTTTATTCAACATCACTTACAAATATAACTCATACCTCATGCATAACTCACTATTTTTACAAATCATTAATGATAAGCTATAAATCAAGCATTAAACCATGTTTCAAATCTCATGCATCAACACATTCATACAAGGATCACCTACCTAGTGCATCCTTAAACAACATGGCATCATCATACACATTTTGTTCATTCATAACATGCTTTAAAATAGAAGGTAAATGCAATTAAAATCAAGTGCAACCATTGGCTCAAAACTAGCACAATCTGAGAGTAAATTTCACTTTACTTACTTTCGAACTTAGTAAAGCATTTCAAGATCTTACTAAGTTCCCAAAACCTTTTCTAAAACGTTTGCACACTGGAAAACTGAGTTCCACTCACCAACTTGTGAAACCACGCTTGCCGACGCAACTATCGACTGTCTGAAGCCTCCAAAACCACTTCGTTTGATTCTGGATTATTATACCATGTTTTGAACACATTAAAACAGAGGCTCGATGAATTAAAATGCATCCAAAACACAAGCACTCAAAAGAAATCCCGCAGCCCTGCTCTAAAGCACCAAAACACCCATTCGAAATAACCGAAAACTCAATCGGTTGACCTCAAACCTTAGCCTAGCTATTACCCAAGTCATCCAACACATTTTAGGCATTACTCAAAATCCAAAACAACCTAAAACCATCCTTATACCTCCAGCAACTCGAATTCCTAAAGAACACCCCAAAAACTCAACCAAAAACACCTAAAATATCAAGAAACTCAAGGATTTCGGGATCTCTATGATTAAGACTCCACTTCAACGCCAAAAACCTTTTAAACTCACTTAGAAACAACTTCAAACCGTCTAAATCAAACAAGATCCGATAATCACATTAAAATCCATTTTTCTAACAAGACTTTAATAATTTATCAAAATAACAACAAAACCTCAATTAAAATCACTAATAAAGACTCAAATATCTTTGGAATTTCATTAAAGAACCTAGATTAGAGGGTTAGTATGAAATTTACCTACAATCCTTGCTTCTCTTCTAATTTGGCAAGATTAGCTTGGCGAAACTTGAAGGAAAATGGAAGAAATCAACAAGGAAAAGATGAAAATCAAAAGAGGATTTGAGAGAAAAGAATTTTTCTGGAAAATTGAGAGAAAATGGAGAGTGCATGGATGAAGTGAAAGTGAGAAATGAAAAGCTCGTCAAAAAATTTGTTAACCGATTAACTACCTTTTTAATTAAATCAATTAAAAAGCCTTTTTAATCATTTCATAAACATTTAAAACACATGCCAAATTAGAGAAAAGGCATAATTGCCAAGCAGCTCCCAAAAGATTCTAAGATTTTGACTCTTCTTGAAAAACACATTGTTCCCAACTTTTAAATCTTTACATTTTGGTCACTGCCCAAAATGTATACTTTCGAAAATTCGTTTTGTAAAATTGATTTAAACAACCTCTTAAATATAATTTTAGAGTATTTTAGGAATTTTTACCATAGTTTATCTCATCTCGAACCTTGATTTCCCTAAACCACCTTTTAACAGATCGAACAACCGACACCGGTTCCACTGGCCCAACCCCACTCGCCAAAACATCTAAGCCCAAAACTGGGGCGTTATAATGCATCCAAAACCAAGTGCATAAAAGCATTTCATAATAGCACAACCGATAGAGAAATTCTTTATACTTACTTCCGAACTTAGACAAGCGTTTCAAGCTTACATCTAAGTTCCCAAAACCAACTTTAAAACATTTCGAAGCTGAAATCCACGTTCTCACTCACCGACATGCGAAAACATGATTAGCCGACCCGAAACTAAGCGTCTGAAGCTCCCGATACCTCACCGGTTTCTTCTGAAACATTCTCCCCTATTTGAACCACATAAAAATAGAGGATTAATGCATCTCAATGCATTAAAAACTCCAGCAAGCAATTCTACCACGTTGCTCTGCCCAAAACCACCAAAATGCCTATCCGAAACAACTGAAAACATCATCGATTACTCTACAAACTCAACCCAGCGAAAACTTAAAACTTCCAACCATTTATAATCATCGATTAACATCCAAAACGTAACGCTTCTAACAACCAAATAAAATAGAGATCCAAATAGTTTCGGGATTATCATGCTTAAACCTCAATCTCAACATTAATAAACTTCTAAAACATGATTAAAATCAATCATAAATCAGCCAAAATAGATCATTTACAAAAATTGCACAATATCATCATTTAAAGCTTGATTTAGCCATTTTCTTTAAATCAATAATAAAACCTTGTTAGGAAACATAATTAAAGAGCCAAATACTTGAAAATTTCATTAAAGAACCTTGATTAGAGGAGAAGCACAAAAATTACCTCTAATCCCTTTCTATTCCTTTAATTGACAAGATTTGATTGAAAATCCTCAAGAATCCATTGAATTAAGTTGAGTAAACTCCATTGAAATCATTAGGAAATCAAAGTAAAATGAAAAGGAAATGGTCTCTTGATGTTTTGAAAGAAAATGGGTGATTGGATGATGAAAAAAGAGAGAAATGGAAGTTACGTCAAAATATGTTTGTAAAGGTTAATTCCATATTTAATCAAAACCCTTTTAATCTTTTTAATTAAAGACATTTCAAACATGTCAAATTAAAGGAATAACTTATTACAATTACTTTAGCTCCCTAAGTTTTGGCTCTTTACAAAATAGCCATTAAAAAAGTTATTCCATTTTTATGATTTAGTCACCAAACCAAAATGTCCACCTTCCAAATGTCATTTTCAAAATTTTACTTCACCAAATCCTTATATACATTTAAAAAGGATTTTAGAAAATTTTCTCATATTTTTATCACTTCCCGAACTAGGTATTCCCTGAACCAATCCCGAACTAACCCAGAACTCTAGTCTCAGTCCAACGGACCCTAAACCCAACCTACAAACTCCTAGGCCCAAACTGGGGCATTACATAAAGCATGATTTAATGCTTTGGAAAATGATTTATTGTTGATGCTTTGAAAACCGTGATGTATGTGGTTAAATGCGAATTATATTGGCAAGTGATGTTATGAAAATGGTTTATAAATGTTATCGGATATAATTAGCCGGCTATAGGATTTAGTGCTCTAACCCCCTCGACCCGGCCTAGCCGATAGCCCGAACTGAACGGATCACATGTGGAATATTGAAATAAATCGGGAAAGTTTACGTCAATAAACGACCCTTTTTTTCTTTTATCTTGTCAATATGCAATTTTGTAATTTTGATTAAGACCGAACTAGGTTTAGGGCCCATTTTGTAATTTTGATAAACTTTTAGGGCTTTAAACAAATTATAAAAAATTATCAATCTTCAATTAGACTCAACACATATCTACTAGTGAAATTTCAGCTCAAAAAGACAATTACAACTCACTCAATTGCATGTGAGAAAAATAGGGACAAAAATGTAATAAATCATAACTCAGGACAATTCAAAAATAGGCCCAACGGTCAAGTGTTTCGGAACAGAGGACTCTATATCAGAACGACCGTTTTGAAACGAGGTTGATCATTTCGATACGCGGGTGCATTTCGAAACCCCAAGAGACACGTTTTGGTACGTTGGTTCACAAAGGCAAATTGTTTCGGAACGAGCCTCACTGTTCCGAAACACCATGGCCATTACAGGCCACCATTCCGAAACAGGCAAGGGCGTTCCGAAACGCCTGAGCCTGCAACTTTCCACAATGCTGGTTTAAATCTAGTTTTAACCTTCGGAACCATCCTGACACATGCCTCAACACACATACTTGCTCAAAACCAGAAATCAACAAATCATTAACATTCAATGCATCGGACACCCCCATTGCCCTTATTACACTAGGTTAAGTATGCAACATGCATTTAGCAAAATCTCTTGGTGTGATTCCTCAAAGATGCTGCCTCCAATAGTCTAATTATCAGCATTGATGACACAAAGAGAGCATAAGCATGCAAGCTTAGTGGGGGTTGCTCAAAACCACTAACATCAACAATGCACAAAACTGTTTTTCACTCTTTTCAAAACTAGCATGCCTCTTTTGATAAACCATGCAATTTTTCATCAAACTCTCTGATTTTAACATCATGCAACATGATCCAATTCAAAAATCAGCAACTAAAAAATTGCTACTCTTTTACCAAGCCTTCCAAACATAAACAACATTATGCTAAGCTTAAATAAAAACGTGCATCTTACAAACCACGCATTGGCAACATTATACGCAATATACATTTCCATTATATTGGCTCACAAGTGATAACAATAATCTAGAAAACAAAGTATCGGATACACGGATTACCAAGGGTTGTCCCACACCCTTCATACACTTTGCCGACATATCAAGGCTCACACACGAGAGCGACCCTCTATTGTTGTGACACCCGTGGTGGAGTATTCAGTACAATCACAACCCCTCAACACCACACATCGGTAAATGTATAACCCACTAACGAGAGACGGGACACACACAAGGTTCGCACCCGGGAGCTACCCTAAATCGTTGCAACCTTAAATAATCCTCAATCATTAGGGTACTTAAATGGAGTATTCGGCACAATCACAACCCATCAACATCCAAGGCGACTTGTACATAGTGCACTCAATCCTATAGCCGGCTAACTATATTTGATTTCATTTATAAAATACTTTAAACCACATCACTTGCAAATACAGTCCTTAACACATGCATAACTCATTTTTTTTACAAAGTATTCATGATAAGCCATCAACAAGAATAAAACCATGCTTAAAACTTCATGCATTAACACATGCATACAAGGACCACTTACCTAGTGCATCCTTAAACCACATGGCATCATCATACACACTTTATAATCTCAAAACATGCTTTAAAACAGTAAGTGAATGCATTTAAAATCAAGTGCAACCAAAGGCTCATAACTAGCACAATTGAGGGAGAAATTTCGATTTACTTACTTCCAAACTTAATAAAGCATTTCAAGCTCTTATTAAGTTGCCAAAACCTTTTCTAAAACGTTTCCACGCTAGAAAACCAAATTCTACTCACCGACTTGCGAAATCACGCTTGCCGATACAACTAACGGCCTTCTGAAGCTTCCAAAAATACCTTGTTTGTTTCCGGATTATTATCCCCTATTTTCAACACATCAAAACAGAGGTTCAATGCATTATTATGCATCCACAACTCCAGCACACACAAGAAATCCCGCAGCCCTGCTCTAAGGCATCAAAACACCCATACAAAACAACCGAAAACTAAATCGATTGACCTTAAACCTCAACCCAGCCATTACACAACTCATCCAACACATTTTAGGCATTAATCAACATCCAAAAACAAGCTAAACCATCCTTATACCTCCAGCAACTCGAAACCTTAAAATCACCCAAAAACACTTCAAAAACTAAGGATCTCATGGATTTCGGGATCTAAATGATTAAGACTCCACTTCAACATTAAAAACCTTTCAAAACTCATTTAGAAACAATATCAAATCAGCTAAATCAATAAAAGTCCAAAAATCACATGTTAAAACCATTTTTCATCAAGATTCAAAGAGTTTAACAATCTAACAACAAAATCTCAATCAAATTCAGTATAAAAGAGTCAAATATCTTTGGAATTTGATTAAGGAACTTAGATTAGAGGGATAGCACGAAAATTACCTCCAAACCTTGCTTCTCCTTTAATTTGGCAAGTTTTACTTGAAGAAACTTGAAGGAAAATTGAAGAAATCAATGGAGAAAGATAGAAATCAAAAAGAGAATTTGAGAGCAAAAGATTTCTAAAAAATGAAAGCTCGTGAAAATTTTCCATTAACCGTTTAACCAACTTCTTTAATTAAATAAATTAAAAAGCCTTTTAAATTTTTAATAGCATTTAAAACACATGCCAAATTAGGGAAAAGTCATAATTGCCAAGTAGCTCCCAAAAGATTCTAAGATTTTAACTCTTCTTGAAAAACCATTTTCCCAACTTTTAAATCTTTACATTTTGGTCACTACAGAAAATGTATACTTTCGAAAACCCGATTTGTAAAATTGATTTGAACAACCTTTTAAACATCATTTTAGAGGATTTTAGTTTATCACATTTTTATCCTATCTCGAACTCCATTCTCCCTAATCCATCTTTTTAGCGGTTCGAACAACTGTCACCGGTTTCACCGGCCCAACCCGACTTGCTAAAACATCTAAGCCCAAAATCGAGGTGTTACAAATCTCCCCCAGTTAGGAAATTTCATCCTCAAAATTTTACCTGTAGGAAAAAGAATGGGAATTGCCTCAGCATGTCCGCCTTGCTTTCCCACGTGGCCTCCTTAACTCATCGGTGTCGCCACAACACCTTCGCAAGCTCAATCGTCTTGCGACATAGAACTTTTCTACTCGCATCAAGAATCTTCATCGGCTCCTTATCATAGGACAAATCTGAATTCAACACTATTTCCTCAATCGGCATCACATACGAAGGATCCGATCTATATCTCCGTAACATAGATACATGAAAAACATCATGGATCTTTTCCAACTCGGGAGGCAACCTTAACCGATAAGCCACAAGACCAACTCGGTCCACAACCTCATAGGGTCCAATAAACCTCAGACTAAGCTTTCCCTTACGTCCGAACCTTATCACCTTCTTCCAAAGCGATACCTTAAGGAACACGCGATCTCCAACCGCAAACTCAACCTCTTTGCGCTTTAAATCCACGTAAGACTTCTGGCGATCCGATGCAGCCTTCAATTGCTCACATATGAGCTTAACTTTTTCAGTTGTTCCTTTGAGCATATCCGGTAAGGAAAGCAACTTTTTTCACGCTTCAAGCCAACAAAGAGGCATTCTGCACATTCTCCCATACAAAGCTTCATACGGTGCCATTTGAATACTTGCCTGAAAGCTGTTATTATAGGCAAAATCAACCAACGGCAAATGCTTCTCCCAAGAACTCTGGAAATCAATCACACAAAATCACAACATATCCTCAAGCACTTGTATAACTTGCTTTGACTGTCCATCCGATTGTGGATGATATGAAGTGCTGAAATTCAACCGCGTACCCAACACCTGATGTAAACATTCCCAAAACCTCACTGTAAACCTCGGATCTCTATTTGACACTATAAATATGGGCACACCATGCAAATGCACAATCTCAACAATATACAATTTTTCCAACTTATTCAACGTATACGTAGTATTCACAGCCAATAAATGTGCACACTTCATAAGGCGATCCACAATTACCCACACTAAGTTCTTCTTTGAGGGTGTCAAAGGCAACTCGGATACGAAATCCATCATAATCCTCTCCCACTTCCACATCGGTATCCTCAAAGGTTGTAACAAACCGGAAAGAAACTGATGCTCAGCCTTCACTCACTGGTAAACCATGCATTTGCTAACAAAACCTGCCACATCCTTTTTCAACCCCACCCAGTAGTACTCATCCTTTAAGCCACGATACATCTTGGTACTACCAGGGTTCATAGCAAAAGGACTACTATGTGCCTCGGTCAAGATAGTGCCCCTCAAGTCAACATCTTCCGACACCACTATCCGACTTTTAAAACATAGAACTCCATCATTATTAAAGCAAAAATCCGTAGCCTTTCCATCGGCTATATCATGAACGTGAAGCACCAACGTATCATCCAAAAACTTCTTTTCCTTAATCAATTGAATTAAGGAGGGTTTCACATGCAACTCAGCTATCAAGCCTCCATCGCGCGATATACTCAAACGAGCAAACATATCTCTTACCTCAACAACCACCATTCTACTAAAAGCAACGTCCACAACATTGGCCTTTCCCGGATGATACTCAATGGTCAGATCATAATCCTTAAGCAACTCCAACCATCTTCGTTGCCTAAGATTCAACTCCCTCTGAGACATGAGATACTTCAAATTCTTATGGTCGGTATAAACTACACACCTTTCACAATAAAGGTAATGTCTCCAAATCTTCAAAGCGAACACCACCGCTGCAAGCTCAATATCGTGCGTAGGATAGTTGCGCTCATGCACTTTTAGTTGTCTAGACGCATATGCTACAACCTTCCTACCTTGCATCAATACGCAACCCAAACCAACATATGATGCATCGCTATAAACTACAAACTCCTTACCTGATTCTGGTTGAATCAAGACAGGAGCTTGCGTTAAAGCATCCTTCAACTTTTCAAAAGCTTGCTACCTAACATCCATCCATTCGAAATGAACTTTCTTTTACAACAACTTGGTCAAAGGAGCAGCAATCTTAAAAACACTCAACAAACCCTCGATAGTAGCCAGCCAAGCCAAGGAAACTGCGCACTTCAGTCACTGAATTAGGCATCTTCCAACTCATCACCGCCTCAACCATGTATGGATCAACTCGGATACCTTCGGCTGACACCACATGTCCAGGAAAAACCACTAACTTAAGCCAAGGAAACTGCGCACTTCAGTCACTGAATTAGGCATCTTCCAACTCATCACCGCCTCAACCATGTATGGATCAACTCGGATACCTTCGGCTGACACCACATGTCCAGGAAAAACCACTAACTTAAGCCAAATCTCGCACTTGCTCAGCTTAGCATAAAGCTGATTTTCCAGCAACACTTGCAACAGAATCCTTAAGTGCTTATCATGATCCACCTCGGTATGTGAGTACACAAGAATGTCATCAATAAAAAGCACCATGAACTGGTCCATGAATTCATGGAACACCCTATTCATCATGTCCATGAATGCAGCCGGTGCATTTGTCAATCCTAACGGCATCACCAAGAACTCATAATGGTCGTACCTAGTCCGAAGAGTTGTCTTAGGTACATCCACATTCTTAACCTTAAGCTGGTAATACTCAGGCCTCAAGTCTAAATTCGAAAACACCGAAGCACCACGAAACTGATCGAAGAAATCATCGATCCTCGGCAAAGGGTACTTGTTCTTAATCGTCAACTTGTTCAATTGCCGATAATAAATGCACATACACATGGTTCCATCCCTCTTTTTCACGAACAAGACCGATGCACCCCAATGCGAAATACTTGGCCTTATGAACCCTCGGTCAAGCAACTCCTTGAACTGCGTCTTCAACTCCTTAGGTGCCACGCGATAAGGAGCAATGGACACCGGAGTCGTATTCTCATACAACTCTATAACAAACTCAACTTCCCGGTTGGATGGAAACCCTGGCAACTCCTCTAGAAAGACACCCGGAAACACACATACGATTCATATGTCTTGTACAAGCACTTGCTTCGTACCAGGATTCATCACATACGCCAAGAAAGCTTCACAGCCCAACTTCGTCATTCGACTCACCTCCAGAGCCGAAATTGCGTTAGATAAGAACTTCACATTCTCACCCACGATTACCACCTCGTAATCATCCACAAGCTTTAAGGTGACATGCTTAACATCAAAATCCACCACATCTCGATGCTCAACCAACCAGTCCATTCCAAGAATCGCGTCAAAACCATAAAAAGGTAATTCCATCAAATCAACAGGAAATACATGACCTTGAACAGACAACGGGCACCTCCTATACAGATTCCTTGTAACCACAATCTCACCAAAGGAACTTGTTACTTGCATTTCTACATCTAACATCTCACCAGGAATTTCAAGAAAATATGCATGCTCCCTCAAGATGTATGAATGCGTAGATCCAGAATTAATCAATGCTAACAAGGATATGGATTGCAATGTGAAGGTACATGCAATCACATCAGTGTCGTTGCGCCCTTCGCGATGTGCATACACTCTCGCGGGACCACCTCCCTCTGGCTGAATAGCAACGACATGGGCCACACCTCTCGACCATCCTCCCTCCTCTGGAAGTTGCCTCGGCCGTGCCTACGGCCTGTATGCTGTGCTACAACTGGTGCACGACCTTGACCACCTCCCGCTAACATGGGACACTCACGCCTCATATGGTAAGTGGATCCACAGTGCCAACACGATAGCCCCAACTACCGGAGCCTGAACCTCACGAGCCGCACGAGGGCAGTCCCTCCTCAAGTGCTCCCGCGAACCACACGTCCAACATGTGTTCTGTTCAGCTCTCTGCTTGTTGCCCTGAACCGGTGCACCACATCCAAAATTGCCACGCATAGCCGCAGGCTGATATCTACGGTCCCGGTTCCTCTTGCTCTGCCCACCACTAGGGCCAGCATATGCAGCTCTCTTACCCAGACCAGAACCACTTCCACGCAAATTTAGACCCAAGCTCTGTTTTATATCCTTGGTTTGAGTCACGAGCACACTGAAATCTATATAGTCTATCGCAAGCATATACGTCTTAACCTCATGTATCATGTCGTACCGAAAACGACCGCATCAATGCCTATCACTCGGCATCAGCTCTGCAGCATACTGACTCAACCGTACGAACTGGACCTCGTACTCAACTACAGTCATACTCCATTGAAAAGGAGACATAAACTCTCTCTTCTTATCATCCATGTACCTAACTCAAAGGTACTTCCTCTTGAAAGCAGACTGGAAGAACGTCCAATCTACCTCTTTTGGCTCCAAGGTCGCGGTCGCAGTCGTCCACCAGGTGTATGCATCACCATGCAATAACGATACTGCGCAACCCAATTTTCGTGCATCGTTCAACCCCATCTGATCCATTATACGGATCGTACTAGCTAGCCATGCCTCAGATGCCTCGAGAGATAACCCTCGAAACTCTAGTCCTCCTAAACTCCTCAACCGCTCCAATGGCAAACTCGCTTGCCTAGCAGCAGGACCCTGAACATGCACTCCAGCAACAACATCCTGGAATGCCCCAGTCATTGCCTGCAATAGAGGCATCAAATCTCCCAACATCAGACCATCATGTCCGTGTTGGCCCTGCTCATCACCCCTAGGTGGTGGTGGCGGAGGAGGAGGTAGATTTCCACTAGGTGGAATCTCATTTTCCTGTTCACGATGTACCTCAACAGTAGCTATCGCTCCAGAACGCAACTCGCGTCTCGGTCCCATTGTGCTAGTTATCATTAAAACATGAACATAAAACAAACAAATGATCAGGTCAGCTCTTAACAAGGATTCCAAGACTTTCAAAACCATTTTAAAATATTTTACTAGGTAATAAGGCAATGGGCATTCCAATTTCCCCCCAACATAGCACAAAGCATATCACATGCGTACTTCAACATCTTATGACTCAAGCATCAGGATTCAGCTCAATCACCATCACATCCACATTCTTTCATCATGTACATCATCATTATCACACATTCAGCAATAACATGCTTAAACTTTCACCGGACAAAGCAAATAGCACCACAACACATAACCACATCACAAATCATTTACTCACAACATACCACCATCCCAACTTTTCGAAACCTGGCTCTAATACCACCAAATGTAACCCCCTCGTCCCGGCCTAGCCGATAGACCGAACCCAACGGATCACACGAGGAATATTGAAGTAAACCGAGAAAGTTTACCTCAATAAACAACCTTTTTTCTTTTATCTTGTCTAGATGCAATTTAGATTCTTACATGTACGTAGACAAGAGGCAGATACAAAACAATACAATCATCTTCCGATTAAGGCCGAACTAGGTTTAGGCACCATTTTATAATTTTGATAAACTTTTAGGGCTTTAACCAAATTTAAAAAAATTACCAATCATCAATTAGATTCAACACATATCCACTGGTGAAATTCAGCTCAAAAAAGACATTTACAACTCACTCAATTGCATGTGAGAAAACAAGGACCAAAAAGCAAGAAATCAAAACTCATGACAATTCAAAAATAGGCCCAACGGTCAAGTGTTTCCGAAAAGAGGACTCTTTATCGAAACGATCATTTCGAAACGAGGTTGATCGTTTCAATACGTGATTGCGTTTCGAAACCCCAAGAGACACGTTTCGGTACGTTGGTTCGTAGAGGCAAATTGTTTTGGAACGAGCCTCATTGTTCCGAAACACCATGGCCATTACAGGCCACCGTTTCGAAATAGGTATGGGCGTTCCGAAATGCCTAGGCCTGCAACTTTCCAAAATGATGGTTTAAATCTAGTTTGATCCTTCGGAACCATCCCGACACATGCCTCAACACACATACAACATAAATACACATCAATGGCCACTAACATGAAGCATAAGCTATAACATAGCATCATTCTTGCAAGTTATGGGACTAAAGGCATGCTTCCTAGATGTCAAAAGCACCAAAAGGCTAAAACCAAATTACAATCACAAACCAATACTTAATGGCCATTTACAAAACCAAATATGGATCATAAACTTGCTCAAAACCAGAAATCAACAAATCATTAACATTCAATTCATCGGACACCCCCATTGCCCTTATTACACTAGTTCAAGTATGCAAAATACATTTAGCAAAATGTCTTGGGGTGATTCCTCAAAGATGTTGTCTCCAATAGTCTAATTATCTGCATTGATGAAACAATGAGAGCATAAGCATGCAAGCTTAGTGAGGGTTGCTCAAAACCACTAACATCATCAATGCACAAAAACGTTTTTTCACTCTTTTCAAAACCAACATGCCTCTTTTGATAAACCATGCCCTTTTTCATCAAACTCATTGATTTAAACATCATGCAACATGATCCAGATCAAAAACCAGTAATTAAACAATTGCTCTCTTTTACCAAGCCTTCCAAGCATAAACACCATTATGCTAAGATTATATCAAACCATGTATTGGCAATATTCTCCACAATATACATTTCCATTATATTAGCTCACAAGTGATAACAATAATCTCAAAAACAAAGTATCGGATACACTAATTACCAAGGGTTGTCGCACACCCTTCATACACTTTACCGGCATATCAAGGCTCACACAAGAGAGCGACCCTCCATCGTTGTGACACCCGTGGTGGAGTATTCGGTACAATCACAACCCCTCAACACCACTCACAGGCAAATGTATAACCCACTAACGAGAGACGGGACACACACAAGGTTCACATCCGGGAGCTACCCTTAACCGTTGCAACCTTAAACAATCCTAAATCGTTAGGGTACTTGGATGGAGTATTCGGTACAATCACAACCCCTCAACATCCAAGGCAACTTGTTTATAGTGCACTAAATCCTATAGTCGGCTAAATATTTCCGATTTCATTTATAAAACACTTTAAATCACATCACTTGCCAATATAGTTCATAACACATGCATAACTCATTATTTTTACAAAGCATTCATGATAAGCCATCAAAAAGCATTAAACCATGCTTAAAACCTCATTCATTAACACACGTATACAAGGACCACTTACCTAGTGCATCCTTAAACCACATGGCATCATCATACACACTTTATAATCTCGAAACATGCTTTAAAATAGTAAGTGAATGCATTTAAAATCAAGTGCAACCAAAGGCTCATAACTAGCACAACCAAGTGAGAAATTTTGATTTACTTACTTTTGAACTTAATAAAGCGTTTCAAGCTCTTATTCAGTTCCCAAAACCTTTTCTAGAACATTTCCACACTAGAAAACCAAATTCCACTCACCGGCTTGCGAAACCACACTTGTTGATGCAACTAACGGCCTTCCGAAGCTTCCAAAAACACCCCATTTGTTTCTGGATTATTATCCCCTGTTTTCAACACATCAAATTAGAGGTTCAATGCATTTTTATGCATCCACAACTCCAGCACACACAAGATATCCCACATCCCTACTCTAAGGCATCAAAACAATCATCCGAAACAACAAAAACCTCAATCGATTGACCTTAAACCTCAGCCCAGCCATTACCCAACTTATCCAACACAATCTAAGCATTAATCAACAACCAAAAACAACCTAAAACCATCCTTATACCTCCAGCAACTCGAAACCCTCAAAACACACCAAAAACTTATCAAAAAACATTTCAAAAACTAAGGATCTCAAGGATTTCGGGATCTATATGATTAAGACTCCACTTCAACATACAAAACCTTTTAAAACTCATTTAGAAACAATCTGAAATCAGCCAAATCAGTTAAAGTCCGAAAATCACATGTTAAAACCAGTTTTCTTCAAGATTCCAAGAGTTTAACAATCTAACAACAAAACCTCAATTAAATTCAATATAAAAGAGTCAAATATCTTTGGAATTTGATTAAAGAACGTAGATTAGATGGATAGCACGAAAATTACCTCCAATCCTTGCTTCTCCTTTAATTTCGCAAGTTTTACTTGAAGAAACTTGAAGGAAAATGGAAGAAATCAATGGAGAAATATAGAAATCAAAAAGTGAATTTGAGAGCAAAAGATTTATGGAAAATTGAGAGAAAATGGAAAGTGTTTGGCTGAAGCAAAAGTGAGAAATGAAAGCTCGTCAAATTTTTCCATTAACCGTTTAACCAACTTCTTTAATTAATTAAATTAAAAAGTCTTTTAAAATTTTAATAACATTTAAAACACATGCCAAATTTGGGAAATGGCATCATTTACAAGTTGCTCTCTAAAGATTCTACGATTTTGACTTTTCTTGAAAAACCATTTTCCCAACTTTGAAATCTTTACATTTTGGGCACTACCCAAAATGTATAGTTTCGAAAACCCGATTTGTAAAATTGATTTGACCAACCTCTTAAACATCATTTTAGAGGATTTTAGAAATTTTTATCACATTTTTATCCTATCCCAAACTCCAATCTCCCTAATCCACCTTTTTAGTGGTTTTGGGGTTGTTGTCCTAGTTGAGTTGGTGTCCCCGTTGGTTGTGATTGTACCAATATTCTGGTTAAGATGGCTTGAAGTGTTACGGAAACACTTGTTGAATCTGTGTATCTGATATGTTATTTTGAGAATGAAATATGGTTAAGGATCACTTGCAATCTAATATAATTTGTGATGTATCATGAGATGGTTTGTGTTACCAAATGTGATTTATACAAGTTTACTCTTTAAGCTTAGCATATCGTAGTTATGCATGGGAAGACTTAAATTGAGTGTTACTAATGGAACTTGATGTTGCTTCATGATACATGTTGTATATGGTTGAATATGTTGGTTTTTTATTGTTAAAGTTCATGGTTTTAAAGGCATGAAGGTTTTCAAATGATGATTGAAGTAATCGAAATTAGATTTCAATGTGGTTTTGGAAAATGGTTTAAAAATGAATTGATGGTGTTTTGTTTTTTAACACTCCTCACTAAGCCGTGTGTGCTTACGCTCTATTTTGTCCATCAATGCGGAGAATTGAGGTTTGTAAGGCATCGAGGAGCAAGGGATCAAGAGTGACTCATTCTTGAAAGTATGTTTTCGGTTTAGACTATAAGTAATAAGGGTAATAGGGGATCCATTGTGTTTTAGGGAGTTTTGTGTAAACTCCCTATTTGAGCAAGTTTATATTGCTTTTTAGACTTGTAAATGGCCATTGGTATTTGGATTATGCATTGTTGTTCTTTTTGGTACCTTGCTTGGTTTGGTTTCTAGGTTGCTTGTTTATAGTTTCTCTTTGATGCATATTACCATGGGATGATGTTGAATATGCCATGTTTGATTGTGGTTTGATCTTTAGAAATGTTATGTATATGCTAGAAGCAAATTTAGGTGGTTTGTGTTGCATTAATGAGTGAAAAACTAGCAAATTGTGATATTTCAGTCCCTGGTATATCGATATGCTTACAGCCGTATCGATACGGTGAGACTAAAATGGGCATGGCGTTTCGATATACTAAAGGGTGTATCGAAACAAGCTTGGTTAACTTGGTTATTGGAATTTTGTGTTTCGATACGCTTACGAGACTGTATCGGTACAGATTCTGGTATCGAAACACCTAGAGTTGTTTCGATACAGAGTGTGTCGATACAAGGTTGAGTGTACCGATACACTAAGCTGTTAATTAGTTAATTGGAGTCTTTTGGAGTTCCGTTTCTTTACGTTTTTGTCTTTAAATATTGTGGATGCAATTAAACGTGTTTGGATGATCGATTTAATACGAGACTTGACACAGTGGCTTGAAATATGACTAATTTAAGGATAGTAACTTAAAATTTGATGAAGACCCTGTATTTTTTAAAATTACAATTTTGGTCCCTAGAACATGTATGTTGTTAATTGAATATCAAATTGATCTATGATTCAGTTGAAGTTTCTTCCGTTGTGAGTCTTATCACTTAGGTTTTTAATGTGCATATAGAAAATATAAAAAGAAAAAATAGGATTGTTTATTGAGATAAACCTTCTCGTTTTACTTCAATATTCCTCGTGTGACCCGTTCGGTTCGGTCTCGCGTCTACGCCGGGTCGAGGGGTTACATAAACAACTAGAGATTCACATAGTTTCAGGATTACCATGCTTAAACCTTCATCTTAACATTATTGAACTTTCAAATCATTATTAAAATCAACATCAAACCAGTAAAACTGATCCATTACGAAAAATACACAAAATCAATTAAAGCTTGATCTAACCATTTTCTTCAAATCAATCATGAAACCTCATTCAGAAACATAATTAAAGAGTCAAATACTTGGGAATTTCAATAAAAAAAACCTTTATTAGAGGAGAAGAACGAAGATTACCTCTAATCCCTTACTTTTCCCTTAATTGACAAGATTTGATTGAAATTTTTTAAGAAACATTTGAAGCTAGTTGAAGAAATCATTTGGAAATAAAAGTAAAAAGAAAAAGAATAAATCTCTAGAAGTTTTGGAAGGAAATAGGTAATTTGGCTGATGAGAAATAGAGAGTAGTCTTGAGTAATGAGAGTTACGTCAAATTGTGATTTGGGGAATAATCACCTTTTAATCAAATCCTTTTTAATCCTTTTATTTAAAACACATTTAAAACTAGTCAAATTAATGGAATAGATGATTAAAATTACAATAAGCTCCCTAAAGATTCTAAGCATTGACTCTTTGCAAAATAGTCATTAAATTTAATTGTCCACATTCCATTTACCATTTTCCAAAATTGATTTCACCAAACCATTATACATATTTAAAAGGATTTTAGATAATTTTAAATATATTTATCACCTTACGAACTAGGTTTTCCCTGAACTCATCCCGAAACTAACCTGAACCTCTAGTCTCGGTCCAACAGACCCTGAATCGTACCGAAAAACCTCTAGGCCCAAAATCGGGGAGTTAAACTCATAGCGTATCTAAATGAGCAATTCACCTCCTTAGGGAATAATATTGCTTCTTTAGATACAAACTTGAATGCATGATTTGCAGCCATTGATACAAGTTTTACCTCGTTGGAAGATCGAGTCAAGGCCATTGAGCAACAAAAAGCCTCCATGGATGTCTCTCTCACCACTTTCCGTGGTGCTTGGCTTAATGCTCAGAACTCTAAAGTGAATCTCAATGATGATAATGAAGAGGACGAGGACGAAGATGACGGGGATGAGGATTTCCATTTTATTATGCACCTATGTTCTATGTTTAAGGACCCAATGCTTTGATTTATGTTTTTTTAGGATTTAAGTTTGGATTTTATGTTTAAAGTTTTTTGAACTTATATTGCTTTAGATATTAATTTGAAGTTTAATGAAATTATGTTGTTTTGATTATGCTTTACTGTGTGTTTTATTGCTCTATATCTGGTATATCTACTTGTTATATGCATTGATTTGATCTAACCAAAAGGGGGAGAAGTGTAAAAACATAAATTCTACAAACTTTTGAAAACCAATATTAAAGTAAGGGGGAGTAAACTTTTCAACATTTTCCAAATACTTAAAAATTTACTTTGGTTTTGTTATATCAAAAAGGGGGAGATTGTAAAACTTAATTTTATTTTAAGTCTCACAAAATTAAATAGTTATATAAATAAATTTTTAAGTCTCACAAAATTCATTTGAACCAAAACTGGGTTTAAGTCAAAACACTCAAACCAAACAAAATTTTCTAAGTGTTTTCAAGCCAAGATTAAATAGTTATGCTAAGGTGTATTGATACACTCTAGTCGTATCGATACTATTTTATGTTATTGGAATTTTTATCGACAAAAGTGTATTGATATAGTTATACCCGTATCGATACGATATTCATTCTAGGCTTACTTTTATACTTTAGCGTACCGATATGGTTCTCCCCATATCGACACGGTATTGTTTGATTCGATAAATCTTTACATTTAATAATATAGTCGTTGTTTGTCAGTTATGAAATCAACAATTTTCAAACGGTCGTTGGACTGTATCGATACGCCCAAATAGCGTATTGATACACATTTTGCTTAAGTTTTTCTTAGGATTCTACTGAGCAAAATCCGTATCAATATTGTCATTGTGTATCGATACACCCTTTTTTTACACTATAATCGTACTGATACATCTATGCGTGTATCAATATGCCCCTCTTAAATGTACACAATGGCTCTTTCTATTTTTAGACAGGTATCGATATGGTTGTTCATGTACAGATACGGTAGGTTGCAAAAGTGGATTTATTGCAGGAAAAATGGAGCCCAACGGCTCTATTGATGATCTCAACAACCAGAACGGATAGAAATCAATGCAAGGGTATAAAAGAAAGCCTCCAAAGCCTTAGCAACAACTATTGAACCTATTTACAACATCCAAGTATATATCCAAACACTTGAGCTAAAAGATTCAAATTTTTGTAACCCCCACTTGTGTAATTTTCATTGCATCATTTTCTTTCAAGTTTGAGGAGTGATTACTTGTAATTGGGCAATATATAAACCTTGTGAGAGGTATTTTTCAGATTGTCATTACTTCTTTGTATTGAGAGATTCTTAGTTATCTTTGGTAGTGGAAGAATATCTAGTGGAGATTGTTCAAAATCCTTAGTGGGAGCTAAGGTAGTGGATGTAGAGCTTGCTCGAAGCAATATAAATTGCCTTGTCTTTAATCTTTATATTTTCAATTTGCACGCTTCCAATTTAAAAAGCCAATTCACCCCCCTCTTGGCCAATTTTGATTCGATTGACCCACTCAACATATTAGTTGTTGTTGGTACAGATGGGAATAACCAATTATTCACTATACCATGGGCAATTGTAGAGGTGGAGAACATAGAGACTTGGAGTTGGTTTTTGAGAAACGTCTAACTTGATTTGTAATTAGGAAATGGTGATAAAGTCACTATTATAAATGACATGCAAAAGGTATGTGTACTTCAGTTTTTATGACTCTTCTAACTTATTTAATTTTTTATCTGTTTATACCACTAAATGTATGAAAATTTATATTTCAGGGGTTGTTGGAAGAGATGCCATTGATATTATCCCATGTTGAGCATAGATTTTGTGCAAGACACATGTATGTACATTGGAGGAAGGATCACAAAGGTTTGAACATGCAACAACTGTTCTGGGCAAGATGTAAGGCAAAAAAATGAGGCAACATTTCGAAAGCATACATTAAGGATTCATGCTTTGAAGGAAGATGCACATGTAGATTTGATGATGAAAGATCCAAAATATTGGTCAATGGCTTTTTTTTGCAACACATTTTAAGTGTGACTCTGTGGACAACAATTTTTGTGAGACATTCACGTAAGCAATACTATCAGCAATGTATAAATCAGTAAGTTCATTGTAAGACTTGCAACGACTTTGTATGGCTTAAAGGGTGTTGGTGTGCAACGATATAATAGATAATGAGAATAAAGTTTCTCGGATTTTAGACGATTTAAGTGAACGATGGTGGGTAGTAGAAATGGATGATGGAAGATGGGTAGTAGTTTAGGACTTGAAAATTGAACCAACACTAAAAAGTGTGACTCGAACTCTACAACGGTCTCTGAATGAAATAAGGATATTGACCCTCTAGTTATGTATAACTAGGAACCGAAGATATCAATGTCTGATTTAACAAGCAGAACTTGAAGGATCGATAAAGTTCTTAAGAGAACAAAAGAAATAAAGACTCAAATTTCATTAATCATAGTTGTGTCTTACAATTGAAAAACCAGCCTATATTTATAGGCTTTATAAAATGAAGTGATCATCTAACATTCCTAGAGAGGTGTGAAGGAATAATGAATAAAAAAAGAAACCTTGAAATGTGTGCTTTTTCCACCCAATGTATTCATAAGCTAGCATGTCAATTTTCAAGTCAATGTAAGCAAGCACCTCTCTAGAATTTTCATCCATTGTGAATGTAAGCAAGCATGTCAATTTCCATGTGAATGTAAGCAAGCACCTCTTTAGAATTGCCGCCCATTGTGAATGTAAGCATACATGTCAATTTCCTTGTAAAGGTAAGCAAACACCTCAGGCAAGCACCTCCAAAGCCAAACAAGCACCTCTCCAATTGTCATATTTCTCTGAATCACCCTAATGATGTTTCTATTTATTTTCCTTGCATAACACATGTAAATACGAGAAATATGATCAGAAATAAAGCAAGGTAATATGATGCATGCTAAATATAATAAATATATGTTATATGATTCACTGAACTCTAGTTCTGTAAAATAAAAAAATAAACATCATAATAGAAAACATGTGCATACTAAAACTATAATAATGAAATGGAACATATGCATTAGAAATAAACATGCAACACGTTGCATGGACTCCCTTTCACGTTGCATGAATCTTCCACGTTGCAAGGCACTGATTCAACTTCAACAACATCAATAATCTTACATTCATGATTGCACTTGTTGCTAACCGCATCTCTAAATTTCCTTGCTCTCGCACGAATAATGGGACCTAAGGGAAATTCCTTCGGGTCTAATGGTGGTGGTGGCACCATGATCTCAACATCCTCCCCTTCTTGAGAGTGATTTTTCCTCAAATCGTTTACCTTGCTCAAAAAGAGATAAGTCTAAAGCGTTAAAAGTAGCACTGACACCAAACACTCTCGGAAGATCTTCTCCAATACTTGAAATGGCCCATCCCTTTTTGGTGAGAGTTGAGATTTCCTTTGCGCTGGAAATCGTTCCTTCTTGAAGTGCACCCAAACCTAAATCACCGAGTTCAAAGTTGAATCGCTTTTGCCCTTTATTTGATTTTTGTTCATATTGCTTTGTTCATTTCTCAGTGTTCTCTTGAACCTTTTGATGAATCTTTTTCACAAATTCAGCCTTGTTTTTCCCTTCCTTGTTTAATGCTTGATAAATGGGGAAAGGTAACAAATCCATAGGAGACAATGGGTTAAACCCGTATACAGCCTCAAATGGTGTGACTTTGGTGGTTAAATGAATTGATCTGTTGTAAGCGAATTCCACATGTGGCAAGCTCTCTTCCCACGATTTCGGATTCTTGCTTATCAAAGACCGTAACAAAGTTGAAGTATTCGATTTACCACTTTGGTTTGGCCATCAGTTTGAGGATGACAAGTTGTATAGAACAATAACTTTGTCCCAATCCTGCCCCATAAAGACATCCAAAAATGACTGAAAAACTTCATATCTCGATCTGAAACGATTGTCCTCAGAAGTACATGTAAACGCACAATCTCCATAAAAAACAGATTAGCAATTTTGGAAGCATCATGAGTTTTCTAACACAAAATAAAGTGTGCCATTTTTTAAAACCTATCGACAACCTCAAAAATGGAATGTCTTCAATTCTTAGTTCTAAGAAGTCCTAAAACAAAGTCCATGGAAATGTCAACCCAGAGCTCTTTACAGGTTGGTAATGGCTCATAAACGATTGCCCTTTTGCAAGTGATACATCGCTCATAAATTCGTTCCACATCCCTTTTCCTATTTGACCAAAACAAATGCTCTTGTAGGATGTTTAAAGTCTTGTTGATTCTGAAATGTCCTATAAGCCCTCCCCCCCCCCCCGCTATGGAAAGCATCACACTCGATCTCAAATGTCTTATCAAAGTTTGGTAAGGAAAGCAATTGTGCCTTCGTTAAGCACTCCTTAATCTGATTAAAAGCCTATTATTGCTCAATATTCCATAAGAAACTTGCATTCTTTTTAATCACATTAGTTAAAGGAGCAGCAATGATACTAAAATTAGGAATAAACCTCTGATAGAAACTGGTCAATCCATGAAAACTCCTTACCTCGCTAATGCTTGTTGGAGACAACCACTCTTCAATTGCTTTTACCTTCTCGTGATCAACCTCCAAGCCTTCAGAACTTACTACAAATCCTAGAAACACAAATTTGTTTGTACATAAAACACATTTTTTCAGTTAGCATACAATTTTCTCATTTCAAAGTGTATTCAAAACAAACCTGAGATGTATTTCATGGTCCTCCAAAGAACAGATGTATATGAGAATGTCGTCAAAATAAACAACGCAAAAATTACCAATATAATGTCGTAAGTCGTGATTCGTCAATCTCAAAAATGTGCTAGGTGCATTTGTTAAACCGAAAGGAATCACGATCCATTCATACAAACCTTGTTTTGTTTTGAAAGTTGTCTTCCATTCATCACCTTCTCTCATCCTAATTTGGTGATATTCGCTTTTAAGATCGATCTTTGAAAACACACTAGAACCACTCAATTCATCCAACACATCGTCTAGGCGTGGTATAGGATGTCAGTATTTGATTGTGATCTGATTGATTGCACGACAATCCACACACATGCGCCATGACCCATCTTTCTTGGGTACCAACAGTACATGAATGGCACATGGGCTTAAGCTATTTCGAATATAGTCTTTCTCCGTCAATTCTTGTACTTGTCTTTGTAACTCTTTTGTTTCCTCGGTATTACTCCTATATGCTGGTCGATTGGGTAATGTAGCACTAGGCACAAAAATCGATTTGATGCTCTATGCCAGATGTAACCCCCTCCACCTGGCCTAGCCGGTAGACCGAACCGAACGGGTCACACGGGGAATATTGAAGTAAACTGAGAAGGTTTATCTCAATAAATGACCCTCTTTTTTTCTTTTTATATTGTCTAGATACAAATTAGGTTCCTTTGTGTTTTACAAATCAGGGGATCAAACACAATTCAAACGCTCATCCATTTTGTCCAATTTCAGTTTTTAGGGACCATTTTGTAAACTTAACAAATTCCAAGAGTTTTTACCCCTTTCGGTTTACCAACCTTTAATTAGTCTCATTACATGTATCTCTGTAAATACTCAGCTCAAAATAATCATTCGAACTCATTTAATTGCATCCACAACATTCAGGGGCAAAAACGTAAAGATTCAGAACATTCGAAGATGCCATCTAACCATATTAACTACCACCGTATCGATACCATTCGAGAGTGTATCGATACAACCTCAACAAAAAGACTTCCAAGCTCAAAAATACAAAGGGTCGTATCGGTACACTCAAGGCCTGTATCGATAAACCAAAACCCAGTAGCCAAAATGTGTATAGATACACCCAAAACCAGTAGCCAAAGTGTGTATCGATACGCCCCCGTGTATCGGTACACCCCTCCAATTTACGAAGGTCGTATCGATACACTATCAAGTCTATCGATACCCTGCAGCCTGCAAATACCTAAATTGCTGGTTATACACACTTTAAACCATCCTAAAGCAGTCTAACATGCATTTAAACATACATATAACTCAAATACACTTCAACCATCAAATATGCAAGGCAACTACAACATCGTATCATGACAATCACCAACAATGTATTCTATATGCATGCTTCCTATGATAATCAACCATCAAAAAGTTAAATCACAAAACAAAGCTTAATCCAACAATTAGAGGCCATTCACAAGACAATATAGGCATACCAAAGTTATACCAAAACAGAAAATACCAAAACAACCAACTCCAAGACAATGGACACCCCCATTTCCCTTATTACTCTAGTCTATAACCAACTAGGACCAGAATCTGCAGCTCTCTTACTCGAGCTAGAACCACCAATTCGAGAGGTCAAACCCAAACTCTGCTCTATATCCTTGCATCGCGTCACCAACACATCAAAATATGTGTATTCAGAAGCGAGTATGAAAGTCTTCACTTCCTGCACCAAGCCATAACGAAAGCGATCACATCGATGCATATCACTCAAGACCATATCTGGAGCATACGGACTCAAACGTACGAACTGGACCTCGTACTCAGCTACAGTCATGTTTCCTTGCACCAAGGACATGAACTCACGCTTTTTATCATCCAAGTATCTAACTCCTAGATATTTCTTTTTAAAGGCAGCCTGAAAGAAATCCCAATCTACCTCATTAGGTTCCATGGACGCGGTCACAATCGTCCACCAAGGATATGCATCACCATGCAACAACGTAACAACTCATCCTAGCTTTCGTGCATCGTTTCACCCCATATGATCCAAAATTTGGATCGTACTGGCCATCCAAGCCTCGGATGCCTCAGTAGACAAACCACGATATTCAATTCCTCCCAAACTTCGCAAGCGCTCCACCGGCAAACCCAATTGCCCAACAGCAGATGCTTGCACTTGCACTCCAGCAACAACAGCCTGGAATGCTCTAGTCATTGTCTGTACCAAAGGCGTCAAATCACCCAACACTAGACCAGCCTTTCCGTGTTGCGCTTGCTCCTTACCCCCCGGTGGTGGTGGCGGTGGAGGAGGTAAATTCACACCAAGAAGAACCTCGTTCTCTTGATTCCTTTGCTCACCAACAGGAACAAGTGACCTTGAACGTAGCTCTCTCATCGGTCCCATTGTGCTATTACCATTAATGTAACCCCCTCGATCCGGCCTAGCCGATGGACCGAACCGAACGAGTCACCCGGGGAATATTGAAGTAAACCGGGAAGGTTTACCTCAATAAACAACCTTATTTTTTCTTTTTATCTTGTCTAGATACAATTTAGATTCCTAAGTGTTCAATCAAAGCAGCGGATATAACGACATCTCGATCGCATCTCGATTATTACAAATTTCAATTTTAATGACCATTTAAAAAAACAACATTTTGTATGGACCATTACAAAATTCGAATTACCAATCCTTAATTAAGTTCATTACATGCTTCTATGTAAAAACTCAGCCCAAAATACCCATTGGAACTCATTTAATTGCATACATTACAAACAGGGACCACAATGTAAAGGAACAAAAACTCAGAATATTCCAAAAACTGTATTAATAGCCAATCATTTCGAAACAGTGGGCCTCATATTAGAACGGTTGTATAGAAACACTGTTGACCATTTCAAAATGTGGGTTCGTTTCGAAACCTTCTAAGACTTGTTTTGGAACAGGGTTTTACAGAGAAAAAATGTATCGAAACAGGCCTCACCGTTTCGAAACCACAAGGCACTTAGAGGCCACTGTTTCGAAACAGGCAAGGGTGTTTTAAATCACCTGGGCCTGCAATGTTTAAATTTGCTATATTAACCCGATTTCAATCATCTGAAACTAATCCGACATATACCCTATCATGCCTGCAACTTCAATACACAACAACAAACAAGAGAACATGGCAAATACTTCATCAAAGCATCATTCACAATACCGGGAGAACTAAAGGTATGCTTCCTAGGAAAAATAAGCACCAAAAGGTCAAATCTCAATTCCAAGCATAAACTAACACGTAAAGGTCATTTACATAACCAAATATGCATAGCAAACTAGCAACAAACCAGAAATTACCAAACAATCATCATTTATAACATTGGACACCCACATTGCCTTTATTACACTAATTCAAAACTTGAAAATACTTTTGAGAAGTCTCTTGGAAGAATCCCTTGTTGTTGCTGCCTTAAACCTCCTAATTATCTGCATTGATGAACAAAGAGAGCATAAGCATACAAGCTTAGTGAGGATTGCTCAAAACCAAAAACATCACCAATGCATAAAACAATTTGTCTCTCTTTTCAAAACCATCATGCCTACTTTGGAAAACCATGCACTTTATCATTAAAATCAGCATGCTAAACATCATGCAACATGATTCATACATTTTCCAGCAATTAAACCATTGCTACACATCCTCAAGCCTTCCAAGCATAAACACCATTATGCTAAGCTTAAAGTTAAACATGCATTTTTCATAATATGGATCAACAACATTTTCCATAACATCTCATTCCATTATATTGGCTCACAAGTGATAAGCAACATTCCCAAAAACATATCAGATACACGGATTACCAAGGGTTGTCCCAAACCCTTCATACACTCTACCGACATCTCAAGGCTCACAGACGAGAGAAACCCTCCATCGCTGTGACACCCTTGGTAGAGTATTCGGTAAATTACAACCCCTGAACACCACTCATCGATAGATGTAAAACCCACTAACGAGAGACGGGACACACACAAGGTTCGCACCCGGGAGCTACCCTCAATCGTTGCAACCTTAAACAATCCTCAATCGTTAGGGTACATGGATGGAGTCTTCGGTACAATCACAACCCCTCAACATCCAAAGAGACTTGTTTATAGTGCACTCAATCCTATAGCTGACTAACTATATCCGATTTCATTTACAAAACACTTTATTCAACACCACTTGCCAATATAATCCACATTTCATGCATATCTCACTGTATTTACAAAGCATTCGTGATAAGCCATAACTCAAGCATTAAACCATGTTTCAAAACCCATGCATCAACACATGCATACAAGGATAACTTACCTAGTGCATCCTTAAACAACATGGAATCATCAAACACATTTATATACTCAAGAACATGCTTTAAAACAGTAGGTAAATGCATTAAAATCAAGTGCAACCAAAGGCTCAAACTAGCACATTCTGGGAGAGAAATCACCTTTACTTACTTCCGAACTTAGTAAAGCGTTTCAAACTCTTACTAAGTTCCCAAAACCTTTTCTAAAACGTTTCCACGCTGGAAAACCAAGTTCCACTCACCGACTTGCGAAACAACACTAGCCGACGCACAAATCGAACGTCTGAAGCCTCTAAAAACACTTTGTTTGCTTCCGGAACACTATCCCCTATTTTTGAAAAACAAGCTTAATTGCCAATTAGCTCTCTAAAGATTCTAAGATCTTGACTCTTTTTGAAAAACACATTTTTTCCTCAACTTTAAAACTTTACATTTTGGTCACTACCCAAAATGTATGCCTTCAAAAACCCATCTTGAACCTTTATTTCCCTAAATCACCCTTTAACGATTCGAACAACCGACTACCAGTTCCACCGGCCCAACCTGACTCGAAAAACACATAGGCCTAAAACCGGGGTGTTACAACTCTGCCCCACTTGAGAAATTTCATCCTCGAAATTTTACCTGAAGGAAAAACATGCGGAAACTACCTCAACATGTCCACCTTGTTTTCCCATGTGGCCTCCACAACTCCTCTGTGTCCCCACAACACCTTCACAAGTTCAATCATCTTCCCAAGAAGAACTTTACTACTCGAATCATGAATTCTCTCTGGCCTCTCATCATAGGATAAATTCGGGTTCAACTCAATCTCCTCCACGGGCATCACATCAGATGGATCTGATCTATACCTCCACAACATATAAACATGAAACACGCCATGGATCTTTTGCTACTCGGGAGGCAACCTCGACCGATAGGCAACATGACCAACTTGCTCCACAACCTCATAAGGTCCAATAAACCTCAGACTAAGCTTTCCATTACGTTCGAACCTCATCACCTTTTTCCAAGGCGATACCTTGAGGAATACGCGACCTCCAACCGCAAACTCAATTTCCCTACGCTTTAAATCTGCATAAGAGTTTTACCGATCCGACGCAGCCTTCAACCTCTCACATATGAGCTTTACTTTCTCAGTTGTTCCCTTAAGCATATCCGGTATGGAAACCAACTTTTGCCCCGTCTCAGCCCAACAAAGAGCTGTTCTACACTTTCTCCCATACAAGGCCTCATACGGAGCCATTTGTATACTTGCCTAAAAACTGTTATTATTCGCAAACTCAACCTGTAACCCCCTTAACACGGCCTAGACGGTTGACCCGAATTAAGAAAGTCACACGGGGAAACCAAAGTCAACCCGAAAGTCAACCTTGATTAACGACCCTTTTTTTCTTTTTAAACTTGTCTAGATGCACATTAACCCTAGTTATGATCATTCAAACAACATACTCAAAGATCATAAACATCAGAGATCGAACAGGGACCCAATTGAACAAATTACAACTTTAGGGACCAAATTGTAAATTCTGATAAATATAAGGACTTCACCCAAATTAAAGTTACCAACTTGAAATTAATCATGTTTCATGCATCTCGGCCAAATTTCAGCTCAAACGGACATTCCAAACTCATACAATTGCACATACAAGTTTCAGGACCAAAATGCAAACATTTTGAAACATATAACTACCAATGTCAGCCCCCAACGGTCATCCGTTCCGAAACGGGAGACAGCCCGTTTCGAAACGCGGGGCCGTTCCGCAACGCGTACCGAAACGAGGGCTGACAGTAGCCTTTCCGTTTCGGAACGGTGTCACCCGTTTCGGACGCCTAGGCTGCTTCGAGGCACCCGTTCCGAAACGGCAGGCACTGTTCCGATACGGCCTGCACAAAATGCAGAAATTTGCTTGCCTAAACATGCAATTGACCAACCAATCATGCTCCAATTGCTATTAAACTTTACCAGCATCTCATACAACATACAAGAGACATATTTGCATCAACCAATCATCATTATATCAACATATATGAAAAGCCCCAAATCTAAAGGCATGCTTCCTACACAAGCAACCATTCATGCACAAAAGCCTTCAAATCAACACATAATGGCCAATTACAAAAACCAACATTAACAATAACACAAATCCAACTTAGGGAGTTCCAACCATCTCCCAAAACAACAACATAGGTCCCCCATTGCCAAATGCCAAAAGCTAAAAGTGTTTAAGAAAACCTTCTCATACATGAGCTTAACTTCCACTTGATTGCTTGCCCTCCTTGCTGCCCTCAATGCACTTTAATGCTCTGAATTATTGGTTTAAGAAAAGAGAGAGAGCGTACGCAAAAGCTTAGTGAGGAAAGCTCCTTAGAACCACACAATAATGCATTTATAAAACTCATTTATAAATCATACTTAAAAATACAATTAGACATGCTCACAAGCAATCTTAAACAAACATCTCATGCTTCACATCATAACATGTCATATTGGCCACAAGTGATAATTACCATCTTTAAAACAAGATCAACATAAGACTCACACATGGACTTTTAAACACCATTGTGATCTTATCCCCAAGGACTTTTAAACACCTTGGCCCATGGACTTTTAAACACCATGGCAAGGACCACACAAGGACTTTTAAACACCTTTGTGTCCTTAACAAGTTTCACCTCAAGGACTTTTAAACACCTTGACCCCAAGGACTTTTAAACACCTTGGCCCATGGACTTTTAAACACCATGGCAAGGACCACACAAGGACTTTTAAACACCTTTGTGTCCTTAACAAGTTTCACTTCAAGGACTTTTAAACACCTTGACCCAAGGACTTTTAAACACCTTGGCCCATGGACTTTTAAACACCATGACATGAATCACCCCAAGGACTTTTAAACACATTGGCCCCAAGGACTTTTAAACACCTTGGAAAGGACCACACAAGGACTTTTAAACACCTTTGTGTCTGTAACAAGAACCATCGAAGGACTTTTAAACACCTTGATGTTCTTAAGTAAACAAGGCTCACTCAAGGACTTTTAACCACCTTGGTGACCTTAACCTTTTCAAAACATCACTTGCCAATATACATCATTTATCATCAATAATCCACTGTTTTAAAGCATTTAACCAAGCCATAAACAACATGCATCTTTAAGCATTAAACCACATTTAAACAATGTTCAAAAGCAAGGAACTCTAACCTTGAGCTTCCTTAAACACATGGCTTATAATCTCAGCAAACAAACATGCTAGATATGCTTTAAAAACAGAATTTAAACATGCAACAAACACATTGCACCCAACCATCACATGGTTCCTCATCAGGAGAGTTTTTCTGAAAACTTACTCTTGAGCTTAGCAAAGTTGTTTAGACTTAGACTAAGCTCCCAAACCTCCAAAACATTGGTTTCAAAGCCGAAAACCAAAATCCACTCACCGATTCCGTTTCGCTTCTTGCCGAAACACCAAATCAAGCTTCCGGATCACCACCACTTGGATCCAAAGATGACTCCCCTGTTTTAACACATTAAAACAGTAGATTAATGCATCATCATGCATTAATAGCTTCAATGAAAGCACCTAAACTCGCTGCTCTCATCCACACTCCATTTTCGGCCACCAAACACAACCGAAAATGTATCCAAACAACTCCTCAACAAAGCCCAGCCATAAACCATCAAAACTAAGCATCCTTAAACATCATTTAACAACTAAAAAGGACCTAACAACATCCTTATACCTCCAGCAACAACAGATCCACAAGATCACCCAAAAATAACCAAGAACCACAAGCTAAACTTAGGAAATTCAACATATCCGGGATTGCATTAGTTAAAACTCAATTCCATATCAAATTAACATTCATTTATCACCAATTATACACCTCAAATCACTGCTTTAACAGATCCAACGAAAATTCATCAAAAATCATCAAATCTTGCATTTAAAGCCAAGATCCATTACACAACCTTAAAAACCTTTTATAAATCACCAAATAAGGATTGAGAACTTAGGAATTTCATTAAAGAACTTGAAGTTCAGAGGAGAAGGACGTTCTTACCTCCAAACTTGAGTTTCTCCTCTTTTAGAACCAAAAAGCTTGAAGAATCCAATGGCAATTGGTGAGGTTTTGTTGATAAGATGATTAGCAATCAAAAGAGGATTGAAAAGAGAGATTTTAGTGTCAAAATCAGAGGTGAAATCTCTGGAGAAAAGATGTTTGGGTTGAGAGAAAATGAGAGAAAGGAAAATTGGAAAATATGGGAAGTTAGTTACAAAATAGGAAAAATAGTTTCCCTCCTCTTTTCTTTTGTTTTAAAATCAGAAATAAACCTTAAAATATCTTAGAAAAATCTGGAGAAACTCCCTTTGGGTAAATAGCTCCTTAAAGATTCAAAGTTTCAATCCTTTCTAAAACAGTCACGCAACTTTCAAAATTTACATTTTGGTCACTAGCCAAAATGTCACCCTTCCAAACCTCATTTTGTAAAATTGATTTCACAGTTCACTTATATATATTAAAAGAGGATTTTAGAACATTTTTCCATATTTTTAATGCAACCCGAATTAGGCTTTCCTAAATTCACTCTTATATATTCGAACCGCACTTTGACCAAACCGGTCAACGCCCAAAACTTCCAAGCCCAAAACTGGGGCGTTACAACTCTCCACCCCTTAAGAAATTTCGTCCTCGAAATTTACCTGAAGGAAAGAGATAAGGAAACTGCTTCAGCATGTCATCCTTCCGCTCCCACGTGGCTTCCTCAACACCGCGGTGCTTCCACAACACCTTCACCAACTCAATGGTCTTGCCACGAAGAACCTTGCTATCTGAATCCAGAACCTTCACCGGTTCCTCATCATAGGTCAAATCCGGATTCAATTGTACTTCCTCCACAGGCATCACATGCGAAGGATCAGATCTATACTTCCGGAGCATAGAAACATGAAACACATCATGAATCTTCTCCAACTCTTGAGGTAACCTCAACCTGTACGCAACAGGACCCACACGCTCAACCACCTCGTATGGTCCAATGTACCTAGGGCTCAACTTACCCTTACGGCCAAACCTCATCACCTTCTTCCAAGGCGAAACCTTCAAGAACACACGGTCACCCACCGCATACTCAATCTCCTTACGCTTCAAATCCGCGTAAGACTTCTGCCTATCAGAAGCTGCCTTCAAACGCTCACAAATGAGCTTCACCTTCTCGGTGGTTCCTTTCAACAAAGCCGGCATCGAAACCAACTTCTGACCCGTTTCAGCCCAACAAAGAGGAGTCCTACACTTCCTCCCGTACAAAGCCTCATAAGGTGCCATTTGAATGCTCGCCTGATAACTATTGTTATAAGCAAACTCAACCAAGGGCAAATGCTTCTCCCAAGAGCCCTGAAACTCAATCACGCAGCACCTCAACATATCCTCCAAAATCTGGATAACACGCTCAGACTGACCATCCGACTGAGGATGATAGGATGTACTGAAATTCAACCTCGTACCCAGAGCTTGATGCAAACACTGCCAGAACCGCGACGTGAACCTCGGATCCCTATCCGACACAATCGACTTAGGCACACCATGCAGCCGCACAATCTCAGCAATGTACAGCTCCGCAAGCTTATCCAAAGAGAACGTAGTATGCACAGGCAAGAAATGCGCACACTTCGTCAGGCGATCCACAATCACCCACACCGAATTCTTCTTCGACGGTGACAAAGGTAAACCAGATACAAAATCCATGGTAACCCTTTCCCACTTCCACTCAGGGATTCTCAACGGTTGTAACAACCCTGAAGGAAACTGATGCTCAGCCTTAACTCGCTGACACACCATACACTTGCTGACAAACTCCGCAACATCTTTCTTTAAACCCACCCAATAGTACTCATCACGAAGATCTCGATACATCTTAGTACTACCAGGGTGCATAGCAAAAGGACTACTATGACCTTCAGTCAGAATAGCACGCCTCAACTCAGCATCATTAGGCACCACTATCCGACTCCCAAAACACAACACTCCATCATCATTAAAACAGAAATCCGAAGGTCTACCCTCCGCGATATCCTGAACATGCGGCACCAAGGAATCATCCAGCAACTGCTTTTCCTTGATCAACTGAACCAAAGATGGTTTCACTTGCAACTCAGCCACAAGACCACCATCGCGCGAAATACTCAAACTGGCAAACATAGCCCTCAGCTCAACAGCTACCTTCCTACTCAAGGCATCCGCTACAACATTAGCCTTGCCAGGGTGATACTCAATCGTCAAATCATAATCCTTGAGCAACTCCACCCAACGTCGCTGCCTGAGATTCAACTCCTTCTGAGACATCAGATACTTCAAACTCTTGTGATCCGTGTACACAGTACACTTCTCACCATACAGGTAATGTCTCCAGATCTTCAGAGCAAAAACCACTGCAGCCAACTCTATGTCATGCGTAGGATAATTGCGCTCATGCACTTTCAACTGCCGCGATGCATAAGCCACCACCTTACCCTCTTGCATCAACACACATCCCAAACCAACATAGGATGCATCACTATACACCACAAACTCTTTCCCTGATTCAGGTTGAACCAAGATAGGAGCTTGCGTCAAAGCTGCTTTAAGCTTCTCAAAAGCCTGTTGTCTCGCTTCCGTCCATTCATACTTAACATCCTTCTGCAACAACTTTGTCAAAGGTGCAGCAATCTTAGAAAACCCATCCACAAACCTCCGATAGTATCCTGCCAAACCGAGGAAACTACGAACTTCATGAACAGACTTAGGAACCTTCCAATTCATCACCGCCTCAACCTTCTGAGGATTAACCCGAATCCCCTTAGCAGAAACCACATGCCCAAGAAACACCACCTCACTTAACCAGAACTCGCACTTGCTCAGCTTAGCATAAAGCTGATTCTCCAACAAAGCCTGCAAAACAATCCTCAAATGCTCTTCGTGCTCCTCCTCAGTACGCGAGTATACGAGGATATCATCGATGAACACCACAACAAACTTGTCCAGGTATTCATGAAACACACGATTCATCATGTCCATGAAAGCAGCAGGAGCATTGGTTAAACCAAACGGCATCACCAGGAACTCATAATGCCCGTACCTTGTCCTGAAAGCTGTCTTAGGCACATCCACATCTTTCACCTTCAACAGGTAATACCATGACCTCAAGTCAATCTTAGATAACACAGCAGCTCCCCGAAATTGATCAAAGAGATCATCAATTCTCGGCAAAGGATACCAATTTTTGATAGTCAACTTGTTCAGCTGACGGTAATCAATGCACATCCTCATAGTGCCATCCTTCTTCTTCACAAACAAGACCGGTGCACCCCAAGGCGACACACTCGGCCGAATGAAACCATGCTCAAGCAACTCTTGCAACTGCGTCTTCAGCTCTTTCAGCTCCTTAGGTGCCATTCTATAGGGAGTAATGGACACAGGAGTTGTATTCTCATACAGCTCAATTCCAAACTCCACCTCGCGATTAGGAGGTAAACCAGGCAACTCCTCAGGAAACATACCAGGAAACTCCTTCACAACCCTGATATCTTGCACCCTCAACTCCTTAGAGCTAGGATTCATCACAAAAGCTAGGTAAGCCTCACAGCCTTGCCTCAGCATCCGGCTCGCCTCCAACGTAGACACCACATTGGCAAGAAACTTCACATTCTCACCAACCACAACAACTTCATAATCATCCGCAAGCTTCAGCGAAACTCGCTTATTTTCACAATCCACCACAGCACGATGCTCAGCAAGCCAATCCATACCAAGGATTACATCAAAACCATAGAAAGGTAACTCCATGAGGTCAACATGAAAAACTTGATCCTGAACAACCAAAGGACACCTTCTATACAGCTTTCTAGTCACAACAGTCTCACCAAAAGAACTAGTGACACGCATACCAACATCCAAAGACTCAACAGGCAAACCAAGCAATTCAGCATGCTCACGCAATATGTAAGAGTGCGTAGATCCAGAATCAATCAAGGAAAGTAATGACAAGGATTGCAGAGTAAAAGTACCTGCGATCACATCCGCGTCATTCCTCCCCTCTCGCTGAGCAAACACTCTAGCCTGACCGCCACCCTCTGGCTGCACAGCTACAACATGAGCCACACCTCGGCCACCTTCCTCTCTCCGCTGGAAATTACCACGGCCGCGCCCACGACCTCTCTGCGGTGCTGCAACAACAGGAGCACGAACTTGGCCACCAGCCAACATAGGACAATCACGCCTCAAATGATCCAAAGATCCACAGCTCCAGCAACCATTACCAGCTGCCGCAACAGAAGCTTGCACCTCCCTCACAGCACGAGGACAATCACGTTTCATGTGACCATAAGAACCACAAATCCAACAAGCACTCGGATCAGCTCTAGCGTTGCCTCCCCGAGCAGGTGCTCCACCACCTCGCTTAGCCGAGGACTGATACTTCTGATCACGTCCCCTCTTGTTCCGTCCACCACCGGAACTATACTCAGCTGCTCGCTTACCAGCACCTTTAGCAGATAAACCCAAGTTCATCTCAATATCCTTTGCTCGGCCCACCAGCACATCAAAATCATCATACTCGGTAGCCAGCACATACATCTTCACATCCGTCACTAAGCCATAACGGAACCTTTTACACCTCGCCCGCTCATCCGGGACAAGCTCAGGTGCATATTGATTGAGTCGAACAAACTGTACTTCATACTCAGCCACCGTCATGCTCCCTTGAGTAAGAGACATGAACTCCCTCTTTTTCTCATCTAGGTACCTCACACCCAGATACCTTCTCTTGAACACATTCTGAAAGAATGTCCAAGTCACATCAACTTCTGCCATCCCAGCAATAGTGGTTATCCACCACGTATATGCATCCTTCTGCAGCAAGGACACAACACAGCCAAGCTTCTGCACATCAGTGCAACTCATCTGACCCAAGATCCTCTTGGTACTCTCTAACCAAGCCTCAGAACCCTCAGCAGACATACCCCTGAACTCAGTCCCTCCTAGACTGCGCAAACGCTCCAAAGGTAGTCTAACTCCGGCATCTTCCTGATGCCCAGCTCCTCGAGCTCCAGCTACCGCTGCTTGAAAAGCACCAGCTATAGCTTGAATTAACACCGTCATGTCAGGAACAACTTGCCCCTGACCGGCCTCAGGTCCAGCAGCCTCAGCACCAGCTGCAGCTCCAGCTTCTTCAGCCCCAGCACCACCACCACCAGGTGGAGGAGGTAAAACCGCACTCTCAACATTCTCCTCATTTTCATTCTCATTCTAAGCCGTAGCTCGCACATTACTCCTCAACTCTCTACGAGGTGCCATACTCTAATTATGCAATCACAATGCAAAATAAACAAAGTCAGGCCCAGCAAGGTAAGCAATCCAAGTACTCAAGCTCATTTCCAATTAAAAACAACATCATTTCATTAGCTTTGATTTGGCAATGGGTACCCACAACATGCTTCATCACAACATACAACTCAATTGCAACATACATGCAATTCACTCAACATGCTTTCACCCAGCAAGCATACAAAACTTACACACTTTAAACATTCACATACACATTCCCATTTACTCGAGAACTCAGCTCTGATACCACCAAATGTAACCCCCTTAACCCGGCCTAGACGGTTGACCCGAATTAAGAAAGTCACACGGGGAAAACCAAAGTCAACCCGAAAGTCAACCTTGATTAACGACCCTTTTTTTCTTTTTAAACTTGTCTAGATGCACATTAACCCTAGTTATGATCATTCAAACAACATACTCAAAGATCATAAACATCAGAGATCGAACAGGGACCCAATTGAACAAATTACAACTTTAGGGACCAAATTGTAAATTCTGATAAATATAAGGACTTCACCCAAATTAAAGTTACCAAATTGAAATTAATCATGTTTCATGCATCTCGGCCAAATTTCAGCTCAAACGGACATTCCAAACTCATACAATTGCACATACAAGTTTCAGGACCAAAATGCAAACATTTTGAAACATATAACTACCAATGTCAGCCCCCAACGGTCATCCGTTCCGAAACAGGAGACAGCCCGTTTCGAAACGCGGGGCCGTTCCGCAACGCGTACCGAAACGAGGGCTGACAGTAGCCTTTCCGTTTCGGAACGGTGTCACCTGTTTCGGACGCCTGGGCTGCTTCGAGGCACCCGTTCCGAAACGGCAGACACTGTTCCGATACGGCCTGCACAAAATGCAGAAATTTGCTTGCCTAAACATGCAATTGACCAACCAATCATGCTCCAATTGCTATCAAACTTTACCAGCATCTCATGCAACATACAAGAGACATATTTGCATCAACCAATCATCATTATATCAACATATATGAAAAGCCCCAAATCTAAAGGCATGCTTCCTACACAAGCAACCATTCATGCACAAAAGCCTTCAAATCAACACATAATGGCCAATTACAAAAACCAACATTAACAATAACACAAATCCAACTTAGGGAGTTCCAACCATCTCCCAAAACAACAACATAGGTCCCCCATTGCCAAATGCCAAAAGCTAAAAGTGTTTAAGAAAACCTTCTCATACATGAGCTTAACTTCCACTTGATTGCTTGCCCTCCTTGCTGCCCTCAATGCACTTTAATGCTCTGAATTATTGGTTTAAGAAAAGAGAGAGAGCGTACGCAAAAGCTTAGTGAGGAAAGCTCCTTAGAACCACACAATAATGCATTTATAAAACTCATTTATAAATCATACTTAAAAATACAATTAGACATGCTCACAAGCAATCTTAAACAAGCATCTCATGCTTCACATCATAACATGTCATATTGGCCACAAGTGATAATTACCATCTTTAAAACAAGATCAACATAAGACTCACACATGGACTTTTAAACACCATTGTGATCTTATCCCCAAGGACTTTTAAACACCTTGGCCCATGGACTTTTAAACACCATGGCAAGGACCACACAAGGACTTTTAAACACCTTTGTGTCTTAACAAGTTTCACCTCAAGGACTTTTAAACACCTTGACCCCAAGGACTTTTAAACACCTTGGCCCATGGACTTTTAAACACCATGACATGAATCACCCCAAGGACTTTTAAACACCTTGGCCCCAAGGACTTTTAAACACCTTGGAAAGGACCACGCAAGGACTTTTAAACACCTTTGTGTCCGTAACAAGAACCATCCAAGGACTTTTAAACACCTTGATGTTCTTAAGTAAACAAGGCTCACTCAAGGACTTTTAACCACCTTGGTGACCTTAACCTTTTCAAAACATCACTTGCCAATATACATCATTTATCATCAATAATCCACTGTTTTAAAGCATTTAACCAAGCCATAAACAACATGCATCTTTAAGCATTAAACCACATTTAAACAATGTTCAAAAGCAAGGAACTCTAACCTTGAGCTTCCTTAAACACATGGCTTATAATCTCAGCAAACAAACATGCTAGATATGCTTTAAAAACAGAATTTAAACATGCAACAAACACATTGCACCCAACCATCACATGGTTCCTCATCAAGAGAGTTTTTTCGAAAACTTACTCTTGAGCTTAGCAAAGTTGTTTAGACTTAGACTAAGCTCCCAAACCTCCAAAACATTGGTTTCAAAGCCGAAAACCAAAATCCACTCACCGATTCCGTTTCGCTTCTTGCCGAAACACCAAATCAAGCTTCCGGATCACCACCACTTGGATCCAAAGATGACTCCCCTGTTTTAACACATTAAAACAGTCGATTAATGCATCATCATGCATTAATAGCTTCAATGAAAGCACCTAAACTCGCTGCTCTCATCCACACTCCATTTTCGGCCACCAAACACAACCGAAAATGTATCCAAACAACTCCTCAACAAAGCCCAGCCATAAACCATCAAAACTAAGCATCCTTAAACATCATTTAACAACTAAAAAGGACCTAACAACATCCTTATACCTCCAGCAACAACAGATCAACAAGATCACCCAAAAACAACCAAGAACCACAAGCTAAACTTAGGAAATTCAACCTATCCGGGATTGCATTAGTTAAAACTCAATTCCATATCAAATTAACATTCATTTATCACCAATTATACACCTCAAATCACTGCTTTAACAGATCCAACGAAAATTCATCAAAAATCATCAAATCTTGCATTTAAAGCCAAGATCCATTACACAACCTTAAAAACCTTTTATAAATCACCAAATAAGGATTGAGAACTTAGGAATTTCATTAAAGAACTTGAAGTTCAGAGGAGAAGGACGTTCTTACCTCCAAACTTGAGTTTCTCCTCTTTTAGAACCAAAAAGCTTGAAGAATCCAATGGCAATTGATGAGGTTTTGTTGATAAGATGATTAGCAATCAAAAGAGGATTGAAAAGAAAGATTTTAGTGTCAAAATCAGAGGTGAAATCTCTGGAGAAAAGATGTTTGGGTTGAGAGAAAATGAGAGAAAGGAAAATTGGAAAATATGGGAAGTTAGTTACAAAATAGGAAAAATAGTTTCCCTCCTCTTTTCTTTTGTTTTAAAATCAGAAATAAACCTGAAAACATCTTAGAAAAATCTGGAGAAACTCCCTTTGGGTAAATAGCTCCTTAAAGATTCAAAGTTTCAATCCTTTCTAAAACAGTCACGCAACTTTCAAAATTTACATTTTGGTCACTAGCCAAAATGTCACCCTTCCAAACCTCATTTTGTAAAATTGATTTCACAGTTCACTTATATATATTAAAAGAGGATTTTAGAACATTTTTCCATATTTTTAATGCAACACGAACTAGGCTTTCCTAAATTCACTCTTATATATTCGAACCGCACTTTGACCAAACCGGTCAACGCCCAAAACTTCCAAGCCCAAAACCGGGGCGTTACACAACCAAAGGCAGATGTTTTTCCCCAAGAACCTTGGAAATCAATCACACAACATCACAACATGTCCTCCAGCACCTGGATAACTCGTTCCAACTGTCCATCCGATTGAGAATGATATGAAGTGCTGAAATTCGAACATGTACCCAACGCATGATGTAAACATTCCAACAACCTTACCGTAAACCTTGGATCCCTATCCGACACTATGGATTTAGGCACACCATGGAAACGCACAATCTCATCAATATACAACTCTACAAGTTTTTCCAACGTATAAGTAGTATACACAACCAAGAAATGTGCACACTTCGTAAGATGATCCACAATCACCCATACAGAGTTCTTCTTAGATGGTGACAAAGGCAGACCAGATACAAAATCCATCGTAATCCTTTCCTATTTCCACTTCAGTATCCTCAAAGGCTATAACAGACCAGAAGGAAACTGATGCTCCGCTTTCACACGCTAGCAAACCATACACTTGCTTACAAAATTAGCAACATCATTTTCAACCCCACCCAATAGCACTCATCCTTCAAACCACGATACATTTTAGTACCACTAGGGTACATAGCAAAAGGACTGCTATGAGTCTCATCCAGAATAGTGCGCCTCAACTCAACATCTTCTCGTACAACTATTCAACTTTTGAAACATATAACTCCATCATCATTGAAATAGAAGTCTGTTGCATTACATCCGCTATATCATGAACATGAGGCAGCAACGAATCATCAAGAAACTGTTTCTCCATGATCAGCTGAATCAAGGAAGGTTTTACCTGCAACCTGGCCATCAACCCACCATCACGTGATAAACTCAACCGAGCAAACATCACTCTCAGCTCAACAACTACCTTCCTACTCAAAGCATCGGCCACAACATTGGCCTTTCCAGGATGATACTCCATTGTCAGATCATAATCCTTCTGCGACATAAGATACTTCAAACTCTTATGGTCAGTGTAAACCACACACCTCTCACCATAAAGACAGTGTCTCCAAATCTTGAATGCAAACACCACCGCAGCTAGCCTTAGATCGTGAGTAGGATAGTTGCACTCATGCACCTTCAACTGTCTAGATGCATAAGCTACAACCTTCCCACCTTGAATAAACACGCAACCCAACCCAACATATGATGCATCACTATAAACTACAAACTCTTTACCTAATTCTGGCTGATTCAAGACAGGAGCCTGCGTCAAAGCTTCGTTCAACTTCTTGAAAGCTTGTTGCCTAACATCCGTCCACTCAAATTGAACATTCTTTTGCAACAACTTGGTCAAAGGAGCAACAATATTAGAAAAACCCTCAACAAACCTCCGGTAATATCCAGCCAACCCAAGGAAACTTTGCACCTCCGTCACAAAATTAGGCGTTTTCCAACTCATCACCACCTCGACCTTGTGTTGATCAACCCGAATACCTTCGGCTGACACCACATGTCCAAGAAACTCGTGGAACACCCTATTCATCATATCCATGAATGCAGCCGGTGCATTTGTTAACCCAAACATCATTGTAGAGCGTTTGGGTGTTCTCTATTTATGAGTGCAAGTGCACACTCTTGTCAAGTTATAGTATAAAATATATCGTCTCTCACAGGGATTGGAGCAGCTTCTATGAATGGTTTCCTGCACAAGGATTTAGTAAATTGCACAATCAAATCTCTAAATGTGGAAACATAAAAACACAAATAAAATAAATATATTGATGAAATTGATGATAGGGAGTGATAAGGTCCAACAAAAGGATTTCTTCAACTTGACTTTTGGAACTAATTGAAGATGTGAGAACATGAATTAAGCAAACTTGGAATATTTTATTGAAAACACACTTAAACTATTACAATCATTTCTCAAAACTACTTTACATACAAACACCTAATCCCTAGGAGAGTTGGGCCGCGGCCTCCAACACCTCCAATCTATCTATCTACCTCTCTGATATGCATCTATACATCCGTGCATCCCTCCATGCCCTATACCGTCACATACATGGGTATATATAGGGCTCATGGCCTAAGTTACAGTCCTCCTTGGAGTAGAAGACCTTAAAGTAACTTTACATTAAATGCTGACTCCTTTTTGACTTGAATGTGGACACTTTGGACGTTGCCTTCTTTCGCAAGTGAGGATAAGTACTCTTACTTATCAATCTTGGATCAGCTCTACCGGCCGCTAAAGGCTTCAGAAAATTGCAAGACTGGGCTTATTGGGCTCGGGTAATTGCCCTCTTTCTATCGCAACCCATATTGACTAAGTCGGTGTAACTCATGCCTGGGCGGCACTTGGCGGCATTGCTGCTATGGGGACGTTCTTGGCAGCACTTGGAACTGCTTTAGTACATCTCCTTTGGTTCCCAGATTTCTTATCCTCTCCTGTCCTCAGCTCCACTACACAACTACAACACCTAAAAATAAAAAACTAAACTAAAACAGTATCTTTTCTTAACCAAACATAAAATATTAACAAAAACATGGTAAAAGAGAAAATATTATTATTATGCATGCAATGCATCTAAATATGCCTAAATGATCTTAAGATTAACAATAATAAGGGCAAAAATGTGTACAAAATATAGAACTCGTGGACACTCTACACACCCCCAAACTCGAACTATTGCTTGTCCACAAGCAATGCAACCAAACTAGTAAACTTGCCCCTTGCACAAAATTAGCAGAAACTTAGCCTTTAACTTAGATTTTAATTTTCTAAGTGCCAGTGCAGTGTGTACCAGTATGTGTCCATGCTAAAACATGTTAAGTATACTAAGTTAACAAAGAATGCTAAAATAATTAAATTCTTAAAAAGGATATGAGTTGTTGTCTTGGCAGCACAGTTGGGCATGTCTTTCCTCTTTTTCTGATCATGGCTTTAAGGGATTCAACTCATCACAACTATTCTCTGTGTTTGAAGCTAAGTTAAGTGCACTATACGAAACTCTGAACCCTTTGAATAGAGTCATCCCGTGAAGGCTTTCATTCACTCTTGTTAATTTATTCGTCACTTGGTTTAGATACTTGGACTTTGATAGCAGCAGAGTGTCCTTGCTCATGATCCTTTCTAGAGCCTGCTACAGGCACCTTTAGGGTTTTTATTATATTTGTGTTGCTGCTGCTGTGGCGGCAAACCTGTATTCAATTAAGAAATTTTTATTAAGTAACACATGTAGTGCTAAACTTAGAACTCATGAATAATTCAGCATTTAACACACAATGTAAGAATAATTGGCAAAAAGAAAAATTTTCCAAGTGTTTTTCATGCTTCTTCCCATAGTTAAGCCATAAAAATTTAGTATGGTGCGAATATAAATAGTCGGCTAACTATCATAGACACAAGTTTTTTTTTGAACTAAGAGTTTCTACTTCATTGAGTGTTTAGGGCAGAATTTACACATGCTCCTAAGTTTGCATTGTTCAAAAAAAACTTGTGTCTATGATAGTTCAAAAAAACAAAAGAAATAAAACATAAAAAGAAAAACAGATAAAATAAAAGAAATCATAAAAATAAAGAAAAATAAGTAAAAGAAAAAGAAAAGGTGCTATAGAGTAGGGGATTTCCCCTCTGTTGCTGCTGCGTCGGAGGATGATTCTAAAGAGGCGGGCAGGACTAGGCGGTGAGTGGTAGAAGGTCTGGCGGCAGGGCTATTCTTCGTGACACGCGGCGGCTGGATTCTGCTGGGTGTGGGTCATTTTGTTGGTGCTTCTGGCTCAGGTTTAGACCCTCCACCCCGAGGCTCGGTTGCTGCGGCTGGCCGCTTTCTCTTCCTTACTGCCTCGGCAGGTTCATCATCAAAGGAATCAAATATCTCCATGTCTGTGTCCTCATGGTCTTTGGCAGTTGCCTCCTTTGCTCATGGGGAGGCGGTGGTCATCTCCTCTTCTTTCTCCGACTCTGATGAGGAGGTTAGTTCGTACGACTAGATGAGAATGGGTGAGGTCCTTCACTTAGGGCGGATGTGTGGCCCCTCGCTGTTAGCGGCGGCTGGAGTAGCAGCTGGTCTGGGTTGACCTGGGTCAGTTTGGACGCTGCTAACTCTAATGGGAATGCGGGCAACTGTGGGCCACCATCATGGTATTTGTCAAGCAAGTAGGCCACAAAGGCCTCTTGCACCTCCGCAATATATTTGGTGAAGATCACATGATTGTGCTAGATCTTTTGGCAGCTTTTGACAAGGCTGCGCAGCAAGGGAATCACGGCGGAGGGGAGGGCAGCTTCGGCATTGCCCGCTACGGCTTGGGTGGCGGCATGTTGGGATGAAAGCTAGGTGGTTGACAGTGTTTCCGACTCCGACTCCTGCATCATCTGGAGACGCCCCTTTCTTGTCCACCCTTCCTTGGCAGGAATGATTGTATCCTTGGGATGCGGCGGCACGTGGATGTTGGCGCATAGGCCTGTGATGAGTGCAAGGAAGACGAGAGGTCCCTTGGCGTTGGGCTCGTTTGTGTGGGCATAGATCTCCTCTAGAATTACTTCGCCAGCGTTGATTGGGTACCCTTTCGTAATGCTGTGGGTAAGGGTCATCCGTGGCTTGTTGACTGTTGATTCGTGCGCGGTGGGCATCAGGCGGCGTTGGACGAAGTTGCTCTAGAGAACGGCCTCCGGCAGCATATCGTGCCGGTTGACTGAACCATTATTCTTGCTGGTTAGCCACTTGGTGTTGGGCTGACAAGTGTCTTTCTTGATCTTTTCGTACTCTGTCGCTGTTATGTAGGACTTCCATTCTTCATGTGGATTCCTTCTGATTTCTATATTGTAGAAGTTGTTGATGGTTTCCGCTGTGAGCTTGACTCCTTCGCCGCGGACATAGACAAATGGGTTTCCTGGCGTAGGCTTGTGGGGATAGAATTCTCGCACCTGATTGTTGTTTATCCCATCTGGCTGTCGTACGAAAATGTCCCAAACCAAGTTGCGTACCCTTTCGAATATGGTGGGTTCGAGGCCAAAATCCCCATCTGGCCTTGTGTATTGGAACACTATTTCCTCCCAATGTTGCCGCTATGTGAAGTGTTGCTTGTAAGTTGCCGCGACAACAGGGTTTAAAAAACTTTGAAAGGTTGGATTGGAGCTGGAGGCGGTTTGTTTTGATATGACAATAATTGTGAGATCGGTTGTGTTTTCCTAAAGAAAGAAAAAGAAATTGCAAGAAAGTAAAGCAAGTGAAATCTTGAAAGCAAATATTGAAAAGAAGAATTGAGAGTAAAAGAGAGAGCAAAGTGAAGAACAAGGGAAGAATAGTTGGCTTTATGTAGCCACTTCTCTCTATTGCCTTGGCGGGCACGCTGCCAACGGAAGGCAATGATTGCAGTGCGATTTCCGCGCTTCTAGTCTTTACTCATATATTCGTTCCGCTAGCTGTTGCAAATATAGCCGTTGCGGCTAGCCTTTATGAAGTCGCTAGCCATTATGCTCATCTGCCTTGGGCTGCCTTGGCCGCTGGATTGGGCTTATCCTGTATTCTTTCATCCTTCTTGGTTTTGCCTTCATTCCTAACCTAAAATAAATAAAATGAAAAAAATAAATAACTAAAAAATTAAATCTAATTCTAATACATAAAAATAAAAATTAGATTATGTTGGGTTGCGCTTGTCCTCAAACATAACCACTTCCTTAGGGCTCTGCTTTTAGCTTTTCGTCCGGGCATGTCCTTCCCCTCCTCAGGTGGTTGTTGGCTGCCACCTTTGGTGCCATAGCGGGACATACACAAAAGAAAATAAAGAGGCATATATATATATATATATATATATATATATATATATATATTATTTTTTAAGCAATAAAATAAACATAAATTTAATATTCAAAAAACTAAAATAGAGGTGCAAAAATTCAAACGCATTGAATGTTGCCAACCCCAGGAAACGACGCTAAAAACTTGTAGAGCGTTTAGGTGTTCTCTATTTATGAGCGCAAGTGCACACTCTTGTCAAGTTATAGTATAAAAGATATTGTCTCCCATAGGGATTGGAGCAGCTTCTGTGAATGGTTTCCTGCACAAGGATTTAGTAAATTGCACAATCAAATCTCTAAATGTGGAAATATAAAAACACAAATAAAATAAAGATAGTGATGAAAGGGATGATAAGGAGAGATAAGGTCGATAGATTGGGTAAAGTAATTGTAGTTTAATAGTGTTCAAACTGCATTGTAAAGCCTAAGTGTGTTGTGCTGCCATGATCTGCTGCCTCGGCGGGTATTGGCGGACGATTGCTACGACCCTGTCACGCGGCTGCAGCAGGTCTCTACCCCTACAACTTTCGATGTCTTGGCAAGTGGAATGGAAATAAGTCCTGGCGGCAAGTCGGGAAAATACTCCAAGTTCGGTAGAGCAATTCTTAAGTGATCCTTCCTATGTCTAGGTAAGGATTCTGTCACCACGTGATGTAGGCAATACCTAGCAATCTCAGCGTAAACCTAACATATGCAGTCGATGTTTGGTTGCTCCTTTTAGCCGCTTAAACATGAACTTATTTCTAAGCCGAATTAGTCAACACCTCGACATGATGAGATAATGCTTAATCCTTTCGTGAGCCTTACACTATCGTGCCCGATAAATGGATTTCTTTAACTGGACTTTTCAAACTAATTGAAGAAGTGAAAAACATGAAATAAGCAAACTTGGAATAGTTTATTGAAAACACACTTAAACTATTAAAACTGTTTCTCACAACTACTTTACATACAAAAACCTAAACCCTAGGAGAGTTGGGCCTCGACCTCCAACACCTCCAATCTGTCTATCTACCTCTCCGTTATGAATCTATGTGTTCGTGCATCCCTCCATGCCCATATACCCTCACATACAAGGGTATATATAGGGCTCACGGCCTAAGTTTGAGTCCTCCTTGGAGTAGAAGTCCTTAAAGTAACTTTACATTAAATGTTGACTCCTTTTTGACTTGAATGTGGACTCTTTGGACATTGCCTTCTTTCGCAAGTAAGGATAAGTACTCTTACTTATCAATCTTAGATCAGCTCTACCGGCCACTACAAGCTTTAGAAATTTGCAAGAGTTGGCTTATTGGGCTCGGGGAATTGCCCTCTTTCAATCATCCTATCTTGACTAAGTCGGTGTAACTCCTGCCTGGGCGGCACTTGGCGGCATTTCTGCTATGGCGGCGTCCTTGGCGGCACCGGGAACTGCTTCAGTAAAGCTCCTTTTGTTCCCAGCTTTTCCTATCCTCTCATGTCCTCTACTCCTCTACACAACTACAACACCCGAAATAAAAAACTAAACTAAAACAATATCTTTCTTAACCAAACATAAAATATTCAACAAAAACATTGTAAAAGAGAAAATATTGTTCTTATGCATGCAATGCACCAAAATATTCATAAACAAGCTTAAGAAAAGCAATAATAAGGGCAAGAATGTTTAAAAAATATAGAACTCGTGGACACTCTACAAGCATCACCAAAAACTCATAATGGCCATACCTAGTCTGAAAAGTTGTCTTAGGTATATCCACATCTTTAACCTTTAGTTGGTAATAACCCGACCTCAAATCAATCATCGAAAACACTGAAGCACCACTAAACTGGTCAAACAAATCATCGATCCTTGGCAGAGGGTATTTGTTCTTAATTGTAAACTTGTTCAATTACTGATAATCTATGCAAATACGCATTGTAACATCCTTATTCTTTACAAACAAGATCGGTGCACCCCAAGGTGAAATACTCGACCTTAAGAATCCTCGGTCAAGCAACTCTTGGAGTTGCATCTTCAACTCCTTCAACTCCTTAGGTGCCATACGATAAGGAGCAATGGACACAAGAGTCGTATACTCATACAATTTTATGCCAAACTCAACCTCTCGGTTTGGTGGCAACCGAGGCAACTCCTCCGGAAAACACCCAGAAAGTCACATACTATTCGTATGTCTTGCACCCGCACTTCCTTCGTACCAGGATTCATCACATACGCCAAGAAAGCTTCGCAACCCAACTCCATCATCTGACTTGCTTCAAGAGCCGAAATTGCATTAGACAAGAACTACACGTTCTTGCCTATGATTACTACCTCATAATCATCTACAAGCTTCAAGATGACTCGCTTAACATCAAAATCCACCACAGCTTGATGCTCAACCAACCAGTCCATTCCAAGAATCACATCAAAATCATAAAAAGATAACTCAATCAAATCAACTAAAAACACATGACCTTGAAAAGATAATGGACATCTCCTATACAATTTTCTTGTAACAACCAGTCTCACCAAAAGAACTTGTCACTTGCATCCCTATGTTTATCATCTCAATGGGAATGTCAAGCAAATGTGCATGCTCAATCAAGATGTATGAATGTGTAGATCCAGAATCAATCAATGCTAACAAAGACAAGGATTGCAAGGTGAAGGTACCTGCAATCACATTAGTGTCGCTACGACTCTTGCGATATGCATACACCCTCGTAGGACCACCTCCTTCTGGTTGAACCGCAACGACATGAGCCACACCTCTCTCCTCTAAAAGTTGCCACGGCCGCGCTCTTGGCCTCTCTGCGGTGCAGTAACAGGTACACGACCCTGACCACCTCCCGCCAATAAGGGACACTCACACCTCATGTGGTCAGCCGATCCACAATTCCAACAAGAATTTACCCCAGCCACCGGAGCTTGCACCTCACGAGCCGCACGAGGACAATCTCGCATCAAGTGCTGATACGAAACACTTGACCAACATGTGTTCTGCTCAAACCTCGCCCTGCCGCCCTGAGCTGGCGCTACTGGCCCAAACTTACCTATCATATCCACGGGCTGATATCTACGGTCACGGTTTCTCTGGTTCTCCTCACCACTAGGGCCAGCATCAGCATCTCTCTTACCCGAGCTAGATCCTCCCATACGAGATGACAAAAACCCAAACTCTATTCTATGTCCCTAGCCCGTGTCACAAGCACATCGAAATCTATTTAATCAGATGCAATCATGAACGTCTTCACGTCCTGCACCAGGTCGTACCGAAAGAAGTCACAATGATGCCTATCACTCGGCACAAACTCTAGAGCGTATTGGCTCAATCGTACGAACTGGACCTCGTACTCAGTCACTGTCATATTCCCTTGCACTAGGGACATGAACTTCCGCTTCTAATAATCCAGGTATCTAACTCCAAGATACTTTCTTTTCAAAGCAGACATAAAGAAAGTCCAATCCACGTCTTCCGGCTCCAAAGCCGCAGTCCCAGTCGCCCACCATGTGTATGCATCACCATGCAACAACGACACTGCACACCCCAGCTTCCGTGCATCGTTGCAACCCATCTAATCCAAGACCTGGATCGTGTTGCCATCCAAGCCTCGGATGCCTCAGGATATAAAACACGAAACTCCACTCCTCCCAAACTTCTCAAGCGCTCCAATGGCAAACCTGTTTGCCCAGTAGCAGGCGCTTGTACATGCACTCCAACAACAACAGCCTGGAAAGCTCTCGTCGTCGCCTGTACCAAAGGCGTCAAGTCTCCCAACATCGGACCAGCCTGTCCTTGTTGTTCTTGCTCCTCACCCCCAGGTGGTGGTGGCGGTGGAGGAGGTAAATTTGCACCAGACAGAACCTCATTCTCTAGATTACGTTGCTCCTCAACAGGAGCAACTGCCCCAGATCATAACTCTCTCTACGGTCCCATTGTGCTATTAACATTAAGGAATGAATATAAAACAAAACAAAAGATCAGGCCATCTACTAACAAGGATCCAGGACTTCAAATCTAATTCAAAAACATTTCACTAGGTAATAGGGCAATGGGCATTCCAATTCCCCCCCAAACATAGCATAAAGCATACAAAATGCATGTCGCAATCATCATGCATCACAAGCATTAAAATTCAGCCCATTCCAACATCATTTATATCAGCGCACATTCATAATCAATCACCATATATAACATCACTATCACATACTCAACATTAACATGCTTAAGACATTCAACGGACAAAGCAAACATTACCAAAAACACACATTCACATCCAACTCACTTACCAAAAGATTAGCATCATCCCAACCTTTTGCAACATGGCTCAGATACCACAAAATGTTACCCCCTCGACCCTGCCTAGCCGATGGACCGAACCGAACTAGTCACACGGGGAGTATTGAAGTAAACCGGGAAGGTTTACCTCAATAAACAACCCTATTTTTTTTTCTTTTTATATAGTCTAGATACAATTTAGATTCCTATGTGTTCAATCAAAGCAGCGGATATAACGACATCTCGATTATTACCAATATCCACTTTAGGGACCATTTCGAAAAACAAAAATTTGTAAGGACCACTACAAAATTCAAATTACCAATCCATAATTAAGTTCATTACATGCTTCTCTGTAAAAACTCAGCCCAAAATACCCATTGGAACTCATTTAATTGCATACATGACAAACTGGAACCAAAATGGAAAGGAACAGAAACTCAGAATATTCCAAAAACTGTATTAACAACCAATCATTTCGAAACAGTAGGACTTGTATCGAAATGGTCGTATTGAAACATTTTTGACCGTTTCGAAACGCGGGTTCATTTCGAAACCTTCTAAGACCTGTTTCGGAACAGGATTTCACAGAGGCAAAATGTATCGAAACGGGCTTGCAATGTTTAAACTTTCTGGTTTAACCTAATTTCAATCATCCGAAACTAATTCGACATATACCCAATCATGCTTGCAACTTAAATACACATCAACAAACAAGAGAACATGGCAAATACTTCACCAAAGAATCATTCACAATACCAAGAGAACTAAAGGCATGCTTCCTAGGAGAAATAAGCACCAAAAGGTCAAATCTCAATTCCAAGCATAAACCAACACTTAAAGGTGATTTACATAACCAAATATACATAGCAAACTTGCAACAAACCAGAAAATACCAAACAATCAACATTTATAACAATGGACACCCTCATTGCCTTTATTACACTAGTTCAAAACCTCAACATATTTTTGAGAAGTCTTTTGGAAGAATCCCTTGTTGTTGTTGCCTTAAACCTCCTAATTGTCTACATTGATGAACAAAGAGAGCATAAGCATACAAGCATAGTGAGGATTGCTCAAAACCAAAAACATCACCAATGCACATAAACATTTGTCTCTCTTTTCAAAACCATCATGCCTCCTTTGGAAAACCATGCACTTTATCATTAAAATCAGCATGCAAAACATCATGAAACATGATTCATACATTTTCCAGCAATTAAATCATTACTACACATGATCAAGCCTTCCAAGCATAAACACCACTATGCTAAGCTTAAAGTTAAATATGTATTTTTCATAATATGCATCAACAACATTTTCCATAACATCTCATTCCATTATATTGGCTCACAAGTGATAAGAAACATTCCCAAAAACATATTGGATACACGGATTACCAAGGGTTGTCCCAAACCCTTCATACACTCTACCGACATCTCAAGGCTCTCACACGAGAGCAACCCCCATCGTTGTGACACCCTTGGTGGAGTATTCGGTACAATTACAACCCTCTAACACCACTCATCGGTAGATGTATAACCCACTGACGAGAAACAAGACACACACAAGGTTTGTACCCGGGAGCTACCCTCAACCGTTGCAACCTTAAACAATCCTCAATCGTTAGGGTACTTGGATGGAGTCTTCGGTACAATCACAACCCCTCAATATCCAAGGCGACTTGTTTATAGTGCACTCAATCCTATAGTCGGCTAACTATATCCGATTTCATTTACAAAACACTTTATTCAACATCACTTGCCAATATAATCCACATTTCATGCACACCTCATTGTCTTTACAATGTATTAATGATAATCCGTAACTCAAGCATTAAACTATGCTTCAAAACTCATGCATCAACACATGCATACAAGGATCACTTACCTAGTGCATCCTTAAACCACATGGCATTATCAAACACATTTATATACTCAAGAACATGCTTTAAAACAGTAGGTAAATGCAATTAAAATCAAGTGCAACCAAAGGCTCAAACTAGCATATTCCGGGAGAGAAATCCACTTTACTTACTTATGAACTTAGTAAAGTGTTTCAAGCTCTTATTAAGTTCCCAAAAACCTTTTCTAAAATGTTTCCACTCTGGAAAACCAAGTTCCACTAATTGGCTTGCGAAACCACACTAGCCGACGCACAAATCAAACGTCTGAAGCCTCCAAAACACTTTGTTTTCTTCTGGAACACTATCCCTTGTTTTCAACACATTAAAAACAGAGATTCAATGCATACCAATGCATTCAAACACCAGCACACAAAAGAAAACCCGCAGCCCTGCTCTAAAGCACTAATTTACCCAATCGAAACAACAAAAAACTCAATCGATTGATCTCTAAACTCAGCCCAACCATCTACCAACACATCCAATACATTTTAAGCATCAATTAACATCCAAAAGCAACCTAAAACCATCCTTACACCTCCTGCAACTCGGATTCCACATTACACCCCAAAAACCCAACTATAAACACCTTAAAAACCAAGGATCTCAAGGATTTCGAGATTAACATGGTTAAGACTCTATTTCAACGTCATAAACCTTTCAAAACCAATTTAGAAACCATCTCAAACTGATCAAATCAACACAACTCTGAAAATCACATTTTAATCATCATTTTCAACAAGATTTCAACATTTTATTAAAACAATAACCAAACCTCAATAAAAAATATGAATAAAGAGTCAAATATCTTTGGAATTTCATTTAAGAACCTTGATTAGAGGGTTAGCACGAAATTTACCTCCAATCCTTGCCTCTCTCCTAATTTGGCAAGTTTAGTTTCAAAGAATCTTGAAGGAAATTGAGAGAAATCACAAAGATGAAGTTGAAAATCAATAGTGAATTTGAGAAAGAAGAAAATCTGGAATTTGATAGAAAATGATGAGTGTTTGGCTGAAGTGAAATTAAGAGAATGTAAATAATCGTGACAACCTTTTAACTAATTAACTAACTCCTTAATTAGATTAATTAAAGTCATTTAAATATTTAATAAACCATATAAAACACATGCCAAATTATAGAAAAGTCTTAATTTCCAATTAGCTCCCTAAAGATTCTATGATCTTGACTCTTTTTGAAAAACACATTTTTCCTCAACTTTAAAACTTTACATTTTGGTCACTGCCCAATATGTATACCTTCAAAAACCCATTATGCAAAATTGATTTAGCCAACCTCTTAAACATCATTTTAGGGGATTTTAGGAATTTTTATCATATTTTGATCCCATATCGAACCTTGATTGCCCTAAATCACCCTTTAACGATTCGAACAACCGACTACCGGTTCCACCGACCCAAACCGACTTGCAAAACACCTAGGCCCAAAACCGGGGTGTTACAATTAAGGCATCAATATAAAACAAAACAAGAGATAAGGCCAGCTTCTAGCAAGGATCCAAGACTTCAAATTCAATTTAAAACATTTCACTATAGTAATAAGGTAATGAGCATTCCAATTTCCCCCCAATCAAAGCTTAAAGCAAACAACATATATGTCACAACCATTATGCATCACAAGCATTAAGATTCAGCCCAATCTATCATCACATAATACAGCTCACATTCACATTACAATAACCATGCATAGCATCACCATCACTTGATCAACATTAACATGCTTATAACATTCACCGTACAAAACAAACATCACCAAGTACACACATTCGCATCTCAATTACTTACCATCAACTTACCATCATCCTATTCTTTCGTAACATGGCTCTAATACCACCAAATGTAACTCCCTCGATCCTGCCTAGCTGGTAGACTGGACCGAACGGGTCACACAAGGAATACTGAAGTGAATCAGGAAGGTTTACCTCAATAAACGACCCTATTTTTTTCTTTTTATCTTGTCTAGATTCAAATTAGGTTCCTATGTGTTTTACAAATTAGCGGATCAAACACAACTCAAACGCTCATCCATTTTACCCAATTTCGATTTTTAGGGACCATTTTGTAAACTTAACAAATTCAAAGATGTTTTCCCCATTTCTGTTTACCAACCGTTAATTAGTCTCATTACATGCATCTCTATCAATACTTAGCTCAAAATAATCATTCAAACTCATTTAATTGCATCCACAACATTCAGGGGCTAAAACGTAAAGATTCAGAACACTCGAAGATGCCATTTAACCATATTAACTACTACCGTATGGATACCCTTAAAGAGGGTATCGATACGCCCTCGATGAAAAGACTTCCAGGCTCAAAAAAAACAAAGGGACGTATCGGTACACTCAATAAGTAAAATGTGTATCGATATGCCCCCGTGTATCGGTACACCCCTCCAATTTACGAAGGCCGTATCGATACACTATCAAGTGTATTGATACCCTGCAACATGTAAATACCCAAATTACTGGTTTTACACACTTTAAACCATCCTAAAGTAGTTTAACATGCATTTAAACATACATATAAATCAAATGCCCTTCAACCATCAAATATGCAAGGCAACTACAACATCATATCATGGCAATCACAAACAATGTATTCTATAAGCATGCTTCCTATGAAAATCAAGCATCCAAAAGTCAAATATCAAAACAAAGCTAAATCCAACAATTAGAGGCCATTTACAAGACAATATAGACATACCAAACATATACCAAAACAGAAAATACCAAAAAAAAAAACAAACTCCAAGACATTGGACACCCCATTGCCTTTATTACTCTAGTCCATAACCAACATACATTCAAGTGAAGTCTCTTGGGATTCCTTTGCGAGTTGCTGCCTCCAAATACTTAGTTATCTGCATTGATGAGAAAAAGAGAGCATCAGCATAAAAGCTTAGTGAGGAATGCTCAAAAACCAAAAACACCATCAATGCGTAAAATCATTTTCACACTTTTGAAAACCATCGTGCCCTCTTTGAAATTCATGCACTTCATCATTAAAATCAGCATGTTATACACGATGCAAGAAGTATCAAATACTTCAAAGCCAAAATCCATTGCTAACATATAAATAAAGCCTTCCATGCACAACCACCAATATGCAAAGCTTTAAGGTAAAACATGCATTTTCTATATTATGAATCATATACATTTCCATAACAATTAATCAATTATATTGCCTTACAAGTGATCAACAACATTTTCATTTCTCAAAAAGCATATCGGATACACGGATTACCAAGTGTTTGTTGAGTTGATCGAATGATCGAAATGAACCAAGAGGGGGGTGAATTGGATTTTTAAAGTTCCTGGTGGTGGAAATTGCAAATTAAAAAGGTAGTGTAACGGGGTTTTTTTTTCGCAAATCAGGTTCCCCGCTACTTTAAAAAATATTCAATTAACAAAAGGGGGATTTTAAAATTAATTCGGGTTTCGGGAAAACAACCTTTAAAAGAAATCTTTTTTCTCGGTTGGAGTCGCTACCGGCCACTATGGTAGGCCAGACACCGTAAAAAAACAAAACCAGAGATTCTTTTGAAAGAGTTCGGGAGTTGGTTACGTGTGGGGAAGGGTTAGCACCCCCATCACGCCCGGAGATCGGTACCAAAACAATGGTTGCTTTTAAATGATGGAAATTATCTGAAATTTAAAATGAATTTAACAAGTGGTTCTTGATTGAAAACCGGACTTTAAATATACGAGCTTTATCCAAATTGGTGGTTTTGAACTAATTAAACATTTAATCAAAAAGGATGACGGTACACCGGACCAAAAACTATACCGACATCATATAAGGCTGATTGCCGTGTTAGTTTAGGGTTCGGATTCCGCACGTCACCTTTATGCATGATGCAAGCAATTAAAGGATGATGCTATGGTCTTGTTCGTTTTAATTACGGATTTACCTTTAGACGATTCAAATTAATCCGAATATTCGCGGGACATCCAATAAGCTAGGCTTGTCGACCCGAATACGCGAATTAATTGGTATCTCCGTTTTAGAATTAAAATTAATTAACATGCTTATTGAAATACTAAAAAAATCACATGCGATGACAAATAAAATGCGTGCCACAAAAATACATATATTCGAACCACAAAAAAAGCATGTCACATAAACATATTCGAATGACATGAAAACTAGTTAAAAACACACATAAAAAACAAGCATGCAAAACATATATTCGATATAAAATGCATGAGCAACAAATAAACTTAATAAAATGCTAAATAAATAAAAAGGCAAACTGGCAGGGATCAAGACAGTAATAAAACCATTTAAAAACTAATCAAAACATAAAATATGACTAAATTAAAAAAGACTCGAAAACCACAGTGACTAAACACGTAATTACCCCACCAGAAAATCAATTTAAACGAGAACGGTGGCGAAATTGAAAGGACTTGAAAACGTGGAAGGACTGCGGGCGGAATTTTAAAACACGGGAGCCCTCTCCGTATGATTTGAGAGACGCGGAGGGTTTTAAAAGGGTATTAGACCGATTTTTAAAACAAAACAATACTATAAATACCCGATTAAAACGTTTTTATCCCCCTTTTCTCTTTTTCAAAACCATAAACCTAAAAAGCTTATCCCCCTTTCTCTATCGAAACCGTAGCCGCCGTTAGGGTTCCGGTCGCCGTTGCCGGCGCCGGAACACAAAAAAACCTATTTTCTGACTGTTTCCGAACCCAAAAACAGAAAACCTCTACTTTTTCGAAACCAAAACAGAGACCAGAAAAAGCCTTTGTATTTTATAACCAAACCCCGGAAATCTTTACTGTTTTTTTTCAAAAAACCAGACCCAAAATGCTTTAAAAATCCCTACTGTCCTTTAGCCTTTTCACCGATTCACTCGTCGCTCCCGCAGGGAACCGTGGGCTTATCATCAGCGAAAAAAAGGCGAAGAAGCCGAGAAGGCCAAAGGTAAAAAACGCGACCTTGCTACTGTGTTTCCCTTTTTTATTTTTATTATTCGAAATGAAAAATGAAAACAAAGTCGGTACCTCTAAACTCTTTTCTCCGATTGTATTGACTGAAATCTCGGTTACAATGCCTTTCTCTGAAATTTTTTTTGAATCCCCTAATGCTCTCTGAAATTTTTCGAATCGTTATATTACAACTTTTTCTCTCCGAAAAAATCCCCCTTTACATTGCATTCTGCTCCGGCTTTTATAGCCGCAATATTACATGTTTTTCCCCTTTTCTAAATACATGATATTGCTGGAAAGTGTTGGGTTGTTTGTTTGTATTCATGTGTTGCCTCTGTTATTCTGTTTCTGAAATTCCTCTGACATTTGTTGTTTGCATGTGATCCGTGAGGAGAGGGGACCAAAAGGCTCGGCTGTTCTGAGGACGTAGAGCCGACGAGGGCTGATTCACGACCGTTGGTGGAATCTTGACGGCCAGAGGAAGCTGATGGGGACTCGAACTCGCGCGCGTGTGAAGCTGAGAAGCCGAGCGTGTGGGCGTAAGGGTTCTGGAACCTTCCTCGGTCGATCTCAACCGTTCGACGTGGATCCAGATCTGACGGTGGATCTGGTACGGCGCTAGGGCTCGGAGAGGCCTCTCTAGGGTTTTTGCTGGAGTGTGATCTGAACCGTTAGATCTGGATCCCAGATCTAACGGTGGGAAATGGGGGGCGGCTGCAAAAAAACATAAGGGTATTAGGGTTTTCCTTTAGGTCGGAGTTTTTATTGTAATGGAATTTAGTTAATAAATAAATATTGGGCCTTTATTTATTTTTATTAATATTGGGCTTATATATAGTATTTATGTTTTGTTTTCAGATTAGATACTAATAATAATAATTATAATAATAATATAACAGATATAATAATATTAATACTATACGGTGATAACAATAGTAATTATAATAATAATTATGAGGATGATAGTGGATAATAATGTTAAGTAATGATAATAGAAGGTGATAATATATAATAATAGGTAATAATAATAATGTAATAGTATATAATAGTAAATAATATATATACTATTTTTAATTTTTTTCCTCTTTTTTTGGTTTTTAATCACAACATAAATACCAAAGCCCATTAAAGAAAAGAAAATAGGACGAGTTTAACACCTCAGACAAAATTAGTGATTACAGTTGCCCCGCTTTGCTTATACTTGTAGAACAAGGATAAAGCAAAGTCCATAAGCACCAATTTTGTCCGACTTCCCTGTTTGGATTCTGAGTCACCATGCACTTGAACTATTGGCGGTTCGGAAGTCGGTACGGGGAAATGCGACGGTCGCGGAGGCTTGAAGCTATTTTCTCATTTCAACACTCTTCAACCCTTCGAGGTCCGAACAAACTGATAATCATCAGAAGCTCCATTCTCCAAGTGCCCGAACAGATAGGCTGGTTCTATTCTCCGAAAGCCCGAACAGATAGGCGGTTTCTATTCTCCGAAAGCCCGAACAGATAGGCGAGTTCCATTCTCTGAAAGCCCGAACAGATAGGCTGATTCCATTCTCCGAAAGCCCGAACAGATAGGCGAGTTCCATTTTCCAAAAGCCCGAACAGATAGGCGAATTCCATTCTCCGAAAGCCCGAATAGATAGGCGAGTTCCATTCTCCGAAAGTTCGAATAGATAGGCAGGTTCCATTCTCTGAAAGCCCGAACAGATAGGCAGATTCCATTCTCCAAAAGCCCGAATAGATAGGCAGGTTCCATTCTCCGAAAGCCCGAATAGATAGGCGGATTCCAGTATCCGAAAGCCCGAACAGATAGGCGGATTCCATTCTCCGAAAGCCCGAATAGATAGGCAGGTTCCATTCTCCGAAAGCCCGAACATATAGGCAGATTCCATTCTCTGAAAGCCCGAACAGATAGGCGAGTTCTATTCTCCGGAAGCCCGAACAGATAGGCGGATTCTATTCTCCGAAAGCCCGAACAGATAGGCGGATTCTATTCTCTGAAAGCCCGAACAGATAGGCAGGTTCTATTCTCCAAAAGCCCGAACAGATAGGCGGATTCCATTCTCTGAAAGCCCGAACGGATAGGCAGATTCTATTCTCTGAAAGCCTGAACAAATAGGCAGGTTCTATTCTCCGAAAACCCGAACAGATAGGCGGATTCCATTCTCTGAAAGCCCGAACAGATAGGAAGATTCTATTCTTTGAAAACCCGAACAGATAGGCAGATTCTATTCTCTGAAAGCCCGAACAGATAGGCGGATTCCATTCTCTGAAAGCCCGAACAAATAGGCGGATTCTATTCTCTGAAAGCCCAAACAGATAGGCAGATTCTATTCTCCGAAAGCCCGAAAAGATCGGCGGATTCTATTCTGTGAAAGCCCGAACAGATAGGCGGATTCTATTCTCTGAAAGCTCGAACAGATAGGCAGGTTCTATTCAACGAAAGCCCGAACAGATAGGCGGATTCCATTCTCTGAAAGCCCGAACAGATAGGCAGATTCTATTCTCTGAAAGCCCAAACAGATAGGCATATTCTATTCTCCGAAAGCCCGAACATATAGGCAGATTCTATTCTCCGATAGCCCGAACAGATAGGCGGATTCCCTTTTACGGGGAAAGCTTTAAAATACCTGTCGAAAGTAGGTTAAAAATATATGATGATGTGAGTTAGCATGCCCCTAATCCTAGGGATGCCTAACTACAAATGATGTGTGAATTATGGCATCAAAATGCTTGGATGCCTCCACTTTTTAGTTTGGTCAATCTCGACCTTCTTCTTCTTCTTAATCTCTTTTGGCTTTCTTATCTTTGCCAAATCTTAATCTTTTAGACTCTCCTCGAAAGATGACTGCTGACTTCCACTGGTCAGACTGGATATAACACTTCTCGTGGCTTGTTCTCAAAATATTGCCCCCTATTCAAACTGGGTGCTCAACCTTTCTCTTCGTCTCAATGCGACGATTTTTCTCTTCTCTCAACAATAGGGGAAGCACATGCCCCCAAGCCCCTGAACTTTTCTCTTGAGCTCATTAAGATCCACTTCTCGTCTTCTGAAGAAATCGAAGCATTTCGACAAAATATTTGCTCCAAGTCCCTGAACTATAGCATGTAGGAACTTATTAAAATCTTTACCATAGGCACTGACAAGCTATCATTTGTATTCATGACATTGCATTCTAAACTTTATCCCGAAGCAATGGGAAAAAAATTATTGTGTTCACAAAAGATTCAGATTGCATCTTCTAATCTCAACATGAGATGCATTTTTTTAAAACAAAATTTTCTCTTTCAAAACATGGGTATATCAAGCGGGATTGAATACCCTGAATATTAAGCGCACGAATGACACTGTTATGGCTTACCAATGATTGCCTCAAGCATCATGTGTCTAGGAGACCTCGAAGGCTGAGTTGATGTCTGAAAATATGACATACTCTCCAAGTTATTTCAGCTTTTTAATCAATTAGATTTATCTTCAATAGGCTTCGCCTTTATTGATTCTTTATAATTTTGGGGAAGTCAACTCATCTCATTCCTTTGGCTCGAAATAAATGATGGAGCAAACAACATAACCCGAGCTACTCGGCATTGTCACGATTTGAGAATATTACCATCACTCATGTAGCTAAAGTGGATGGTGCATAGCAACCTTATTGGTCTTTTGCTACAGCGGAGTGTCCCAAAAATTCCACACTCGTATCCGAAAATGCCTATTACCAGGCTTCGAACATTGGAGTGCTTTTGTTATTCTTGTCTTCTCTTGTCTTCTTCTCTTTTTCCACCTTTTTCTTTTTTCTGTTTTCTCTTTCTCTTTTTCATTTTTCTTTTTCTTTTTCTTTTTCTCTTTTTCATTTTCTTTTTCTCTTTCTTTTGGCACGAAAGATTTCCGGTTATTCTCCCGAAGGCCCTAATTCTATGTGTACTTAATTAGATGACCAAATTAACTTGGAGTGTAAGCCACATATTCATCATCTTCAAAGCTTTCGATTTCCACTGGACAAAGGCGGCTCGAAGTCAACCTTTGGGGTCAAAGTCTATGTCCCTTATGCAATTGATATACGGGGACTCGATAGACAAATATATACACACAAAATGAAAAGGCAATTGAAACATAATGCATCATTTCATTGAAATTTAAAAACATGCAGTCTGGGGCCCTTACAAAAAGATCTTTGCTACCTTCGGGCAAAGGGGTAGCAAAGTGGATTCCACACATTACTTCAAAGAAACGATTAAAATGCAATGAAATGAATACAAACGTTTTTGGATACATAAAACTCTTAAATACTGCGGAGCTGACCATCCATTCCACCCTTCAAATTTCTTCGAGGAACTCGACCTCCTTATTGTCCATCAAATCCTGAACCAACTGCTTGAATTCAGGACAACTCTGAATCGCATGCCCCATAGTCCGATGGTATTCGCAAAAGGATTCATGGCCATCATATGCCCCACTCGGACCCTTCTAAAGTCGGCTTCTCACTTAGTAAAACTTTCTTCCATTTGCCTCCTTTGATGGCGAGTAAAGTGTGGGTGTGGAATCTTCGGTAGTCACGAATGCTGCCATGACCCCGAACAATTAATCTCACGATTTAATGTCGTAATGCATGGAATGTGTATGCATAACTGAAACAAATGAATGAAGGCAACAAATTAAAAAAACACAAAATCGAATGCAAGGAAATGTTGATTCGACGAACATCCTCATTAAACAACTTTCCACAACGGAGATCAAATCTTGTTACAACGAGGTAAGAAAATATATACACAGGGTACGATTTTTTTCTTTTTTTTTTTAATCCCTTTCCTTTGAATTAGGGTCCCGAAAACTCCGTTGCTATGGACTCTTTCTCCCATTGTGAAAGTTTTCAACTTTGGACTGTTCTCGAATCAACACGTCATATGAAAATGCGATGAGTATGCAAAAATAAGCAACACAAGACAAGAAGGCAACTGGGTTAGTATCAAAAATAATGAATACTTGAATGAAACAAATAATAAGGAAACACATCAAAGAAAATTAACGATGCAAGACCTAACGGCATGAATTCTAATTCTACAGTTAACCGCATGGCTCTAATCGGGGTAGGCTTCTTAAATTCTCACTCATGTGGGTTCGGTTCTAACAAGGATACCAGAACCTATCTTATCACCTACTAAGGTGACAAAAGCCCCAATTCTGGCCCATTACAAGCTTGCGAATTGGTTTCGGTTCGGGGGAAAGCACAACCTAGTGACGTGGAGGGCTGCTCACATGTCAAAGGCGTGGATTCCGGAAGTGAAATACCGACCCGTGGAGGGAGACTCACGTGGGTATGGGTGTTTCACTCCCACTTAAGGGACGAAGCTCGGGTATAGAGCTTAATGCGTGATGCAACACATGTAAGTGATTCCTTTGAAATTAAATGAAGAATTAATTCAAGACCACCAGTTATCGAAGCTCGTATAATTCAAGTTCTATTTTCGAGGAAGAACCATCTCGCTAAAGTCAAATTAAATTTCAAAAATTTCCATCATCAAAAGCAACAAGTGTTTCTTTGGCTTAACTCTCTTTTTGTTTGAAAAACAAAGTCGTCCCCAGCGGAGTCGCCATACTGTAACGGGTTTTTTTTTCGCAAATCAGGTTCCCCGCTACTTTGAAAAAATATTCAATTAAAAAAGGGGGGATTTTAAAATTAATTCGGGTTTCGGGAAAACAACCTTTAAAAGAAATCTTTTTTCTCGATTGGAGTCGCCACCGGCCACTATGGTAGGCCAGACACCGTAAAAAAACAAAACTAGAGATTCTTTTGAAAGAGTTCGGGAGTTGGTTACGTGTGGGGAATGGTTAGCACCCCCATCACGCCCGAAGATCGGTACCAAAACAATTGTTGCTTTTAAATGATGGAAATTATCTGAAATTTAAAATGAATTTAACTAGTGGTTCTTGATTGAAAACCAGACTTTAAATATACGAGCTTGATCCAAATTGGTGGTTTTGAACTAATTAAACATTTAATCAAAAAGGATGACGGTACACCGGACCAAAAACTAAACCGACATCATATAAGGCTGACTGCCGTGTTAGTTTAGGGTTCGGATTCCGTACGTCACCTTTATGCATGATGCAAGCAATTAAAGGATGATGCTATGGTCTTGTTCGTTTTAATTACGGATTTATCTTTAGACGATTCGAATTAATCCGAATATTCGCGGGACATCCAATAAGCTAGGCTTGTCGACCCGAATACGCGAATTAATAGGTATCTCCGTTTTAGAATTAAAATTAATTAACATTCTTATTGAAATACTAAAAAAAATCACATGCGATGACAAATAAAATGTGTGCCACGAAAATACATATATTCGAACCACAAAAAAAGCATGTCACATAAACATATTCGAATGACATGAAAACTAGTTAAAAACACACATAAAAAACAAGCATGCAAAACATATATTCGATATAAAATGCATGAGCAACAAATAATCTTAATAAAATGCTAAATAAATAAAAAGGCAAACTGGCAGGGATCAAGACTGTAATAAAACCATTTAAAAAACTAATCAGAACATGAAATATGACTAAATTAAAAAAGACTCGAAAACCACAGGGACTAAACACATAATTACCCCATTCGAAAATCAATTTAAACGAGAACGGTGGCGAAATTGAAAGGACTTGAAAACGTGGAAGGACTGCGGGCGGAATTTTAAAACACGGGAGCCCTCTCCGCATGATTTGAGAGACGCGGAGGGTTTTAAAAGGGTATTAGACCGATTTTTAAAACAAAACAATACTATAAATACCCGATTAAAACGTTTTTATCCCCCTTTTCTCTTTTTCAAAACCATAAACCTAAGAAGCTTATCCCCCTTTCTCTGTCAAAACCGTAGCCGCCGTTAGGGTTCCGGTAGCTATTGCCGGCGCCGGAACCCAAAAAAACCTCTTTTCCGAACCCAAAAACAGAAAACCTCTTCTTTTTCGAAACCAAAACAGAGACCAGAAAAATCCTTTGTATTTTATAACCAAACCCCGGAAATCTTTACTATTTTTTTCAAAAAACCAGACCCAAAATGCTTTAAAAATCCCTACTGGCCTTTAGCCTTTTCACCGATTCACCCGTCGCTCTCGCAGGGAACCGTGGGCTTATCATCGGCGAACAAAAAGGCGAAGAAGCCGAGACGGCCAAAGGTAAAAAACGCGACCTTGCTACTGTGTTTCCCTTTTTTATTTTTATTATTCGAAATGAAAAATGAAAACAAAGTCGGTACCTCTAAACTCTTTTCTCCAATTGTATTGACTGAAATCTCGGTTACAATGCCTTTCTCTGAATTTTTTTTGAATCCCCTAATGCTCTCTGAAATTTTTCGAATCGTTCTATTACAACTTTTTCTCTCTGAAAAAATCCCCCTTTACATTGCATTCTGCTCCGGCTTTTATAGCCGCAATATTACATGTTTTCCCCTTTTCTAAATACATGATATTGCTGGAAATTGTTGGGTTGTTTGTTTTTATTCATGCGTTGCCTCTGTTATTCTGTTTCTGAAATTCCTCTGACATTTGTTGTTTGCATGCAACCCGTGAGGAGAGGGGACCAGAGGGCTCGGCTATTCTGAGGACGTGGAGCCGACGAGGGCTGATTCACGACCGTTGGTGGAATCTTGACGGCCAGAGGAAGCTGATGGGGACTCGAACTCGCGCTCGTGTGAAGCTGATAAGCCGAGCGTGTGGGCGTGAGGGTTCTGGAACCTTCCTCGGTCGATCTCAACCGTTCGACGTGGATCCAGATCTGACGGTGGATCTGGTGCGGCGCTAGGGCTCGGGAGAGGCCTCTCTAGGGTTTTTGCTGGAGTGGGATCCAGATCTAACGGTGGGAAATGGGGGGCGGCTGCAGAAAAACATAAGGGTATTAGGGTTTTCCTTTAGGTCAGAGTTTTTATTGTAATGGACTTTAGTTAATAAATAAACATTGGGCCTTTATTTATTTTTATTAATATTGGGCTTATATATAGTATTTATGTTTTGTTTTCAGATTAGATACTAATAATAATAATGATAATAATAATATAACAGATATAATAATATTAATACTATACGGTGATAACAATAGTAATTATAATAATAATTATGAGGATGATAGTGGATAATAATGTTAAGTAATAATAATAGAAGGTGATAATATATAAAAATAGGTAATAATAATAATGTAATAGTATATAATAGTAAATAATATATATATTGTTTTTAATTTTTTTCCTATTTTTTTTGGTTTTTAATCACAACATAAATACCAAAGCCCATTAAAGCAAAGGAAATAGGACGGGTTTAACACCCCGGACAAAATTAGTGATTACAGTTGCCCCCCTTTGCTTATACTTGCAGAACAAGGATAAAGCAAAGTCCATAAGCACCAATTTTGTCCGACTTCCCTGTTTGGATCTCGAGTCACCATGCACTTGAACTATTGGTTGTTCGGAAGTCGGTACAGGGAAATGCGACGGTCGGGAAGGCTTGAAGCTGTTTTCTCATCTCAACACTCTTCAACCCTTCGAGGTCCGAACAAACAGATAATCATCAGAAGCTCCATTCTCCAAGAGCCCGAACGGATAGGCTAGTTCTATTCTCCGAAAGCCCAAACAGATAGGCGGTTTCTATTCTCCGAAAGCCCGAACAGATAGGCGAGTTCCATTCTCCGAAAGCCCGAACAGATAGGCGGATTCCATTCTCCGAAAGCCCGAACAGATAGGCGAGTTCCATTCTCCGGAAGCCCGAAAAAATAGGCGAATTCCATTCTCCGAAAGCCCGAACAGATAGGCAAGTTCCATTCTCCGAAAGTCCGAATAGATAGGCAGGTTCTATTCTCTGAAAGCCCGAACAGATAGGCGGATTCCATTCTCCGAAAGCCTGAATAGATAGGCAGGTTCCATTCTCCGAAAGCCCGAATAGATAGGCGGATTCCATTTTCCGAAAGCCCGAACAGATAGGCAGATTCCATTCTCCGAAAGCCCGAATAGATAGGCAGGTTCCATTCTCCGAAAGCCTGAACAGATAGGCGGATTCCATTCTCCGAAAGCCCGAACAGATAGGCGAGTTCTATTCTCCGAAAGCCCGAACAGATAGGCGGATTCTATTCTCCGTAAGCCCGAACAGATAGGCGGATTCTATTCTCTGAAAGCCCGAACAGATAGGCAGGTTCTATTCTCCGAAAGCCCGAACAGATAGGCGGATTCCATTCTCTGAAAGCCCGAACGGATAGGCAGATTCTATTCTCTGAAAGCCCGAACAGATAGGCAAGTTCTATTCTCCGAAAGCCCGAACAGATAGGCGGATTCCATTCTCTGAAAGCCCGAACAGATAGGCAGATTCTATTCTCTAAAAGCCCGAATAGATAGGCAAATTCTATTCTTTGAAAGCCCGAACAGATAGGCGGATTTCATTCTCTGAAAGCCTGAACGGATAGGCGGATTCTATTCTCTGAAAGCCGGAACAGATAGGCAGATTCTATTCTTCGAAAGCCCGAACAGATAGGTGGATTCTATTCTCTGAAAGCCAGAACAGATAGGCAGATTCTATTCTCCGAAAGCTCGAACAGATAGGCAGGTTCTATTCTCCGAAAGCCCGAACAGATAGGCGGATTCCATTCTCTGAAAGCCCGAACAGATAGGCAGATTCTATTCTCTGAAAGCCCGAACAGATAGGCAGATTCTATTCTCCGAAAGCCCGAACAGACAGGCGGATTCTATTCTCTGAAAGCACGAACAGATAGGTAGGTTCTATTCTCCGAAAGCCCGAACAGATAGGCGGATTCTCTTTTATGGGGAAAGCTTTAAAATACCTGTCGAAAGTAGGTAAAAAATATATGATGATGTGAGTTAGCATGCCCCTAATCCTAGGGATGCCTAACTACAAATGATGTATGAATTATGGCATCAAAATGCTCGGATGCCTCCACTTTTTAGTTTGGTCAATCTCGACCTTCTTCTTCTTCTTAATCTCCTTTGGCTTTCTCATCTTTGCCAAATCTTAATCTTTCGGTCTCTCCTCGAAAGATGACTGCTGACTTCCACTGGTCAGACTGGATATAACACTTCTCGTGGCTTATTCTCAAAATATTGCCCCCTATTCAAACTGGGTGCTCAACCTTTCTCTTCGTCTCAATGCGACGATTTTTCTCTTCTCTCAACAATAGGGGAAGCACATGCCCCCAAGCCCCTGAACTTTTCTCTTGAGCTCATTAAGATCCACTTCTCGTCTTCTGAAGAAATCGAAGCATTTTGACAAACAATTTGCTCCAAGTCCCTGAACTATAGCATGTAGGAACTTATTAAAATCTTTACCATAGGCACTGACAAGCTGTCATTTGTATTCATGACATTGCATTCTAAACTTTATCCCGAAGCAATGGGGAAAAAATATTGTGTTCACAAAAGATTCAGATTGCATCTTCTAATCTCAACATGAGATGCATTTTTTTAAAACAAAATTTTCTCTTTCAAATCATGGGTATATCAAGCTGGATTGAATACCCTGAATATTAAGCGCACAAATGACACTGTTATGGCTTACCAATGATTGCCTCAAGCATCATGTGTCTAGGAGACCTCGAAGGCTGAGCTGATGTCTGAAAATATGACATACTCTCCAAGTTATTTCGGCTTTTTAATCAATTAGATTTATCTTCAATAGGCTTCGGCTTTATCAATTCTTTATAATTTTGGGGAAGTCAACTAATCACATTCCTTTGGATCGAAATAAATGATGGAGCAAACAACAAAACCCCGAGCTACTCGGCATTGTCACGATTTGAGAATATTACCATCACTCATATAGATAAAGTGGATGGTGCATAGCAACCTTATTGGTCTTTTGCTACAGCGGAGTGTCCCAAAAATTCCACACTCGTATCCGAAAATGCCTATTACCAGGATTCGAACATTGGAGTGCTTTTGTTATACTTGTCTTCTCTTGTCTTTTTCTCTTTTTCCCCCTTTTTCTTTTTTCTGTTTTCTGTTTTCTCTTTCTCTTTCTCTTTCTCTTTTTCTTTTTCTTTTTCTTTTTCTTTTTCTTTTTCTTTTTCTCTTTTTCATTTTCTTTTTCTCTTTCTTTTGGCACGGAAGATTTCCAGTTATTCTCCCGAAGGCCCTAATTCTATGTTTACTTAATTAGATGACCAAATTAACTTGGAGTGTAAGCCACATATTCATCATCTTCAAAGCTTTCGATTTCCACTGGACAAAGGCGGCTCGAAGTCAACCTTTGGGGTCAAAGTCTATGTCCCTTATGCAATTGATATACGGGGACTCGATAGACAAATATATACACACAAAATGAAAAGGCAATTGAAACATAATGCATCATTTCATTGAAATTTAAAAACATGCAGTCTGGGGCCCTTACAAAAAGATCTTTGCTACCTTCGGGCAAAGGGGTAGCAAAGTGGATTCCACACATCACTTCAAAGAAATGATTAAAATGCAATGAAATGAAGACAATCGGTCTTGGATACATAAAACTCTTAAATACTGCGGAGCTGACCATCCATTCCACCCTTCAAATTTCTTTGAGGAACTCGACCTCCTTATTGTCCATCAAATCCTGAACTAACTGCTTGAATTCGGGACAACTCTGAATCTCATGCCCCATAGTCCGATGGTATTCGCAAAAGGATTCATGGCCATCATATGCCACACTCGGACCCTTCTAAAGTCGGCTTCTCACTTAGCAAAACTTTCTTCCATTTGCATCCTTTGATGGCGAGTAAAGTGTGGGTGTGGAATCTTCGGTAGTCACGAATGCTGCCATGACCCCGAACAATTAATCTCATGATTTAATGTCGTAATGCATGGAATGTGTATGCATAACTGAAACAAATGAATGAAGGCAACAAATTAAAAAACACAAAATCGAATGCAAGGAAATTTTGATTCGACGAACATCCTCACTGAACAACTTTCCACAACGGAGATCAAATCTTGTTACAACGAGGTAAGAAAATAGATACACAGGGTATGATTTTTTTCTTTTTTTTCATCCCTTTCCTTTGAATTAGGGTCCCGAAAACTCCGTTGCTATGGACACTTTCTCCCATTGTGAAAGTTTTCAACTTTGGCTGTTCTCGAATCAACACTTCATATGAAAATGCGATGAGTATGCAAAAATAAGCAACACAATACAAGAAGGCAACTGGGTTAGTATCAACAATAATGAATACTTGAATGAAACAAATCATAAGGAAACACATCAAAGAAAATTAACGATGCAAGACCTAACAGCATGAATTCTAATTCTACGGTTAACCGCATGGCTCTAATCGGGGTAGGCTTCTTAAATTCTCACTCATGTGGGTTCGGTTCTAACAAGGATACCAGAACCTATCTTATCATCTACTAAGGTGACAAAAGCCCCAATTTTGGCCCATTACAAGCTTGCGAATTGGTTTCGGTTCGGGGGAAAGCACAACCTAGTGACGTGGAGGGCTGCTCACATGTCAAAGGCGTGGATTCTGGAAGTGAATTACCGACCCGTGGAGGGAGACTCACGTGGCTGGAGCTTTTAGAGGTCCCTTTTATACCTTCTCATTGAATTCTAGCCGTTGTGATTGTTGCATTCATCAATAGAGCCGTTGGGGGTGTTATCTCCCCTCCATAAATGTAGTCTGCAACCAACCGTTTCGAAACGCCCGACCCTGTTTCGAAACAGACCAAAATAGAAAGAGCCGTTGGGGTGCATTAAAGAGCCCGTATCAAAATGGTCAGACCTGTTTCGATATGCTAAGAGCCATTTCGAAACTTGTTTCGAAAGATTTTGCCACTGTCAAGGGTCGTATCGAAACGGCTTGAGATCGTTTCGATACGCCTTAACAGTTTGTTAAAAATCAGTTAAAAACATTCAACAGTCATATTTTTCAAATCAATCTAAGAACCGTTTCGAAACACTGGATGTCGTTTCCATACAGTGTCTCTTTGTTCTAAAACCGTTTCGAAACTTGTTTCGAAACACAGGTTGGCAGTGTTGAAATCGTTTCGATACCCGTTTCGAAACATGGACTCATAGTTTCAGAACTGTTTTGAAACGCTTTAGGCCGTTTTGAAACGGTGACTCGAAAATCACTGTTTTGGCTTTAAGAACAATTAGAAAATATTCGATAAACTTAGTTTTTAACTTAGTCATATTCTTCAAAACATATAGGGATGTTTGAGGACTTAAAAATTCGTTTTCACATTTTGAATTTAGTCCTTAGATTCTTTAGTTATATCAAAATTAAAATATCGGTTTCACAATCTCCCCCTTTTTGATATAACAAAAACAAAGTTAGAATTTTTAAGAGTTTTTAAAATTTCGAATACATTATAACTCCCTCTCAATTCAAGATAGGTTTTTAAAGTTTTAAAAGGATTTAAATTTTTAATTCAAAGTTTAAAACTTATAAAAACACTTTAAACATTTAAAACGAATTATGGCTCTTAGAAACAAGGCTCATAGAGAAGAGATAAGGTTAATAGCAATAATCATTAAGCAAGAAGCAATAAGCAACATAATATTAATTCATAAAATTAAAATATCCAAAACATAAATCTTCAACAATAAGTTCAAAGCATAATCCCAAATAAAATCAAAAGCATAGGTTCATAAAACATAATGGAAATAAAGATGCAAACTTAATCCTAAAATGCATAGCTAATATGATATGTCATGAGAAACCTAGGCCTCGTCGTCACCATCATCATCCGAGGACTCATCATCGCTCTTGACTTGAGATTGCGAAACTTCATCCATTGGCCATAAAAGGTGGAGAAGGACATATCCATGGCGGAGTGTTGACTCTCAAGGGATTCAAGTCGATCCTCTACATTTTGCAAGCGTGTGTTGATAGAACCAAAACCCGAAGCCATGTTAGTTTCCATGGCTTTGAACCGCTAGGTAAGGAAAGCCGTGAGAGCTTCATTGTTCGCAACTTGAGCTTGTGGTTGAGGTTCAACGGGAGGAGGAGGAGGAGGTGCTTCCCTATCAACACGTTCCCGATGTCCATTGTTTACATAGCGAAAACCGGACTTACGGAGAGAGGACTCACCAATTTTTGACTTGCGGGGTTCCGGAGAGTCGTAGGTGCAATCAATATTAAGCTTCCTAAAGATGTGACTTAAAACAGTTCCATAAGTGAAGGATTTCAGTGCAACGGTGTCACGAAGCTTAACATTGTTAACTATTTCGGCAAATATGATCTTAACTAGATTAGGGCGCTCACCACGACGGAAACACTCAAGCCAAAAATAGTCTACTTGACGAATGTGAGAATATTTACCTCCGGAGGGGCGAAGAAACCATGAGACCATCAAATGGAGGAATCTATCGTGCGCATCCAAGGTAAGCACCGAGCCGGTGTGAGAACCAAAGTGACTCTCATTCGCAATTCCTTCGTCCTTAAGAGAAAACATAGACTCCAAGAGAGGGACATCAAGGACAATCCTCTTGCCCAAGATAGAAGACTCAAGGCCAACCACTTCGGTATTGTCTTAATTATTGATAAATTGAGCAAGGAAACTCCATTCTCTCAAACGGTCAAGGTAACGAAAAAAAAGCGTCCGGAGTCAAGAAACTTGAGATCAATGACACGCTCACGACGAACTTCGTACTCCTTGACATAAGTGAACTGATCCCTCATCTCTTGAGTTCTAAGAGTTTTCTGAAAAAGCTGGGTGAGATTAGGATGAATACTCGATTCACTTGCTTGACCGGCCTTACACTTTTTGCTAACGTTCTCCGTCATCCTAAAAATATAAAGCAAGCAATTTAAAAAAAAATAAGTGTATGCATGAGATTTCTTAAGTCAATCCAATGGTAAATCCCACTTAGGTTTAAAAACAAGTTTTTAAAACAAATATACAAAACAAAAAAAAAAATTAAGAGAAAAACAGTAAAAAAATATACGAGTGAAAATTTATATATTCGAATCAAAAAATTGAAGATTTTGAAATTTTTTACAAGATTTGAAAAACCCAAGTATCAAAACATATAAACTATACAAAATTAAAATTTTCTAATCTAAGATTCGAATATAAATTGAAGGAAAAAGAAAAAGGAAAAAAATACCTTAAATTGGGATTTTGGATGAATAAAGGAAAGTCCTTGCACAAGATTGTTGAATCTTGCTTAGAATTGTGTTTAAGAGAAAAACCCCTCAAGATTTGGTGAAAAACAAAGAGGTTTAGAGGGGTTTTATAGGGAAAAATTGATTCTAGGGTTTGGGAGAGTTTTAATTAAAGCATAACTTTATCATTATAAGCCCTTTTTAAAGTAGTCCGCAAACCCGTTTCGGAACGGTGTCGACCGTTTCGAAACGCGGGCACAAAATTTTGACCGGTTTTTTAACTCCAGCTAACCGTTTCGATACGAGTTTGACCGTATCGAATCCCCGTTGACTCGTATCGAAACTTGTTTCGATACACCCCTTGGCAGTAGCCAAAACGTTTCGAGACCCTTGGAAGGCGTTTCGAAACGCCCTTCTCTTAGATAGAAATTTAAAGCAATCGTATCGAAACTGGTGGACCCGTTTCGATACACCTGGGCCTGGAAGTGCAGATGAGGCTCCAAAAAGTGCAGAAAAATGAATTTTTCTAAGTCCTAACTTGCATGAATGACATGAATGAGCAGGAAAAACATATGCAAACATAAACATACTCCCCCTAGCTATAGGCATGGATGAAATTAGGAGTAAAAACACATAAACATGACATTTCACAAGATCAAGCAATTTTAAGCACAACAGAGGTCCTAAAAGGTCAAGATAGGCTAGCTAGACCTAACTCTCTCCTAAGGGACCAAAAACGCTCTTTGTCTAAAGGTTTTGTAAAAATATCCGCTAATTGATTTAAGGTGTCAACATATTGTATAACCACATCTTCTTTAAGGACATGATCTCTAATTAAATGATGCCTTATTTCTATGTGTTTGGTTTTAGAGTGTTGGATGGGGTTTTTTTGTCAAACATATAGCACTAGTGTTATCACATTTAAGGGGTATGATTTCAACTTTAATACCATAATCTATGAGTTGTTGCTTCATCCAAAGGACTTGAGCACAACAACTCCCTAAGGATATGTACCCGACTTTGGTGGTAGATAAGGCTACACTATTTTGTTTCTTAGAGAATCAAGATATGAGCATACTACCTAGGAATTGACAAGTTCCCAAAGTACTCTTCCTATCGATTTTGCATCCCCCATAATCCGCATCCGAATAAGAATGAAAGTTGAAGGTGGAGTCTCTAGGGTACCAAAGACCTAAGCAAGGAGTATCTCTAAGATACCTAAAGATTCTCTTAACAGCTATAAGGTGAGACTCTCTAGGACTAGCTTGAAACCTAGCACACAAGCAAAAACTAAACAAGATATCTGGTCTACTTGCGGTAAGGTAAAGCAATGATCCAATCATAGAACGGTAAAGCTTAGAGTCGACACACTTACCTCCTTCATCTTTGTCAAGCTTTGTAGATGAGCTCATATGTGTGGCTTGAGGCTTTGCATTCTCCAAGCCAAACTTCTTGACCATATCCTTTATGTACTTTGCTTGATTGATGAAGGTTCCATCCTTCTTTTGCTTGATTTGGAGTCCCAAAAAGAATGAGAGCTCCCCCATCATGCTCATCTCAAATTCACCTTGCATTAGCTTAGCAAACTCTTTGCAATGACATTCGTTAGTAGAACCAAAAATAATATCATCAACATAAATTTGTACTACTAAGATGTCATTTTTATACCTTTTTATAAAAAGTGTAGTGTCCACCTTGCCTTTTTCGAAACCCTTTTCAATTAAAAAGTTTGAAAGCCTTTCATACCAAGCTCTAGGAGCTTGTTTTAAACCATAAAGAGCTTTAGTGAGTTTGAAAACATGATTTGGAAATTTTGAGTCTTCAAAACCCGGTGGTTGTTCCACATACACTTCTTCATTTATAAAACAATTTAAAAACGCACTTTTAACATCCATTTGAAAAAGCTTGAAATCATGATAACATGCATATGCAAGCAACATTCTAATGGCTTCCATTCTAGCTACGGATGCATAGGTTTCATCAAAATCTAATCCCTCTTCTTGAGTGTAACCTTGTGCTACTAGTCTAGCTTTATTTCTCACAATGTTACCACTCTCATCTAGCTTGTTCCTAAAGACCCATTTAGTTCCTATGGTAGATTGATTACTAGGCCTATCAACTAATGTCCAAAAGTTACTTCTCTGAAATTTATTTAACTCTTCTTGCATAGCCATAATCCAAAAATCATCTTTCAATGCTTCTTTTATATTCTTAGGCTCTATGCATGAGATAAATGCAACATGATTCATTAATCTAAGAGAAGATCGAGTGGTTACCCCCTTGGATGGATCACCCAAGATTTCATCATCTTTGACATAGTTGATCTCCCTTGGGTAGCTCACTTCCTTTTCCTCAAGAGCCAACTCCTTCAAGGCTTCAAGAGGTGGATCTTGTGTGTCCTCTTCTTTTGTTGGAATCTCATCCTCCTTTGAAGTTTGTCCTCCATCAAAGGCATTTATGATTCCTACATCATCATCATCACAAGAATCCTTCCTTGGAAGGAGGTTATCATCGAATACAACATGTATAGATTCTTATACTACTAAAGTTCTTTTGTTAAATACTCGATAGGCTTTAGAGGTTAAAGAGTATCCTATGAAAATAGCTTCATCACTTTTTGCATCAAATTTACCTAAGTTGTCTTTTCCATTATTTAAAGCAAAACACTTGCAGCCAAAAGGGTGAAAATAGCTAATGTTAGGCTTTTTAGATTTTAAAATCTCATAAGGTGTTTTCTTTAAAATTGGCCTAATCATTACTCGGTTAACAATATAGCAAGCGGTGTTTGTGGCTTCCGCCCAAAAATATTTAGGTAAATTATTTTCACAAAGCATGGTTCTAGCCATTTCTTGCAAAGTTCTATTTTTCCTCTCAACTACCCCATTTTGTTGAGGAGTTCGAGGAGCCGAAATATTGTGGCTTATACCATTTTTATTTAAAAAATCTTCAAACCCTAAATTTTGAAACTCGGTTCCATGATCACTTCTAATATGTGAAATTCTAAGTTCAAGATCATTTTGGGTTGGTTTTGAAAATGTGATGAATTTTTCTAAAGCCTCATCTTTAGTACTTAAAAATAGAACCCAAGTAAATCTAGAGAAATCATCAACAAGTACAAATGCATAAGATTTACCACCCAAGCTCATAGTCTTAATTGGCCCAAATAAATCCATATGGATAAGTTGCAAACATCTACTTGTAAAAACATCATTAATGGACTTAAAGGATGACTTATGTTGTTTACCCTTAGAGCATGCATCGCAAATTTTATCGTTTGAGAACTTAATCTTAGGTAAACCTCTAACTAGATCAAGGGAAACTAGTTTTTCTAAAACACTAATGCTAGCATGTCCTAGTTTCCTATGCCACAACCATGCATCATTTTCATTTTGTGCTACCAAACATGCATGAGATGTATGTATGTCATCTAGATGCACCATGTATATGTTACCTATGCGATGACCTATGAGCATAATATTATTAGATTTAATGTCAACAATTTTGCACCCATTTTTATCAAATAAAACATTAAATCCTTTATCACACAATTGACTTATGCTCAACAAGTTGTGTTTAAGACCATCGACATACAAGACATTTTCAATAAGAATAGTAGAGTGATTACCTATGGAGCCAATACCTTTAATGTGGCCTATGGAGTTGTCACCAAATGTCACCACTCCTCCACTTTTTGGCTTTAGATCCATGAATCTACTCTTGTCTCCGGTCATATGCCTTGAGCATCCACTATCAAGGTACCATGAGTTTTGACTTTGTGCTTTGACCTTGTAGCAATGCTCCCCCTACAAACAAAGATATTAAGCTTTTGTTTTTGGTACCCAAATCATTTTGGGTCCACGAGTGTTAGCTCCCATTTACTTGGTTCCCTTAGGAATCCAAGGTGACATAGCAACAATATTATTAGATTTTACAAGTTCCGTAGGAACCCATACACTTCTAATCCTTTTAGTTCTTCTATGTCTAGGAAGACTACATTTTTGTAGTTATTAGTCCTTTTCTTAAGTTGGTTTGTTTTAGAAGATTCACCTATTTCATGCTTCACACTACCAGCATTTTTAAAGGACTCCTTGAGCTTGTTAAGCTCATCTAACACCTTTTGGTGTTCACTATTACATTGAGATAAAAGATTATTAAGGTCAACATTTTAATCTAGGAAGACTTTTAGCTCATCTTTCAACCCTAAAATCTTTTTCTCAAATTTTAAATTAGCTTGAGAAAGTGAGTCATTTTTATCATTTAATTCCGAAATAATTTTCTTATTCCTAATGACCGACTCCTTATATTTCTCAACTCATCATATGCATTATTTAATTCATCATATGTAAAATCAAAAAATGACGAGTTAGAGGTTACCATAGAGGAATCTACCTCAAGTGCCATAAGGAAAAGGTTGGCCACTTCTTGTCCGTCATCCTCCGATGACTCCTCATCACTCCAAGTAGCAAGCTTGGCTTTGAGCTTCTTCTTCTTCTCAAAGCCCTTCTTCTCGAGTTGAGGGCACTCCGAACGTATGTGGTTGGGTTTATTGCACTCGAAGCAAATGATTTGATCCCTTGCTTCTTCTTTAATTTTACCTTTGAAGTCCATCTTCCTTTGAATTTTTCTTCCCCGGTTGGACCTCATAAAGCGTGAGAATCGTTCGGATATCATAGCTAATTCTTCTAGCTCATCCTCCTCACTAGAAGAGCTCTCATCAATTAATGAAGCTTTGAGAACTATTCCCATCTTCTTCTTCTTTTCCACCTCTAGCTTTTCTACACTCTTCTCTTCCTTCTTCTTCTCTTCTTCCCTTCCTTGCTTCATAATCTAATGAGTAAGGAGAGAACCCACTAGCTCATCAAGCTTTAAAGTCTTCAAATTTTTAGCTTATATGATGGCGGTTCTCTTCCCATCCCAAGATTCGGGAAGTGAGTAGATTAGCTTCCGGACAAGCTTGTCTTGCGGTATTGTCTCTCCAAATCCTTTGAGCCCATTGACTATGGTGGAGAAACGATCAAACATCTTGGACACCGTCTCATCGGACTCCATCTTGAAATTTTTATAATTAAGATTGAGGATTCCAATCTTAGTTTCCTTGACATCATTGGTTCCCTCATAGGTAGTCTCAAGAGTGTCCCACACCTCTTTGGCACTCTCAATGGATGATACTTTGGAGTAGATGTCCGGACCGAAAGAACAAAAGAGCATGTGGAGAGCTTTGTCATTTATTTGGATCTTCTTCCTTTCTTCTTCACTCATCTCCACCTTTTTCTTCAAAACCATCTTCCCTTCACTATCTTGATTCAATGGAATGTAAGGGCCATCTTCAATCACATCCCAAACCAAGTAGTCATTGGACTTGATGAAGAGACACATTCTATTCTTCCAAAACGGATAGTTGTCACCATTGAAGAAGGGTGGTTTTGTAGTGGATTGAGACTCATACATGCTCGAACCGGAGGTAGAAGCCATCTCTTGATTTTTGGATGATCACACTCTTCCTAGGAACTCCTCTTGTGGTTGTTAATCCTCAAAGAGGTAGGCTCTGATATCAATTGTTGAGTGGATCGAATGATCGAAATGAACCAAGAGGGGGTGAATTGGATTTTTAAAGTTCTTGGTGGTGGAAATTGCAAATTAAAAAGGTAGACAAGGAATTTTAGAGTGGTTCAAGTTCCAAATGAACTCTACATCCACTACCTTAGCTTCACTAAGGATTTGCAACAATTCCACTAATTGCTCTTCCCCTTTTCTAGGCTAAGGAGGTAACCCTTACAATTTTCGTGCAAATTTTCTACCCAAAATTTGACCCAATCCTCACACAATTGAAACAAAGAATTTGTTGGCTAAACAAGTATCTCTCAATACATAAACTAGCCCAATTACAAGCACTCAACCCAATTGAAAAGATAAGAATGAAAAATACAATTAGGGTTACAAGACAATAATGGGATTTAGGCACAAATGCTTGGATTTGATGTTTGGATGTTTGCTTTTTGGATCAATAGTTGTTGCTGGAGCTTTTAGAGGTCCCTTTTATACCTTCTCATTGAATTCTAGCCGTTGTGGTTGTTGCATTCATCAATAGAGCCGTTGGGGGTGTTATCTCCCCTTCATAAATGCAGTCTGCAACCAACTGTTTCGAAACGCCCGACCCTGTTTCGAAACAGACCAAAATAGAAAGAGTCGTTGGGGTGCATTAAAGAGCCCGTATCGAAACGGTCAGACCTGTTTCGATACGCTAAGAGCCGTTTCGAAACTTGTTTCAAAACATTTTGCCACTGTCAAGGGTCGTATCGAAACAGCTTGAGATCGTTTCGATACGCCTTAACGGTTTGTTAAAAATCAGTTAAAAACATTCAACGGTCATATTTTTCAAATCAATCTAAGAACTGTTTCGAAACACTGGATGCCGTTTCGATACGGCGTCTCTTTGTTCTAAAGCCTTTCCGAAACTTGTTTCTAAACACGGGTTGGATGTGTTGAAATCGTTTGATACCCGTTTCGAAACATGGACTCACAGTTTCAAAACTGTTTCAAAACGCCTTAGGCCGTTTCGAAACGGTTCCTCGAAAATCGCTATTTTGGCTTTAAGAACACTTAGAAAATATTCGATAAACTTAGTTTTTAACTTAGGCATATTCTTCAAAACATATAGGGATGTTTGAGGACTTAAAAATTCGTTTTCACATTTTCAATTTAGTCCTTAGGTTCTTTAGTTATATCAAAATTAAAATATCGGTTTCACAGTGTTGCCCCAAACACTTCATACACACTACGGGCACCTCAAGGCTCACACACGGGAGCTACCCTCTACCGTTGTGACACCCGTGGTGGAGTATTCGGTACAATCACAACCCATCAACACCACTCATCGGTAGATGCATAGCCCACTAACGAGAGCCGGGACACCATACAAGGTTTGCACACGAGAGCTATCCTCCATCGTTGCAACACCTTAAACATTCCTCGATCGTTAGGGTACTTGGATGGATTTTCCGGTACAATCACAACACCTCAACATCCAAGGTGACTTGTTTATAGTGCACTCAATCCTATAGTCGGCTAACTATATCTGATTTCTTTTGTAAAACACTTTACACAACATCACTTGCCAATATAATTCACTTTTAACTCATACCTCACTATTTTTCAAAGCATTTACAATAAGCCATATTCCAAGCATTAAACCAAGCTTTAAAGACCATGTATAAATACATGCATACAAGGATCACTTACCTAGTGCATCCTTAAACCATAAGGCATCATTAACAACATATTATACACTCAAATCATGCTTTAAAACAATAGGTAAACACATTTAAAAACAAGTGCATCCATATGCTCATAATAGCACAATATGAGGGAGAAAATTACTTTACTTACTTCCGAACTTAGTAAAGTGTTTCAAACTTACACTAAGTTCTGAAAACCACTTTTAAAAGGCTTCAAAGCTAGAAATCCCATTTCCACTCACCAACTCGAGAAACCTCAATTGTCGATGCGAAATTCAAGCGTCCAAAGCCCTGGAACTTCACCCAAAGCTTCCGAAGAATCCTCCCATGTTTATACCACATAAGAACAGAGGATTAATGCATCTCAATGGATTAAAACCGCCAGCAAACAATAAAATCCCGCAGCTCTGTCCAAAGCCACCAAAATACCCATCCGAAACAACAAGAATCACATTCGATTGATCACTAAACTTAACCCAACCAATAACTAACACTTCCAACACATTTTAACCATAAATCAACATCCAAAAACAACATAATATCATCCTTATACCTCCAGCAACCCAGATTTCACATTTACAAGCCAAAAACCCAAAACTAACAACCTAAACAATTAAGAATCTCATTGATCTCAGGATTCTTATGATCAAAGCTCATTATCCACATCATAAATCTTTCAAAACATGATTAGAACCCATCTTAAATAACTTAAAACAAAACAAATACGAATAATCATATTTTAAACTCTTCTTTTAGCATGATTTCAACATTTTAACAAATCAACAATAAAACATCAATCAAAAACACAAATCAAGAGTCAAATGTCTTTGGAATATCATTAAAGAACCTTGATTAGAGGGTTAGCACGAAATTACCTCCAATCCTTGCTTTTCTTCTAATTTGGAAAGTTTTCACTTCAAGAAACTTGAGGAAAATCAAGACAAATCCTAAGGAAAGAGTTTGAAATCAAGTTAGAAAAAGAAAGAGGAGGAAATCTGGAAATTGAGAGAAAAGAGAGAGTGATTGGCTGAAGAGAAAATGAGAAATGAAAGAGTTACGCCAAATTTTGTTTAACAAATTAACCACCTCTCTTTTAATTAATAAATCCACACTCTTTACTATTCAATTAAACATTTAAAACACATGCCAAATTAGAAAAAATGCTTAATTTCCATAAAGCTCCCTAAAGATTCTAAGAATTTGACTCTCTTTTGAAAATCATACTTTTTCTACAGTTTTAAAACTTTTCATTTTGGTCACTGCCCAAAATATACACTTTACAAAACCCATTTTGCAAAATTCACACTTTTTCTAAGAATTAACTACCTCTATTTTAATTAATAAATCAACACTCTTTAATATTTAATTAAACATTTAAAACACATGCCAAATTAGAGAAAATGCTTAATTACCATAAAGCTTCCTAAAGATTCTAAGAATTTGACTCTCTTTTGAAAATCACACATTTCTACAGTTTTAAAACTTTTCATTTTGGTCTGCCCAAAATATACACTTTACAAAACCCATTTTGCAAAATTGATTTACCCATTCTCATCTATATGGTTTTAGATTATTTTAGAAAATTTACCAATATTTTTACCTTATCCCGAACCATGATTTCCCTAAACCGTCCTTAAAGATCTAAACCTCTAACTCTAGGTTCGATTAACCCAAACTGATTCCTAAAACACCTAGGCCCAAAACCGAGGTGTTACAATTCTCCCCCACTTAGGAAATTTCGTCCTCGAAATTTTACCTGATGGAAAATGATGTGGGAATTGCTTCAACATGTCCGCCTTGCTCTCCCACGTAGCCTCCTCAACTCCTCGATGTCGCCACAAGACCTTTACAAGTTCAATCGTCTTACCAGGAAGAAATTTGCTACTATAATCAAGGATCCCCATTGGTTCCTCATCATAGGATAAATCCGGATTCAACTCAATCTCCTCAACATGCATCACATGAGATGGATCCGATCTATACTTTCATAATATCGAAACATGGAACACATCATGAATCTTCTCCAACTCGGGAGACAACCTCAACCGATATGCAACAGGACCAACTCGCTCCACAACCTCATAAGGTCCAATAAACCTTGGACTAAGCTTACCCTTACGTCCGAACCTCATTACCTTCTTCCAAGGTGATACCTTTAGGAATACGTGATCTCCAACCGCAAACTCAATCTCCTTGCACTTTAAATCCACGTAAGACTTTTGACGATCCGAATCAACCTTCAACCTCTGACATATGAGTTTCACTTTCTCAGTTGTTCCCTTAAGCATATTCGGTAAGCAAACCAACTTTTGCCTTGCTTCTGTCCAACAACGAGGTGTTCTACACTTTCTCCCATTCAAAGCTTCATAAGGAGCCATTTGTATACTTGCCTAGAAACTATTATTATAGGAAAATTCCACCAAATGCAACTTCTTTGACCAAGAACCTTGGAAATCTATCACACAACATTTCAACATATCCTCAAACACCTAAATAACTCGCTCTGATTGTCCATTCGTTTGAGGATGATATGAAGTGCTTAAATTCAAGTGTGTACCCAACGCTTGGTGTAGAAACTCCCAAAATCTCGCTGTAAACCTCGGATCTCTATCCGACACTATGGACTTGGGCACAACATGCAAACGTACAATCTCAACAATATACAACTCTGCTAGCTTATCCAACGTATACGTAGTATGCACAACCAAGAAATATGCACACTTCGTAATACGATCCACGATCACCCAAATGGAGTTCTTGTTTGTAACCCCTTTAGCCCGGCCTAGACGCCCGACCCGAACTAAGAAGATTACACGGGGAAAACCGAAGTTAACTCGTTAAATTTAACCTCGATTAACGACTCTCTTTTTTTCCTTTTATCTTCTCTAGATGCACATTTTTACCCTATATGTTCAACAAAGTTATTACGCGAAAACAGCAAAGCGATCGAAGTTCAATTAGGGGTTCAATTGCATACATTTGACTTTTAGAGACTAAACTATAATTTCCATAAAATACAATAACTTTCAAGATTTTAAAGTTACCAATCTTCAATTAGTCATGTAACATGCCAACATGCCAAATTTCAGCTCAAACCGATCATCCAAACTCATCCAATTGATCAAATAACATTCAATGACCAAAACGTAACATTTCAGGACTTAGGAAGATACATTTAACTGAATTTTAACTACTCGTATCGATACACCTGAGCCTGTATCGATACGCGGGAAGATAGTAGCAAAAAATGGGAAGAGCGTATCGATACGCTTCCCCGCGTATCGATACAGCCTTAAAACTTGGCTTGGGTGTATCGATACGCGGGCAATCCGTACCAATACCCATGTACCGAAAAACCTGAAATTGGCCTTAGTGTATCGATACACTTCCCCTTGTATCGATACGCATACCGAAAAAACCCATTCCAAGGGCATTTAAACATACTTATCCATATCCAAACACGTGTAAATCATGCATACAAGTTATAATTAACCTACTAGACATGCAGACATCAACAAACAATAAATCATACTCATCAAACACATCAAGCCATGATGATACGTTAGCTATTTAAGCATGCTTAAGAAAACAAGCTAAGGCATAGGCAAAACGCTATAAGCACAACATGAAATCAATATTAGGCCGATTACAAGTCCAAAATTAGAAACAAAACATTCTTAAGATAGCAAACATCACCAACAAATCCAGAAAGTAAGAATTCTCACCCATTGCTTCTTATTACACTAAGGGTGAACCACATACATTGCTTAACCAAAACTCTTGGAATCCCCTTACTATTGGGTGGCCTTGAATACTCAATTCTATGCATTGGTGAAACAAATGAGCGTAAGCATATAGCTTAGTGAGGATCGCTAAAACAACATTCACCAATGCATTTCATAAAATCATTGCATCATCTTTTGCAAACTCATGCCTTTCTTTAAACATGCCCATTTAAGCATCAATACACTTTTTTTATAGGAATTGGTGACCTCGTTAAAAACCCCCTTCGTATAGCATCAATGCACTTTTAAATCCACATGCATATAGCATCATTTTAAACAACAGCAAAATTCCTTTATTCATGCTTAAACCAAACATCACATGCATTCTTGCATCATTCACAAGCATCTCATGCTTAATCATTAATCATCAACATTATATTGGCTCGCAACTGATAATTCTCAAACCATACCAAAACAAATGACACAATCGGATACACAGATCACAAGTGTTGTCCCACACGCTTCATACATACTACATGACTTCACAAGGTGGAGATCAATGGCACGACCACAACCCCTCAACACCCGTGATGGAGTTAAATGGCACAATCACAACCCATCAACACCCGTGGTGAAGTTAATGGCACAATCACAACCCCTCAACACCCGTGGTGGAGTTAATGGCACAATCACAACCCCTCAACATCACTCATCGGTAGTTGTATAATCCACTAGCGAGAGTCGGGTTACAAAACAAGGCTTACACATGGGAGCTACCTCAACCATTGTAATCACCTTAACCAAGTTCACACACGGGAGCATTCCTCCACCGTTGTGACACTTAACTAAGTCTACACACGAGAGTCATCCTCCATTGTGGGGACGTTCATTCCTCAATTGCTAGGGTACTTGGATGGAGATTACGGCACAATCACAACCCCTCGACATCCAAGGCGACTTTATTCACGGTGCACCCAATCCTATAGCCGGCTAACTATATCCGATTAAAATAACCAAGACCATTTACCATCACTTGCCAATATAATCATCAATCATCATTAATTCACTGTTTTACAAGGATAAACCACAATGCTACTTTCACAAGCATTAACATGCTTAAAACCAATTGCATAAATCATATAAATCCAAGGATCACTTACCATGTGCATCCTTAACAAAATGGCATCTAAAACAATCAACAACATTGCTCAAAACATGCTTTAAAATAGTAATCAAAACACATTTAAATCAAGTGCATTTTAAACCAAAACATAGCACAATCCGAGAGAGACTTTCAATTTACCTACTCTTGAGCTTAGCTAAGTGTTTCAAACTTAAACTAAGCTACCAAAACCACGTTCAAAACGTTTCAAAGCTGGAAAACTCTTTTCCACTCACCGATACGCGAAGCCTTGCTCGCCGACCCAAAAATCACTCCCCTGGAGCCTCCAAAAACGTCTCGTTTGCTCCCGGATCAAGATCCCTTTCAATCCTTGCTTTCCTCAATGAATGACAAGTTTTCCTTAGCATAAATCTTGAAGAACTTGTAAGAACTCTTGTAATTTGTTTAGAAAATGTTGAGAGAGTGTTTGGGAGAAAATAATTCTGGAGAAAATAAATTAAAATGGTGTTTGGCTGAAAATTAGAAGAGAAAAGTAGTTACGTCAAATGAAAAGCTAAATTGCCGTAAAGCTCCCTAACGATTCTAAGATTTTGATTTAATAAAAATCCTTTTATTAAATCACTTTAAAATCCCTTTTAAAACACATGTCATATTAAGGAAAGGCTAAATTACCATAAAGCTCCCTAACGATTCTAAGATTTTGGCTTCTCTTTTAAAAATTGCATTTTTCCACAGTTTTGAAACTTTACATTTTGGTCACTACCCAAAATATACTACTTCCGAAACTCTTTTTGTAAAATTGATTTGACCAACCTCTTAACTATGATTTTATAGGATTTTAGCAATTTTTATGATATTTTTATCCTATCCCGATCATTGATTTCCCTAAATCACATAACGTGACTCAAACCGTTTCTGATCGGTCCGGTCCGATGTCCAAAACATCTAGGCCCAAAACCAGGGCGTTACATTCTTGGATGGTGTCAAAGGAAAACCGGACACAAAATCCATCGTAATCATTTCCCACTTCCATTCTGGTATCCTCAAAGGCTGTAAAAAAACTAGAAGGAAACTGATGCTCAGCTTTCACACGCTGACAAACCATGCATTTGCTCAAAAAATAAACAACATCCTTTTTCAACCCAACCCAATAGTACTCATCCTTCAAACCACGATACATCTTGGTACTACCAGGGTGCATAGCAAAAGAACTGTTATGAGCTTCATTCAAAATAGTGTGCCTCAACTCAATATCCTCCGACACAACTATCCGACTTTTAAAGCATAAAACACCATCCTCATTGAAATAGAAGTCTGTTGCATTACCATCAGCTATATCTTGAACATGAGGCACCACCGAATCATCAATCAACTGCTTATCCTTAATTAATTGAATCAAGAAAGGTTTCACCTTTAACTTGGCTATCAACCCCCCATCACACCATATACTCAACCAAGCATACATCGCTTTCAATTCAATAGCTACCTTCCTACTCAAAGCATCAACCACAACATTGGCCTTTCCAGGATGGTACTCAATTGTCATATCATAATCCTTAAGCAACTCCAACCATCTTCGTTTCCTAAGATTCAACATACTTTGAGACATAAGATACTTCAAACTTTTATGATCGGTGTAAACCACACACTTTTCGAAATGCATATGCCACAACCGTAAAGGTAATGTCTCTAAAACATCAAAGAAAACACAACTGCAGCAAGCTCTAGATCGTGAGTAGGATAGTTGCGCCCATGCACCTTCAATTGTTGAGATGCATATGCCACAACCTTCCCACCCTACATCAACACACAACCTAGACCAACATACGACGCATCACTGTAAACCACAAACTCCTTTCCCGATTCTGGTTAAATCAAGACAAGAGCTTGCATCAAAGCTTCACTCAACTTTTCGAAATCTTGTTGCCTAACATATGTCCATTCAAAGCGAACATTCTTTTGCAACAATCTGGTCAAAGGACCAACAATCTTATAGAAACCCCCAACAAACCTTCGATGATATCCAGCCAAACCAAGGAAACTACGCACTTCTATCACCGACTTAGGAGTTTTCCAATACATCACCCCCAATAAACCTTCGATAATATCCTGCCAAATCAAGGAAACTACGCACTTCGCGCCTATTCAATGCAAACATTCTTTTGTAACAACCCAAATGCCCTCGGTCGTCACTACATATCTAAGAAAAACTACTTCCCTGAGCGAAAACTCACACTTGCTCAGTTTAGCATAAAGTTGATTCTCCAACAACACTTGCAACACAATCCTGAAATGCTTATCATGATCCTCCTTGGTACGCGAGTACACGAGAATGTCATCGATAAACAGTACCACAAAATGATCTAGGAATGCATGGAACACACGATTCATCATATCCATTAATGCAGCTGTTGCATTTGTCAACCCAAACGGCATCACTAAGAACTCATAATGGCCATACAATGTCCGAAAAGCTATCTTGGGTACATCCACATCCTTAACCTTCAATTGATAATACCCTGACCTCAAATCAATCTTCGAAAACATTGAAGCACCTCAAAATTGATCAAACAAATCATCTATCCTTGGCAAAAGGTATTTGTTCTTAATCGTCAACTTGTTCAGTTGCCGATAATCTATACACATATGCATTGTAGCATCCTTCTTCTTTACAAACAAGACCGGTGCACCCCAAGGTGAAACAATTCGCATTATGAACCCTCGATCAAGCAACTCTTGAAGTTGCGTTTTCACCTCCTTCAATTCTTTAAGTGACATCCGATAAGGAGCAATAGACACTCGAGTCGTATTTTCATACAACTCAATGCCGAACTCAACTTCTCTGTTTCGTGGAAAACCAGGCAACACTTCAAGAAAACACCCGGAAATCTTTGCAACCCAACTCCATCATTCATCTCGCTTCAAGAGCCAAAATTTCATTGGACAAGAATCTCACATTCTCTCCTATGATTACTACTTCGTAGTCATCAGCAAGTTTCAAGGTATCTCGCTTAACATCAAAATCAACTTCAGCTTTATGCTCAGACAACCAATCCATTCCAAGAATCACATCAAAACCATAGAAAGGTAATTCCATCAAGTCAACTAAAAACACATGGCCCTGAACAGATAAATAAAATCTCCTATACAGTTTTCTTGTACCAACAGTTTCACGAAAAGAACTTGTTACTTGCATTCCTACATCTAGCATCTCAACAGGAATATCAAGCAAATGTGCATGCTCATTCAAGATGTATGAATGCGTAGATCAAGAATCAATCAAAGCTAACAAAGACAAGGATTGCAAGGTGAACGTAGCTGCAATCACGTTAGTGTCATTACGTCCCTCGCGATGATCATACACCCTCGCAGGACCACCACCCTCAAGCTGAACAACAACAATATGAGCTATACCTCTCTGCCCATCCTCCCTCCGTTAGAAATTACCACGGCCGCGCCCACGGTCTCTCTATGGTGCAACAACAGGTGCTCGTCCTTGACCACATCCAGCTAGAAAAGGACACTCACGTCTCATATGATCAGCGCATCTACAGTTCGAACAATAATTAAGCCATAACGGAAACGATCACATTGATTCCAATCACTCGGCACCAACTCTGGAGCATACTGACTCAAACGTATGAACTGGACTGTGACTCCATTAGCCCGGCCTAGACGCCCAACCCGAACTAAGAAGATTACACGGGGAAAACTGAAGCCAACTCGTTAAAACTAACTTCAATTAACGGCCATATTTTTTCCTTTTTATCTTCTCTAGATGCACATTAAGATCCTATGCGTTAAACTAAACACTTTAAAAGAAACGGCGCAACCAATGGAGTTCGATTAGGGGTTTAATTGCTTAAATTAAAAATTTAGGGACTAAATTGTAATATTATAGGACTTAGAAAGATACTTTTAACTGAAAATAATGGACACGTATCGGTACCCTTAAGCCCGTATCGATACGCGGAAAGATAGTAACCAAAACTGGGGAAAAGGTATCGATACCCTTCCCCGCGTATCGGTATGCCCATCATACTTTGCACATGCGTATCGATACGCACCCAACTCGTTTTGATACCCTTGTGTGGTTTGGCCTGAAATATGCCTTCGAGTATCGATACCCAAGACCGAGTATCGATACTCGTATCAGAAATGCACAACCAACAGCCACAATTATGTTTTTAACAACAACTATTCACATCCATATCTACCATACATGTTATATCAATCATTTCTAACACAAAAGCATTAACAACCATCCATAATATAAGCATTAGTCATGACAATTCATGAAGATCATGGAACTATAAAAGCATGCTTTAAAGCATTTATAAAGACATATCCAAAATACCAAAAAGAAATCCACAAACCATATAAAGACCAAATACGTGTCTTAAAACACAAACTAAACGTGTTGAAGGTGTCACATAACACCAAGCAACTCATGAGTGGAAATCCCTCCCATTGCCTCTTATTACACTAAGATGAAAGCACATACTTTGCTTAACAAAACCACTTGGATATCCTTTGCTTGCTTGCTGCCAAGGTGCTCAATTCTCTGCATTGATGAAACAAATGAGCGTAAGTGCAAAGCTTAGTGAGGACTGCTATAAAACCAAAACATTCATTAATGCATTTTCAAAACAAAAACATCAATCTTTGTAAACACATGCCCTCCTTTAAATCATGCACTCTTAAACAACGTTTCCTCTTTCAAATTCACATGCTCGTAGCATCATTAATTACAACAGCAAAACCTTTTCTTATGCTTAAACCATGCATCACAAGCATACTTGCATAACTCCATAAACAAATTATACTTTCTCATACAAGCATCTTTCATCAATTCTTGATATCCATGTTCCACATTAAGCCCCACTTGCTTAAACAACATGCATAAATTTCCATTATGCAAACCTCAACATCAAAGCATTTCGTACGCAATGATCCATTATGCATTCTTTGAAACATGACACATGTGCAACAATACTTCATATATTGGCTGACGTAAAACCCGGTATAGGCTCACCTCTATCACTTATACAAAACAAATCGGATACACAGACTAGTATAGGCTCACCCATATACTCAATGATGGACTCATCTCCATCTCAATTGTCACAAATGAGAATAGGCTCACGCCTATACTCAATGATGGACTCACCTCTATCTCCAATGCTGCGAAAGGGAATAGGCTCACCCCTAACCCTTAGTGATAGGCTCACCCCTACCACCCGCAATAGGCTCACCCCTATTACGCCATGTAGCTAGACACACGTAAGATTTATAGATTATAGTGCAATCACATCCTATTGGTTGACCAACGTATCCGTATGTTAATAATAGTTCACGCACTTGCCAATATAGTCAACTTTCAACAACATTTCACTGTTTTGTAAAGCATAATCCACAATGCCATTTTCACAAGCATAAACCATGCTTAAATCCAAGTATTAACCCATATAAACTCAAGGATCACATACCATGTGCATCCTTAACAAAAATGGAATTTAAAACCAGAAATATCATTTTCTCAATACATGCTTTAAAATAGTAATCAAATCACATTTAAACCAAGTGCATTTTTAACCAAAACATAGCACAAGCCGAGGAAGATTTTCGCTTTACTTACTCTTGAGCTTAGCTAAGTGTATCAAACTTACACTAAGCTCCCAAAACCATGTTCAAAATGTTTCAAATCTGGAAAACTCTTTTCCACTCACCGATACGCGAAACTTCGCTTGCCGACGCGAAGATCACTCGTCTAAAGCTTCCAAAATTGCTTCGCTAGCTTCCGGATCACTATCCCCTGCTTTTAGAGCATAAAAACAGAGATTCAATGCATTAAAATGCATTCTAACTCCAGCAACTAAACACAAACTCGTTGCCCAGCAACACAATGTCAATTTACCCATCCGAAACAACCGAAAACTCATTCGATTGCTTCCTAAACCAAGCCCAGCCAACAGTCAACACTTCCAATCATTAATATTCATCAAATCACATATAAAAACAACCTAAACCCTTCCTTATACCTCCAGCAATCATATAACCATCAAAACACTTCAAAACCTCAACTAAAACCATCATAAAACTCAAGGATCTCAAGGATTTCGGGATCTATATCATTAAAACTCTTTTTCAACATCATAAACATGTCAAAACTCAATTATAATCAATCGAAAACAGAGCTCATCAACAACACTCCGAAAATCAAGAATTAAACCTTAGTTTTGCAAGATTTTGATCTTAAATCAAAACTTAGTTAAAAACAACAATTGAGAGTCAATAATCTTTGGAATTTCAATAAATAACCTTGATTAGAGGTTGAGAACGGGATTGACCTCCAATCCATGCTTTCCTTAACGTTTGACAAGTTTTTGCTTCACAAATCTTGAAGAAATTAAAGAGAATTGTTTGAAATAGATAAGAAATCAAAGAGAGGGTGTTTAGGAGAAAAGAAATATGGAGAAAAGGTTTTAGAAATGTGTTTTGCTGAAAATGAGATGAGAAAAGTTAGTTACGTAAATGAAACTTTCCAAATTAACAATTTTATTTAATAAATAATTAAAATCCATTTTAAATCAATTATCTAAAAATTATTTAAATCACATGTCAAATTAAGGAAAGGTTTAATTGCACAAAAGCTCCCTAAAGATTCTAAGATTTTGACTCTCCTTTTGAAAATTGCATTTTTCCACAGTTTCAAAACTATACATATTGGTCACTGCCCAAAATGTACCACTTCCAAAACTCATTTTGTAAAATTTATTTGAACACCCTATTAAAAATAATTTTAAAAGATTTTACAAATTTTTGTCATATTTTTATCCTGTCCCAAACCTTGATTTCCCTGAACCACCAAATATGATTCGAATTGTTTCCAACCGGTTCACTTAGCCCGATCCGATGTATAAAACAACTAGGCCCAAAACCGGGGCATTACATGGACCTCGTACTCAGCTACCATCATGTTTCCTTGCATCAAGGACATAAACTCATACTTTCTATCATCCAAGTATCTAACTCCCAAATAGTTCTTTTTAAAGGCAGTCTAAGAAGAAATCCCAATCTACCTCATTAGGTTCCATGGTCGCGGTCACAGTCGTCCACCAAGAATATGCATCACCATGCAACAACAAAACAACACATCACGGCTTTTGTGCATTGTTGAAACCCATCTGATCCAAAATTCGGATCGTACTGGCCATCCAAGCCTCAGATGCATCAGGAGACAAACCATTATATTCAACGCCTCCCAAGCTTCGCAAGCGCTCCAACGGCAAACCCAATTGCCCAACAGCAGGCGCTTGCACTTGCACTCTAGCAACAACAGCCTGGAATGCTCAAGTCATCGCCTTTACCATAGGCATCAAATCACCCAACACCGGACCAGCCTGTCCGTGTTGCGCTTGCTCCTCGACCCCAGGTGGTGGTGGCGGTGAAGGAGGTAATTTTGGACATGGCATAACATTGTTCTCCTGATTCCTTTGCTCACCAACAGAAGCAATAGACCCTGAACATAACTCTCTCCTCGGACCCATTGTGCTATTATCATTAAGGCTTGAATATAAAACAAAACAAGATATCACACAGCTTCTACCAAAGATCCAGACTTCAAATTCAATTTAAAACATTTAAATATAGTAATAAGGCAATAGGCATTCCAATTTCCCCTCAAACATATCATAAAGCACACAACATACATGTCACAACCATCATGTATCACATGCATTAAGATTCATCCCAATCTATCATCACATTTAACAACTCACATTCCTATTACAATCACCATACATATCATCACCATCACTTGATCAGCATTAACATGCTTATAACATTCACCGTACAAAACAAACATCACAATATACACACATTTCGGATCAAAAACAACTCAAACGCTCATTCATTTTATCCAATTTCAGTTTTTTGGGACCATTTTGTAAACTTAACAAATTCCAAGAGTTTTCCCCTATTTCGGTTTACCAACCTTTAAATAGTCTCATTACATGCATCTCTGTCAAAACTCAGCTAAAAATAATCATTCGAACTAATTTAATTGCATCCACAACATTTAGGGCCTAAAAGGTAAAGATTCAGAACATTTGAAGATGCCATTTAACCATATTAACTACCACCGTATCGATACCCTTCGAGAGGGTATCGATACGCCCTCGAAGAAAAGAGTTCCAAGCTTAGCAATACAAAAGGTCGTATCGGTACACTCAAGGCCCATATCGATACACCCAAAACCAGTAGCCAAATGTGTATCGATACGCCCCAGTGTATCAGTACACCCCTTCAATTTACGAAGGTCGTATCGATAACCTGCAGCCTACAAATTCCAAAATTGTTGGTTTTACACACTTTAAACCATCCTAAAGTAGTCTAACATGCACTTAAACATAGTTATAACTCAAATACACTTCAACCATCAAATATGCAAGGCAACTACAACATCATATCATGGAAATCACCAACAATGTATTCTATAGGCATGCTTCCTATGAAAATCAAGCATCCAAAATTCATAACTCAAAACAAAGCTTAATCCAACAATTAGAGGCCATTTACAAGACAATATAGGCTTACCAAACTTATACCAAAATAGAAATTAACAAAACAACCAACTCCAAGACATTGGACACCCCCATTGCCTTTAGTACTTGCATTCCTACATCTAGCATCTCAATCGGAATTTCAAGAAAATGTGCATGCTCACTCAAGATGTATGAATGCGTGGATCCACAATCAATCAAAGCTAACAAAGACAAGGATTGCAAGGTGAAGGTACCTGTAACCATGTCGATGTCGTTACATCCCTCGCGATGTGCATACACTCTCGGAGGACCACCACCCTCAGGTTGAACAACAACAACATGAGCTATTCCTCTCTGACGATCCTCCCTCCGTTGGAAACTACCACGACCACGCCCACGACCTCTCTGTGGTGCAACAACAGGTGCTCGTCCTTGACCACCTCCAGCTAGCAAAGGACACTCACCTCTCATTTGATTAGCGGATCCACAGTTCTAACAAGAATTTGCCCCAACCACATAAGCATGCACCTCATTATCCACTTGAGGACAATCTTGCTTCAAATGCACTCGCGGTAAACAAGACAAGCAAGTATTCTGATCAAATCTCACCTTGTTACCCTAAGTTGCCGCACCTCGCCCAAAATTACCTCGCCTCGTCTCAGGCCGATACCTACGGTAATGATTTCTCTTGTTTTGTAGACCACTAGGACCAAAATTTGCACCTCTCTTACTCGAGCTACAACCACCAACGCGAGAGGTCAAACCCAAACTCTACTCTATATCCTTGGCTCGCGTTATCAGCACATCATAATCAGTGTAATAAGAAGTGAGCATGAAAGTCTTCACTTCTTGGACCAAGCCATAATGGAAGTGATAACATTGATGCCTATCACTCGGCGCCAACTCTGGAGCATACTATTTCAAACCTACGAACTAGACCTCAAACTCATCTACCGTCATGTTTCTTTGCACCAAGTACATGAACTCACGCTTTTTATCATCCAAGTATCTAACTCTCAGATACTTCTTTTTAAGGGCATCCTAGAAAAAAATCCCAATCTACCTCATTAGGTTCCATGGCTGCAGTCACAGTCGTCCACCAAGCATATGCATCCCCATGCAACAACGAAACAGCACATCCCAACTTTCGTGCATCGTTGCACCCCATATGATCCAAAATTCAGATCGTATTAAACATTCAAGCCTCAGATGCCTCGAGAGACAAACCACGATATTCAGTGCCTCCCAAACTTTGCAAGCGCTCCAACGGTAAACCAAATTGCCCAGCAGCAGGCGCATGCACTTGTACTCCAGCAACTGCAGCCTAGAATGCTCTAGTCATTGCCTGTACGAAAGGCGTCAAATCACCCAACACTAGACCAGCTTGTCCGTGTTGCGCTTGCTCCTCACCCCCAAGTGGTGGTGGCGGTAGAGGAGGTAAATTAGCACCAGGCAGAACCTCGTTCTCCTAATTCCTTTTCTCACCAACAGGCGCAACTGACCCTGAACGTAGCTATTATCATATGGGGTGTTCTAGCAAGGATCAAAGACTTCGAATTCAATTTAAAACATTTCACTATAGTAATAAGGCAATGGGTGTTCTCTTGGTTTTCTCTCGGATGGGTTCCTTTCATTTTCCACCTTATCCCTTTTTTATTGTCGGCCTCATTTCCTTTTCATTTCCTCTTTTCATCTTTGCCGCCTCTCCCCCCTCTCCTTTCGCGCTCTGCTTTGAACCACACCAGTCCCCTATGTTTTTGCGGCGTTCACTAGCTGAGCCGGTGATTCCATCACTATCCTCCTGGACTACAACCTCCGACCCGGACGAGAACCCATTTGCGACTCCAGTAGGTTTCCCTTCCGATTATCGCCGAGAGAACATCTCCAACCGACACTGATTCTCTATTATTGTCATGTTTGTCCACAGATTCGTCTATTAAGGGTTTTCCTTCCTTTTTATTTTTAATCTCCTTCGCTCTAATCCTTGTTTTTCTGATGATGGTTTTGTGGTTTGTGGACTACCTCCCTTCTACCGATCTGGTAGGCTCGAACCACCACTGACTCCATTTGGCATCCCCTCTCACCTTCTCTGTTGGCGTCTAGAGTTTTCTTGAAACTGCAGCTACCAGGTTCATTTTTTTCAATGATGGTTGTCTTTTAGGGTTTCAAATTTATTTACTGTTATTTTCATTTTCCCCCAATCAATTTCCTCTTTGCTTGCTCGAGGAATCTATCGGCGCAAACAAACAGCAGCCATCTTTGCAAGCGAAGAGCCACTGCGTCAGTCTGATTGATGCGATTTTTGAGTTTTAGGATGGTCGTGACCATCGCCGCCGCCGGGCATCAGGTTCGACTTATTGCCGTCTGGCCTTGGTGACATCGAACCCCCGATGGCCCCTTCAAGGTTTGGCCACCTTTTCTGTGGTTCTTTTAGGGTTTATTATTCCATCAAGGCATTTTGATGGTCATATATTTCTTTTTTTGCATTTTTGGTTACTCTTTCTGGGTTCCGATGAAGCGACACTACAAGGCAGACGACATTCTAGAGTAGCCCTCTGATTGATTTCTCTTGGTAATAATTGTCCTCCTCTTCGGAGAAGTTTCAGGTACCTTAAACATAATCACTCCCGAACTTTTGTGTTCACTATGCTTGTAACCCCCTTAGCCCGGCCTAGACGCCCGACCCGAACTGAGAAGATTACACAGGGAAAACTGAAGTCAACCCGTTAAAATCTACCTCGATTAACAACCCATTTTTTTATTTTTTCTTTTCTAGATGCACATCATTAACCTATATGATTAGCAAAACAACTTAGCGAAAGCGGTACAGCGAACGGAACTCATTTAGGGCTTCAATTGCATACAAACGTCTTTTAGGGACTATTTGTAAATTTTCAGAATTATAAAGACTAAAAAAGTTTTAAAGTTACCAATCCAAAACTAATCATATAATATGTCAACATGTCAAATTTCATCTTAAACGGATCATCCAAACTCATTTAATTAAGCATTCAAGACTCAGGGACCAAAACGTAAGAAAACAGAAACCTGAAACAATTCAAATTGAAATCCAACGGTCAGGTGTTACAAAACACAAGCCCCTGTATCGGAAAGGTCGTTTCGAAACCAGGTTGACCGTTTCGATACGCGGGTGCGTTTCGAAACCCGTATCAAAAACACTGCTTTCTAGTAGCAAAATGTTTCGGAACGTTCCTACCCGTTCCGAAACCTCATGACCAATCCAGGCCACAGTTCCGAAACAGGTAAGGGAGTCCTGATACGCCTTGCCCTGCAACTTCAAAATTTGCTGGTTTTTCTCACATAATCACCTCCGAAAACATTCCAATTCATGCCACAACATACGTACAATATGTGTAAGCATCAATGACCAACATTACCAAGCATAAACTAAAACATAGCATCATTCATGAAAATATTAGATCTGTAGGCATGCTTCCTAGTCTTCAAACCATACAAAAGCTAAAAGCCACATTCAAGCACAAATCAAACCTCAAAGGCCATTTACAAACCAAAGTAAGCAAACCAAACATGCATAAGGTGTCTAACATCACCAAATACTAACAAGAGTAGAAATCCCACCCATTGCCACTTATTACACTAAAGGTGAACCACATACATCGCTTAATCAAAACTCTTGGAATCCCCTAGCTTTTGGGTGGCCTTGAATGCTTAATTATCTACATTGATGGAACAAATAATCGTAAGCATATAGCTTAGTGAGGACCGCTAAAACAACATTCGTCAACGCATTTCATTTAATCATTGCAACGTCATTTGTAAACTCATGCCTTTCTTTTAAACTTGCTCATTTAAACAAATGGGCGGCCTTCAATGCACTCTTGAGCTTAGCTAAGTGTTTCAAACTTACACCAAGCTCCCAAGACCATGCTCAAAGCGTTACAAAGCTGCAAAATCCATTTCCACTCACCGATACGCAAAGCCTTTCTCGCCGACACGAAAATTACTTTTCCGGAGCCTCCAACAACACCTCATTTGCTTCTGAATCAAGATCCCATGTTTTCACATCATCAAAACAGAGATCTAAATGCATTAAAATGGATTTCAGCACCAGAAACCAATCACAAACTCGTTGCTCACCCAAACTACACCAATTTACCAATCCGAAACAACCGATTGCTTCCTAAACCAAGCCCAGCTATCATACATCACTTCCAAACAATTATAAACATCAAAACACATCTAAAATCAACCCAAATCCATCCTTATACCTCCATGAAGCATAACTTCATTATTTCACCTCAAAAACCCAACTAGAACTATCAAGAAACTCAAGGATCTCAAGGATTTCAGGATCTATATCAACAAAACCACTTTTCAACAAATTAACCAACACAAAACTCAATTAAAATCAATCTAAAACAGAGCTTAACAAAACAAGTCCGAAAATGAAGAATTTCATCTTATTTTTGCAAGATTTAAATCTCAACTTAAAACTATAATGAAAACTCAACCAAAAACATTAATTAGAAGCCAAAGATCTTGGGAATTTCAATAAAGAACCTTGATTAGAGTTTGAGAACGAGATTTACCTCCAATCCTTGCTTTCCTCAATGAATGACAAGTTTTCCTTAGCTAAAATCTTGAAGATCTTGAAAGAACTCTTAAAGTTTGTTTAGAAAATATTGAGAGAGTGTTTGGGAGAAAAGAATTCTGGAGAAAATGAGATAGAATTGTGTTTTGCTGAAAATGAGAAGAGAATGGTAGTTACGTGATGCAATCTCACTAATTAACCACCTAATTAATTAAATAAAATAAAAGCCAATTAAAACTATTTAATTAAAACCATTTTAAACACATGTCCTATTAAGGAAAGGCCAAATTGCCATAAATTTTCCTAAAGATTCTAAGACTTTGGCTTCTCCTTTAAAAATCACATTGTCACAGTTTTGAAACTTTACAATTTGGTCACTACCCAAAATGTACCACTTCCGAAAGTCTTTTTGTAAAATTGATTTGACCAACCTCTTAAACATATTTTTAGAGGATTTTAGTAATTTTTGCCACATTTTTATCCTATCCCGATCCTTGATTTCCTTAAATCACCTTACGCGATTTGAACCATTTCCAACTGGTTCGATCTGGTGTCTAAAACATCTAGGCCCAAAACCAGGGCGTTACAACTCTCCCCCACTTAGGAAATTTCGTCCTCAAAAATTTACTGAAGGAAAAAGATGCGGAAACTGCTTCAGCATGTCCGCCTTTCTTTCCCATGTGGCCTCCTCAACTCCTCGGTGCCACCACAACACCTTCACAAGCTCTATCGTCTTGCCATGAAGAACTTTACTGCTCACATCTAGAACCCTCACTGGTTCCTCATCATATGATAGATCCGGATTCAACTCTATCTCCTCAACAAGCATCACATACGAAGGACCCGATTTGTACCTCCACAACATAGAGACATGAAACACATCATGTATCTTTTCCAGCTTCGTAGGCAATCTCAACCAATATGCCACAGGACCAATACGCTTCACGACCTCGTAAGGTCCAATGAACCTTGGGCTAAGCTTAACCTTACGCCAAAATCTCATCACCTTCTTCCAAGGTGAAACTTTCAAAAACACACGTTCGCCGACCGCGAACTCAATCTCTTTACGCTTCAGGTCCGCGTAAGACTTTTGCCTATCTGATGCTGCCTTCAAACGCTCACAAATGAGTTTCACCTTCTCGATGGTTCCCTTTAACATAGCTGGAATCGAAATCATCTTTTGCCCAGCTTCTACCCAACAAAGAGGGGTTCTACATCTTCTCCCATACAATGCCTTGTATAGAGCCATTTGAATACTTGTCTGGTAACTATTGTTGTAAGCAAACTCAACCAACAACAAGTGCTTCTCCCAAGAACCCTGAAAATCTATCACGCGGCATCTCAACATGTCCTCAAGCACCTGGATCACACGTTCCGACTGTCCATCCGTCTGAGGATGATAGGAAGTACTGAAATTCAACTGTGTACCCAAGGCTTGATGCAAACATTCCCAAAATCGCGTTGTACACCGTGCAACCGCACAATCTCAGTAATGTACAGCTCAGCCAGCTTATCCAAGGTATACGTTGTATGCACATGCAAGAAATGCGCACACTTCGTGAGCCGATCAACAATCACCGAGACAGAATTTTTCTGTAACCCCCTTGGCCCGGCCTAGACGCTTGACCTGAACTACGAAGATTACACAGGGAAAACCAAAGTCAACCCGAAAGTCAACCTTGATTAACGACCCTTTTTTTATTTTTAATCTTATCTGTCCACTAGAGGAGGAGGAGGTAAATCCTCAGCATTCTCTACGTTCTCATTCTCAGCCGTAGATCTAGTATTGATTCTTAGCTCTCTACGTGGCTGCATACTAAAAACAATGCACTGACAAAAATGCAATAAACACAATTAGGCATAATAAGGTAAGTAATCCAAGTACTCAAGCTCATTTTCGAAACCATTTCTTTTCATTAGTAATGATATGGCAATGGGATCCTCAACCACACTCCAAACATATCATAGCATCACAATTTCATCTCATTTGAATCATACATCACTATTCATACATCATACTTTCGCCGAAATGTCACTATCATGCATAAACACATACAACAACCACATACGAAGCCCCAACTATTCGATAACTTGGCTCAGATACCAACAAATGTAACCCCCTTAGCCCGGCCTAGACGCTTGACCCGAACTACAAAGATTACACGGGGAAAACCAAAGTCAACCCGAAAGTCAACCTTGATTAACGACCCTTTTTTATTTTTAATCTTATCTAGATGCACATTAAGCCTATGTGGATACTCACGAATCATGGATGAGAAAGGCACATCGATCGGAAAACATTTAGGGACTCAATTGCACAAATTACGCGTTTAGGGACCAAAATGTAATTTTTGGAAATTAGAAGGACTTAGCTTATTTTAGGTTTACCAATTTGAAATTAATCATGTTACATGCTTCTATGTCAAGTTTCAGCTTAAAAAGACATCCCAAGCTCAAGCAATTACATCCACAACATTTAGGACTAAAATGTAAAGCATGGAAACTTAAAACAATTCAAATCAGCATCCAACGGTCAACTGTATCGGAACGCCTACCCTTCGTACCGAAACGCCCGTATCGAAATGATGTTGACCATTTCGGTACTCGGGTATGTTCTGAGACCAGTATCGTAACAGGCTTCACCAGTAGCCAAACTGTTTCGAAATAACTTCATCCGTTCTGAAACACCATGGCCATTACAGGCTCCCGTTTCGGAACAGGTGAGGGTGTTTCGATACACCTTGCCTAGTGACAACAGAAATTGCTGGTTTTTTACAATTCAAGCCATTCAAACACACTCCAATGAGCATTGAAACATACCAGCAAGTCATTTAGCCACTAAGGAACATATTTAAGACCCTTAGACTAAAGCATGGCATCAAACACCAAAACACACAATCTAAAGGCATGCTTCCTAGTCACAAATCCAAATATGAGCTCCCAAACCTCAAACCAACCAAAAAGACCATTTACAACTCATAAATGCCAACACAAACATGCCACAAACTTAGGGAGTTCAAACACATCTCCCAAATACAACCTTGGTTTCCCATTGCCATATATCATAACTAAAGTGTATAAAAACATCACCATACATGAGCTTTGTACTTCCTTGGATGTTCTTAACCTTCTCGTTACCCGAGAACACCTCAATTATCTGCATTATTAGTAAAAGAGAGCGTAATGTCACGCCTCGCCAGGTCGCGACCCAGCCAACCGAGGGGCACACCCGCCAGGGTGCACCGAGCAGCACCGAAGTGCCCCACCCAGGTGCGCTGCGCGCGCACGAGACGCCCCACCTGGGTGCTCACGAGCCAAGCAATGCAAAATGAGAGGCCTTGAACCTTTTAAGGCCAAGGATGATCCCAAGAAGGATCTAGAACGTCCTAGTGAGCTCCAAACGTTTCCACACCTATCTGAGGGGTTCCAGAAGCTTCCACAACCATCTAGGCTCACCCGGAGGAACCTAGAAGGCTCGAGACAAGTCGAGAAGGCTCAAGACAAGTCCGGAAGGCTCGGGACAACTCCGGACATCTCCGGAACAATCTAGAATACTTTAGATAAGGGTAGATCTATAAGGAGCACCCTAGAATATTCTAAAATATCTTAGAATATGTTAGAGCTTTTAGACCATTTAGGATATAACTAGATATGTATAGAACTATCTAGAGATATCTAGGTTTAGGAGATATTTTGGGAGGCAAAATGTGAGTCGTCCGATCAAATAAATCTCCACCGTCCATTAGGGAGGTTGGAGGCTATAAATAGGCTTGCCTAGCTCATTTGTAAATCATCCAAGAGTTGTATACTCAAAGCATCCTTGTAAAGCTTTCGTTGTGTAATACAAGGTCCTTTCCTTGTACACTCTTGCTCCTTTGTTTTGCCATAGCGTTGCGCGAGATTAAGGCTTGCTAACATCGTGCCGAGAGTGTTAGCGCCGCACGGATTGAGCTTGAAGAAATAAGTCCGTGACAGTTGGTATCAGAGCAAGTTCTGATCGCTCGGGAGCATGGCCAAGACCGCCAAGAACCAAGTTGCTAGCCCGTCCGAGACCGAGGTCACGCATGACCAAGGTGGGCAAGAAGTAAGGGCCGACCTTGTGGAAGGAAGGTCTCTTGCCAAATCCAAGGATGTACTCTCTAGCTTGGAGTCGCGCTTGACTCGCGTGGAGGAAAGCGTTTCGGGCATGGGTGCCCAAGTGGAAGACCTTCATGAGCGGATTGAAGGCCTTGATGCGGAGGATGCCGAGATCCACACAGCCGTGAGAGAAATGAAGATCAAGCTAGAGGAGACCCTGCGCGCGGAAATGGGTGAAGTACGCGACGCACTCATGGTAGAACTCACAAAGGTACGTGAGTCGTTCCAACATGAACATATCAACGTGTATGCTCAACTAGAGTCATTGCAAGGCGACCTTGCCTTGTGCAAACGTGCTATGGCTGCCGGGAAAAGCACCACCGTGGAGGCTAGAAGGGTGGAGGTGCCCAAGCCTCAAACCTTTTCAGGGACACGCAACGCCAAAGAAGTCGACAACTTCTTGTATGGCTTGGAGCAATATCTAGAAGTCGTTGGCATCAGGGACGATGCCTCTAAGATCTAGACCGCAACCTTGTACCTCACCGACACCGCTATGCTATGTTGGAGGAGGAGGCGTCTCGATATCGAGAGAGGTACGTGCACCATCTCTACCTTTTCCGATTTCAAAAGGGAGCTCAAAAGGCAATTCTATCCGAAGAATGCCGAGGATGAGGCAAGAGCTCGCCAACGAAGGTTGAAGCAGTCAGGGAGCATCCAAGACTACGTGAGGGAGTTCACTAGTTTGGTGCTCGAGATCCCTGATATGTCCGAGAAAGACTCGCTCTTCTACTTCTCAGATAGTCTCCAAAGTTGGGCCAAAACCGAGCTAAGGCGAAGGGGAGTCCAAACCCTTGCCGACGCAATTGCCGTGGCCGAGAGCCTCATCGACTACTCGAGCCCCAAGGAGACCACCCCTAAGCCGAGGGATGAGAAGGGCGGTCATGTTAAAGGAGGGGAAGACAAGGGCCAACATAAGGAGGGCCATCGAGAAGGACACTCACCAAAGCACAAAGGCTCGTCCTCATGGAGGGACAAGGACCGAGGTAGGTCTAAAGACTCTTAAGGTGCCAAGAAATCATTGCCTAGTAGTTGCTACATCTGCGATGGCAACCATTGGGTTCGGGAGTGCCCACAACGCCGAGCCCTCAGTGCAATCCTAGCAAACCATCAAGAGGAAAGTGATACCGACGAAGGTAGTGATGCCGAAAGAGACCAAGGTGCACAAATGGGATCGCTACAGCTCTTGAATGGAATCCAGTCCGCCCCAAAGACCCAAGCCAAACGAATGCTATTCGTGGACGTCACCATCAATGGAAAAGCATCAAGGTCTATGCTCGACACAGGTGCGTCTCATAACTTTGTTTCTTTGGAAGAAGCAAAGAGGCTAGGTCTTAGTGTCGTGAAAGGGGGAGGATCCGTCAAGGCCGTAAACTCTGCCGCTCAACCCATCCATGGGTTTGTTCGAGGAGTCAAGACCATCATTGGGACATGGTCAGGCTGCATGGACTTCTCGATTGAGCCGTTAGACGACTACCCGATCATCCTAGGGCTCGAGTTCTTCGAGCAAGCCAATGCAATTTCGATGCCATTTGCCAACAGTCTGTGCATCACGGAGGGTGCACCATCATGTGTGGTACCAACAATAAGGGCCACCAAGCCAGGAACGAGAGTGGTCTCAGCACTTCAGCTCAACAAGGCCGTCCGTAAGGCCAAGCCGTCCAAAGGACTAAACGAAGACAAAGGGGTGACCGTGTCTAGGAAGGCCACCAAGTATGTTCAAGGGGAGAACATCGCTTCAAAGACCATCGAGAGTCAAGGTTCGAAGGGAAGGTCTTCCAACAATGCCAACAAGCCGAGGGCAAAGGCAAGGCGAGCTAGGAGTCGAGGGAAGCACTCTAGCAACACCCTTGTTCCACGAGGACGCGACGAGGGCGTCGCGAGATCGGGTGGGGGAGGATGTCACGCCCCGCCAGGTCGCGATCCAGCCAACCGAGGGGCACCCCCGCTAGGGTGCACCGAGCAGCACCGAAGTGCCCTACCCAGGTGCGCTGCACGCGCACGAGACACCCCACCTGGGTGCTCACGAGCCAAGCAAGGCAAAATGAGAGGCCTTGAACCTTTTAAGGCCAAGGATGATCCCAAGAAGGATCTAGAACGTCCTAGTGAGCTCCAAACGTTTCCACACCTATCTGAGGGGTTCCAGAAGCTTCCACAACCATCAAGGCTCACCCGGAGGAACCTAGAAGGCTCGAGACAAGTCGAGAAGGCTCAAGACAAGTCTGGAAGGCTCGGGACAACTCCGGAACAATCTAGAATACTTTAGATAAGGGTAGATCTATAAGGAGCACCCTAGAATATTCTAGAATATCTTAGAATATGTTAGAGCTTTTAGACCATTTAGGATATAACTAGATATGTATAGAACTATCTAGAGATATCTAGGTTTAGGAGATATTTTGGGAGGCAAAATGTGAGCCGTCCGATCAAATAAATCTCCACCGTCCATTAGGGAGATTGGAGGCTATAAATAGGCTTGCCTAGCTCATTTGTAAATCATCCAAGAGTTGTATACTTAAAGCATCCTTGTAAAGCTTCCGTTGTGTAATACAAGGTCCTTTCCTTGTAAACACTCTTGCTCCTTTGTTTTGCCATAGCGTTGCGCGAGATTAAGGCTTGCTAACATCGTGCCGAGAGTGTTAGCGTCGCACGGATTGAGCTTGAAGAAATAAGTCCGTGATAGTAAGCACAATTGCTTAGTGAGGCAAGCTCTAAGAAAACCAACACAATAATGCATCATTCAAAACACTTTCTCAAAAGCCTTTTTCTACAACATGCTCATTCTATCTCATGCTTGAAAACCTTTCAAAGCAAATTCTCATTGAAAACATGTAACCCCCTTAGCCCGGCCCAGACGGTTGACCCGAACTACGAAGATTACACGGGGAAAACCAAAGTCAACCCGAAAGTCAACCTTGATTAACGACCCTTTTTTTCTTTTTAATATTGTATAGATGCACGTTAACCCTAAGAGAACACTTGAGAAACATATATGCGTAAAGCACATCGATCGTATTTCAGAGAGGGACTCAATTGCACATTATACAAATATTAGGGACCGAAACGTAAATTCTGTAAATTAGAAGGTCATAACTGATTTTTAAGTTACCAATAGTAAATTAGTCATATTACATGCTTCCCTGTCAAATTTCACCTTATTTGGACATCTCGAACTCATACAATTACAATTACAACTTTCGGGACTAAAACGTAAAGCTTGCAAACTTCAACACCATTCAAATCAGTGCCCAACGGTCACCAGTTTCGAAACGGCATTGACCGTTCCGAAACACGGGTTCATTCCGAGACTGGTTCCGAAACAGGGCCTTCCAGTAGCCAAATCGTTTCGGAACAGCCTTCAGCCGTTTCGAAACACGAAGGCCATTACAGGCCCCCGTTTCGAAACGCCAGTGCCTGTTCCGATACGGTTTGCCCAGAAGCTGCAGATTTTGCTGGTTTTTCATACATAAATCCACTCAAACACAACCTAATGACTTCCTAATCATGCCAACAAGTCATCATACATATATAGAGCATGATTGCACCTCCTAAACACATTCATAGCATCAATCATGGAATTTCACATATCTATAGGCATGCTTCCTATTATCCAAAACCAAGCAATCAACCAATCTCCAAAACAAGCATTAAAAGGCCATTTACAAGTTCAAACCATCAAAAACAACATGCCACAACCTAGGGAGTTCAACACATCTCCCAAAACACATCTTAGGTTCCTATTGCCAAATAACCAAAACTAATAGTGTATGAAAACATCACCATACATGAGCTTGGTTTCCCTTGGACACTCTAGCCTCCTTGTTGCCCTTAAACACTTCAATTATCTGAATTATTGGTACAAGAGAGAGAGCGTAAGCACAAATGCTTAGTGAGGCATGCTCTAAAGTAAACAACACAATAATGCATTTTAGAAAACACTTTCAACAAAGCTTTTTATACATATACTCATCTCTTTTCATGCAACCTTGCATACTTTACAAGCATCTCATGCTTCATTACATTCAACTCATCATATTAATTTTCAAGTGATAGTACATAACCATTTACAACACAAAACACAATCAGATACGCGGATTACAAGCGTTGTCCCACACGCTTCATACACACTACCGAACAACATAAGGTGGAGTTTATCGGTACAATCACAACCCCTCAATACCCGTGATGGAGTTTAACGGTACAATCACAACCCCTCCACATCACTCATCGGTAGTTGTATAATTTTACTAACGAGTGCAAGGGACACATAACACAAGATCCACACGCGGACTTTTAACCACCGTTGTGATCTTACCTCACTCGTTAGGGTACTTGGATGGAGTTTACGGTACAATCACAACCCCCCCACATCCAAGGCGACTTTATTCACGGTGCACCCAATCCTATAGCCGGCTAACTATATCCGATTCAAGTACTTTAAATCCAATTCATCACCTGCCAATATACATCAAATACCATCATCAACTCATTGCTTTAAAGCATTAAACAAAGCCATTAAACACCATGCATCACCATTCATCATTACCAATATAACAACATGCCAAAACAAGGATCTCTTACCTTGAGCATCCTTCAACACATGGCTTTCAAAACCAGCATTAATCATGCTAAAACATGCTTTCAAAACAGAATTTAAACATGCAATTTATAACCAATGCATCAAACCACTTCATGGCACATTCGAGGGAGTTTTTCCGATAACTTACTCTTGAGCTTAGCTAAGTTGATTAGACTTAATCTAAGCTCCCATAACCTTCAAATAATTGTTTCAAAGCTGGAAATCCAACTCCACTCACCGATTACGTTTCGCACGCTTGCCGAAACGCCAATCAAGCCTCTGGATCAACTCTAATAGTGTCCGAAGATGCTTCTCCTATTTTAAACACATCAAAGCAGAGGATTAATGCATCATCATGCATTGAAATCTTCAGCCAACACACCTAAACTCGCTGATCTACCCAAAACCAACATTTCGACTACCAAACACAACCGAAAACACCTCCAAACTCTTTCACAACTTAACCCAGCAAAGATCTATCACTTCTAACCATTTCTAAACATCAATTAACATCCAAAATAACCCTAAACTCGTCCTTATACCTCCAGCCATAACAGAACACCATAAACACCTCAAAAACCACCATTTTCATAAGCAAAAACTGAGGAAATACAACCTATTCGGGATTTCATTGATAAAACCTCATTTCCACATCATTAGAAATCCAAAATACATTTAAGAATAATCTCAAAACAGAGCCCAAGCAATCACAACGAAATTCTTCAAGATTTCTTCCAAATTTTGAGTTTTAGGCCAAAATCAAGTTTCTAACATTAAAACCATTTATAAAACTTAAATTAAGGATTGACAACTTGGGAATTTTAGTAAAGAACTGAGTATTTAGAGAAGAAGAACAATCTTACCTCTAAATGGTGATTTATCCTTGATTTGAGCCAATTTCCTTGAAAATTCAATGAGAAAATAAAAAGGATTTGATGCAAGATTGATTAGGAACTAATTGATGATAGAAATCTCATCAGTTGAAGTGAAGATCAATGCAAAAGTTGCTGGGGAAATAGTGTTTGGATGATGGAATTTTGAGAGAAAAAGGAATGAGAAAAAAATAGGAAAAGGTAGTTATGAAATTCCAAAAAGTAGTTTCTCTTTTTATTTAATTAATTAAAACATTAATTAATTCACCCAAATTAAGGAAAAATATGGAGAAATCATTTTTGAGTAAATTAGCTCCTTAAAGATTCAAAGTTTCAATCCTTACAAAACAGTCACCACTAATCTTTTCAAAAATCGCATTTTAGTCACTACACCGAAATGTAGTATTTCCAAACCTTATTTTGCAAAATTGATTTCACCACTCTCTTATATATATTAAAAGAGGATTTTTAGATATTTTCCATATTTTTAAAGCATCCCGAACTAGGCTTTCTCTAAAACTTCCTTTTATATTCGAACCGAAAATACCGGTCTGGTTCAGACCCTAAACTTCTAAGCCCAAAATTGGGGTGTTACAACTCTCCCCCCTTAAGAAATTTCGTCCTCGAAATTTAACTGGAGGAAAAAGATACGGAAACTGCTTCTTCATATCATCCTTTCTTTCCCACGTGGCTTCCTCAACACCACGATTCTTCCACAACACCTTAACCAATTCAATGGTCATGGCTCGAAGAACTTTACTGTCCGAATCCATAATTTTAATCGGCTCCTCATCATAGGTCAAGTCTGGATTCAACTCCACTTCCTCCACAGGCATTACATGCGAAGGATCCGATCTATACCTCCGAAGCATAGAGACATGAAACACATCATGTATCTTTTCCTTCTCTTGCGGTAACCTCAGCTTGTACGCAACGGGACCCACACGTTCAATCACCTCGTATGGTCCAATATACCTAGGGCTCAACTTACCCTTTCGGCCAAACCTCATCACCTTCTTCCAAGGCGAAACCTTCAAGAACACACAGTCACCTACCGCAAACTCAATCTCCTTACGCTTCAAATCCGCGTAAGACTTCTGTCGATCAGAAGCTGCCTTTAAACGCTCACAGATAAGCTTCACCTTCTCGGTGGTTCCTTTCAACAAAGTCGGCATTGAAACCAACTTCTGACCTATTTCAGCCCAGCAAAGAGGAGTTCTGCACTTCCTCCCCTACAAGGCTTCATAAGGTGCCATTTGAATACTTGCCTGGTAGCTATTGTTATAAGCATACTCCACCAACGGAAAATGCTTCACCCAAGAACCCTGAAACTCATTCACACAGCACCTCAACATATCTTCCAGCACTTGGATAACATGCTCGGATCCCTATCCGATACTATAGACTTTGGCACACCATGCAATCGCACAATCTCAGCAATGTACAACTCTTCAAGTTTTTCCAAGGTATACGTAGTATGCACAGGTAAGAAATGCGCACACTTCGTAAGGCGATCCACAATCACCCACATCGAATTCTTTTTCGATGGCGACAAAGGTAAACCAGACACAAAGTCCATGGTAATCCTTTCCCACTTCCACTCAGGAATCCTCAACGGTTGCAACAACCCAGAAGGAAACTGATGCTCAGCCTTAACCCGCTGACAAACCATGCACTTACTCACGTACTCCGCAACATCCTTCTTCAAACCCACCCAATAGTACTCATCCTTAAGATCACGATACATCTTTGTACTACCAGGGTGCATAGCAAAAGGACTGCTATGAGCTTCAGTCAGAATAGTACGCCTCAACTCTGCATCATTCAGCACTACTATCCGACTCCCAAAACATAGAACTCCCTCATCATTAAAACAGAAATCCGATTGTCTATCCTCAGCAATATCATGAACATGTGGCACCAAAGAATCATCCAACAACTGCTTATCCTCTATCAACTGAACCAAAGATGGTTTCACTTGCAATTCAGCCACAAGACCCCCATCCCGCGAAATACTCAAGCTAGCAAACATAGCCCTTAACTCCACTGCCACCTTTCTACTCAAGGCATCCGCTACAACATTAGCTTTTCCCGGATGGAACTCAATCGTTAGATCGTAATCTTTAAGCAACTCCACCCAACGTCGTTGCCTAAGATTCAACTCTTTTTGAGACATCAGATACTTCAAACTTTTGTGATCAGTGTACACAGTACACTTCTCACCATAAAGGTAATGTCTCCAAATCTTCAAAGCAAAAACTACCGCAGCTAACTCAATATCATGCGTAGGATAATTGCGCTCATGCACCTTCAACTGGCGCGACGCATAAGCCACCACCTTACCCTCTTGCATAAACACACCCCAAACCAACATAGGATGCGTCGCTATACACCACAAACTCTTTCCCTTATTCAGGTTGAACCAAGATAGGAGCTTGCGTCAAAGCTGCCTTAAGCTTCTCAAAAGCTTGTTGTCTTGCTTCTGTCCACTCATACTTGACATCCTTTTGCAACAACTTCGTCAAAGGTGCAACAATCTTTGAAAATCCATCCAAAAACCTCCGATAGTATCCTGCCAACCTAAGAAAGCTATGGACTTCATGAACAGACATAGGAGGCTTCCAATTCATCACCGCCTCAATCTTCTGAGGATCAACACGAATCCCCTCAGCAGAAACCACATGACCAACAAAAACAACTTCCCTAAGCTAGAATCCGCACTTGCTCAGCTTAGCATAAAGCTGTTTCTCCAACAGCGCCTACAACACAATCCGAAAATGCCCCTCATGCTCCTCCTCAGTACGAGAGTACACAAGGATATCATCAATGAACACCACAACAAACTTGTCCAAGTATTCATGTAACACTCTATTCATCATGTCCATAAAAGTTGCAGGAGCATTCGTCAAGCCAATCGACATTACAAGGAACTCATAATGCCCATACCTCGTCCTAAAAGTTGTTTTTGCCACATCCACATCCTTCACCTTAAGCTGATAATAACCAGACCTTAAGTCAATCTTAGAGAACACAACCGCTCCCCGGAACTGATCAAAAAGATCATCAATCCTCGGCAAAGGATACCGATTCTTGATAGTCAGCTTGTTCAGCTGACAATAATCGATGCACATTCTCATAGTGCCATCCTTCTTCTTCACAAACAAGACCGGTGCACCCCAAGGTGACACACTCGGCCGAATGAAACCACGATCAAGCAACTCCTGAAGTTGCGTCTTCAGCTCTTTCAACTCCTTAGGTGCCATTCGGTAAGGAGTAATGGACACTAGAGTTGTGTTCTCATACAACTCAATCCCAAACTCCACCTCTTGACTAGGAGGCAATCCAGGTAACTCCCCCGGAAACACTCCAGGAAACTCTTGCACAGTCCTGATATCTTGAACTCGCAACTCCTTAGAGCTAGGATTCATAACAAAGGCTAGATAAGCCTCAAAACTTTGCCTCAGCATTCGGCTTCCTTCCAACGAAGACACCACATTGGCAAGAAACTTCACATTCTCGCCAACCATCACTACCTCGTAATCATTCGCAAGCTTCAACGAAACTCGCTTGTTCTCAAAATCCACTACAGCTCGATGTTCAACAAGCCAATCCATTCCAAGGATTACATCGAAACCATAGAATGGCAATTCCATGAGGTCAACAAAAAAAACATGGTTTTGCACATTCAAGAGACATCTTCTATACAACTTCCGTGTCACAAGGGTCTCACCGAAGGAACTAGTTACACACATACCAACATCCAAAGACTCAACAGGTAAACCAAGCAATTGAGCATGTTCACGCAATATGTATGAGTGTGTAGATCCAGAATCAATCAAGGAAAGTAATGATAAGGATTGCAAAGTAAAGGTATCTGCGATCACATCCGTATCATTTCTCCCCTCACTCTAAGCATACACTCGAGCCTGGCCACCACCTTCAGGCTGAACAGCTACCACATGAGCCTCATTCCTCCCACCATCATCTCTGCGCTGGAAGTTACCACGGTCGCGCCTACGACCTCTCTGTGGTGCCACTACCCCAGGAGCACGTCCCTGACCACCACCGGCCAATAAAGGACACTCCCTCCTCATGCGGTCTGCCGAACTACAATTCCAGCATGAATTACCGGTCACTGCTACAGGAGCCTGAACCTCCCTCGCTGCTCGAGGACAATCTCGCCTCAAATGGCCACGAGATCCACACGTCCAGCACGTGTTCTGATTAGCTCTCATCCTGTCTCCCTGAACAGGCGCACCACGCCCTCCATCACCACGCCTAGCAGAAGACTGATACCTCTTATCACGTCCTCTCTTGTTCCGTCTACCACCGGAACTATAATCAGCAGCTCTTTTGCCCGCGCTAGAACCAACGCCTCTGGAAGACATACCCAAGTTATGCTCAATGTCCTCCGCTCTACTCACCAATACATCAAAATCCGTATGCTCAGCAGCAAGCATGAAAGTCTTCACGCCTGTCACCAAACCATAACGGAAACGTTCACACCTCTCCCGCTCATCATGGATTAGCTCAGGTGCGTACTGGCTAAGGCGGACAAACTGGATCTCATACTCAGCCACCATCGTGCTTCCTTGCACAAGAGACATGAATTCTCTTTTCTTCTCATCTAGGTATCGCACACCTAGATACTTTCGCTTGAACGCGTTCAAGAAGAACGTCCAAGTCACATCATTGTCCTCCATTCCAGAAACAGTGGTCGTCCACCACGTATAAGCATCATCATGCAACAGCGACACCACACAACCCAACTTATGCACGTTGTTGCAGTTCATTTGCTCCAAAATCCTCTTGGTACTTTCCAACCAAGATTCAGATCCTTCAGGAGATAAACCTCTGAACTCAGTCCCTCCCAGACTGCGAAGACGTTCCAAAGGTAATCTAACATTAGCATCACCCTGATGTGCAGCTCCGTGAGCTCCAGCTACTGCTGCCTGAAAGGCTCCAGCAATAGCCTAAATCAACATAGTCATGTCAGGAGCAGCTTGCCCCTGAACACCTTCAGGTCCAGCGACCCCAGCATCAGCACCAACACCAGCATTATCACCTCCAGCACGATCACCGTCGGGTGGTCCACCACCAGGGGGAGGAGGTAAATCCACAACATTATCAGCATTTTCCTCGTTCTCATTCTGAGCCATAGCTCTTGTATTCATTCTCATCTCTCTACGAGGCCCCATTTATAAAAAACAATGCACTGACACAAATGCAATACACATAATTAGGCTCAATAAGGTAAGTAATCCAAGTACTCAAGCTCATTTCCCAAAAACAATTCCTTTCATTAGTTTTGATATGGCAATGGGTTCCCCTAACATGCTTCAACATAGCATAGCATCATAATTGCTACCATACATCACAATTCATAAAACATTCCTTCACTTGAAAGGTCCATCATGCAAAAACACATACATCACCCACATAACAATTCCCAATTACACGAGAACTAAACTTTGATACCACCAAATGTAACCCCCTTAGCCCGGCCTATACGGTTGACCCGAACTACAAAGATTACACGGGGAAAACCAAAGTAAACCCGAAAGTCAACCTTGATTAACGACCATTTTTTTCTTTTTAATCTTGTCTAGATGCACGTTAACCCTAAGAGAACACTTGAGAAACATATATGCGTAAAGCACAGCGATCAGATTTCAGAGAGGGACTCAATTTCACATTATACAAATATTATGGACTGAAACGTAAATCATGTAAATTGGAAGGTCATAACTGATTTTTAAGTTACCAATAGTAAATAAGTCATATTACATGTTTCCCTGTCAAATTTCACCTTATTTGGACATCTCGAACTCATACAATTGCAATTACAACTTTCGGGACTAAAACGTAAAGCTTGCAAACTTCAACACCATTCAAATCAGTGCCCAACGGTCACCAGTTTCGAAACGACATTAACCGTTCCGAAACGCGGGTTCGTTCCGAGACTGGTTTCGAAACAGGGCTTTCCAGTAGCCAAATCGTTTCGGAACAGCCTCCAGTCGTTTCGAAACACGAAGGCCATTACAGGCCCCCGTTTCGAAACGCCTGTGCCTGTTCCGATACGGTTTGCCCAGAAGCTGCAGATTTTGCTGGTTTTTCATACATAAATCCACTCAAGCACAACCTAATGACTTCCTAATCAAGCCAACAAGTCATCATACACATGTAGAGCATGATTGCACCTCCTAAACACATTCATAACATCAATCATGGAATTTCACATATCTGTAGGCAGGCTTCCTATTATCCAAAACCAAGCAATCAACCAATCTCCAAAACAAGCATTAAAAGGCCATTTACAAGTTCAAACCATCAAAAACAACATGCCACAACCTAGGGAGTTCAACACATCTCCCAAAACACATCTTAGGTTCCCATTGCCAAATGACCAAAACTAATAGTGTATGAAAACATCACCATACATGAGCTTGGTTTCCCTTGGACACTCTAGCCTCCTTGTTGCCCTTAAACACTTCAATTATCTGCATTATTGGTACAAGAGAGAGAGCGTAAGCACAAATGCTTAGCGAGACATGCTCTAAAGTAAACAACACAATAATGCATTTTAGAAAACACTTTCAACAAATCTTTTTATACACATACTCATCTCTTTTCATGCAACCTTGCATACTTTACAAGCATCTCATGCTCCATTACATTCAACTCATCATATTGGCTTTCAAGTGATAGTTCATAACCATTTACAACACAAAACACAATCGGATACGCGGATTACAAGCGTTGTGCCACACGCTTCATACACACTACCGAACAACATAAGGTGGAGTTTATCGGTACAATCACAACCCTTCAACACCCGTGATTGAGTTTAACGGTACAATTATAACCCCTCCACATCACTCATTGGTAGTTGTATAATTCCACTAACGAGTGCAAGGGACACATAACACAAGATCCACACACGGACTTTTAACCACCGTTGTGATCTTACCTCACTCGTTAGGGTACTTGGATGGAGTTTACGGTACAATCACAACCCCTCCACATCCAAGGCAACTTTATTCACGGTGCACCCAATCCTATAGCCGGCTAACTATATCCGATTCAAGTACTTTAAAACCATTTCATCACTTGCCAATATACATCCAATACCATCATCAACTCACTGTTTTAAAGCATTAAACAAAGCCATTAAACACCATGCATCACCATTCATCATTACCAATTTAACATCATGCCAAAACAAGGATCTCTTACCTTCAGCATCCTTCAACACATGGCTTTCAAAACCGGCATTAACCATGCTAAAACATGCTTTCAAAACAGAATTTAAACATGCAATTTATAACCAATGCATCAAACCACTTCATGGCACATTCGAGGGAGTTTTTCCGATAACTTACTCTTGAGCTTAGCTAAGTTGATTAGACTTAAACTAAGCTCCCATAACCTTCAAATAATTGTGTAACCCCCTTAACCCGGCCTAGACGGTTGACCCGAATTAAGAAAGTCACACGGGGAAAACCAAAGTCAACCCGAAAGTCAACCTTGATTAACGACCCTTTTTTTTCTTTTTAAACTTGTCTAGATGCACATTAACCCTAGTTATGATCATTCAAACAACATACTCAAAGATCATAAACATCAGAGATCGAACAGGGACCCAATTGAACAAATTACAACTTTAGGGACCAAAATGTAAATTCTGCTAAATATAAGGACTTCACCCAAATTAAAGTTACCAACTTGAAATTAATCATGTTTCATGCATCTCGGCCAAATTTCAGCTCAAACGGACATTCCAAACTCATACAATCGCACATACAAGTTTCAGGACCAAAATGCAAACATTTTGAAACATATAACTACCAATGTCAGCCCCCAACGGTCATCCGTTCCGAAACGGGAGACAGCCCGTTTCGAAACGCGTACCGAAACGAGGGCTGACAGTAGCCTTTCCGTTTCGGAACGGTGTCACCCGTTTCGGACGCCTGGGCTGCTTCGAGGCACCCGTTCCGAAACGGCAGGCACTGTTCCGATACGGCCTGCACAAAATGCAGAAATTTGCTTGCCTAAACATGCAATTGACCAACCAATCATGCTCCAATTGCTATCAAACTTTACCAGCATCTCATACAACATACAAGAGACATATTTGCATCAACCAATCATCATTATATCAACATATATGAAAAGCCCCAAATCTAAAGGCATGCTTCCTACACAAGCAACCATTCATGCACAAAAGCCTTCAAACCAACACATAATGGCCAATTACAAAAACCAACATTAACAACAACATAAATCCAACTTAGGGAGTTCCAAACATCTCCCAAAACAACAACATAGGTCCCCCATTGCCAAATGCCAAAAGCTAAAAGTGTTTAAGAAAACCTTCTCATACATGAGCTTAACTTCCACTTGATTGCTTGCCCTCCTTGCTGCCCTCAATGCACTTTAATGCTCTGCATTATTGGTTTAAGAAAAAAGAGAGCGTAAGCAAAAGCTTAGTGAGGAAAGCTCCTTAGAACCACACAATAATGCATTTATAAAACTCATTTATAAATCATACTTCAAAATACATTTAGACATGCTCACAAGCAATCCTAAACAAGCATCTCATGCTTCACATCATAACATGTCATATTGGCCACAAGTGATAATTACCATCTTTAAAACAAGATCAACATAAGACTCACACATGGACTTTTAAACACCATTGTGATCTTATCCCCAAGGACTTTTAAACACCTTGGCCCATGGACTTTTAAACACCATGGCAAGGACCACACAAGGACTTTTAAACACCTTTGTGTCCTTAACAAGTTTCACCTCAAGGACTTTTAAACACCTTGACCCCAAGGACTTTTAAACACCTTGGCCCAAGGACTTTTAAACACCTTGGAAAGGACCACACAAGGACTTTTAAACACCTTTGTGTCCGTAACAAGAACCATCCAAGGACTTTTAACCACCTTGATGTTCTTAAGTAAACAAGGCTCACTCAAGGACTTTTAACCACCTTAGTGACCTTAACCTTATCAAAAACATCACTTGCCAATATACATCACATATCATCAATAATCCACTGTTTTAAAGCATTTAACCAAGCCATAAACATCATGCATCTTTAAGCATCAAACAACATTTATACAATATTCAAAAACAAGGAACTCTAACCTTGAGCTTCCTTAAACACATGGCTTATAATCTCAGCAACACACATGCTAGATATGCTTTAAAAACAGAATTTAAACATGCAACAAACACATTGCACCCAACCATCACATGGTTCCTCAACAAGAGAGTTTTTCCGAAAACTTACTCTTGAGCTTAGCAAAGTTGTTTAGACTTAGACTAAGCTCCCAAACCTCCAAAACATTGGTTTCAAAGCCGAAAACCAAAATCCACTCACCGATTCCGTTTCGCCTCTTGCCGAAACACCAAATCAAGCTTCCGGATCACCACCACTTGGATCCAAAGATGACTCCCCTGTTTTAACACATTAAAACAGTAGATTAATGCATCATCATGCATTAATAGCTTCAATGAAAGCACCTACACTCGCTGCTCTCATCCACACTCCATTTTCGGCCACCAAACACAACCGAAAATGTATCCAAACAACTCCTCAAGAAAGCCCAGCCATAAACCATCAAAACTAAGCATCCTTAAACATCATTTAACAACTAAAAAGGACCTAACAACATCCTTATACCTCCAGCAACAACAGATCCACAAGATCACCCAAAAACAACCAAGAACCACAAGCTAAACTTAGGAAATTCAACCTATCCGGGATTGCATTAGTTAAAACTCAATTCCATATCAAATTAACATTCATTTATCACCAATTATACACCTCAAATCACTGCTTTAACAGATCCAACGAAAATTCATCAAAAATCATCAAATCTTGCATTTAAAGCCAAGATCCATTACACAACCTTAAAAACCTTTTATAAATCACCAAATAAGGATTGAGAACTTAGGAATTTCATTAAAGAACTTGAAGTTCAGAGGAGAAGGACGTTCTTACCTCCAAACTTGAGTTTCTCCTCTTTTAGAACCAAAAAGCTTGAAGAATCCAATGGCAATTGGTGAGGTTTTGTTGATAAGATGATTAGCAATCAAAAGAGGATTGAAAAGAGAGATTTTAGTGTCAAAATCAGAGGTGAAATCTCTGGAGAAAAGTGTTTGGTTTGAGAGAAAATGAGAGAAAAGAAAAATGAGATTTTAGGAAAATTAGTTAGGAAATAACTTCCCTCCACTTTTCCTTTTGTTTAAAATCAGAATTAAAGCATAAAATATCTTAGAAAAATCTGGAGAAACTCCCTTTGGGTAATTAGCTCCTTAAAGATTCAAAGTTTCAATCCTTTCTAAAACAGTCACGCAGTTTTCAAAATTTACATTTTGGTCACTAGCCAAAATGTCACCCTTCCAAACCTCATTTTGTAAAATTGATTTCACAGTTCACTTATATATATTAAAAGAGGATTTTAGAACATTTTTCCATATTTTTAATGCAACCCGAACTAGGCTTTCCTAAATTCACTCTTATATATTCGAACCGCACTTTGACCAAACCGGTCAACGCCCAAAACTTCCAAGCCCAAAACCGGGGCGTTACAACTCTCCTCCCCTTAAGAAATTTCGTCCTCGAAATTTACCTGAAGGAAAGAGATAAGGAAACTGCTTCAGCATGTCATCCTTCTGCTCCCACGTGGCTTCCTCAACACCGCGGTGCTTCCACAACACCTTCACCAACTCAATGGTCTTGCCACGAAGAACCTTGCTATCCGAATCCAGAACCTTCACCGGTTCCTCATCATAGGTCAAATCCGGATTCAATTGCACTTCCTCCACAGGCATCACATACGAAGGATCAGATCTATACTTCCGGAGCATAGAAACATGAAACACATCATGAATCTTCTCCAACTCTTGAGGTAACCTCAACCTGTACGCAACAGGACCCACACGCTCAACCACCTCGTATGGTCCAATGTACCTAGGGCTCAACTTACCCTTACAGCCAAACCTCATCACCTTCTTCCAAGGCGAAACCTTCAAGAACACACGGTCACCCACCGCATACTCAATCTCCTTACGCTTCAAATCCGCGTAAGACTTCTGCCGATCAGAAGCTGCCTTCAAACGCTCACAAATGAGCTTCACCTTCTCGTTGGTTCCTTTCAACAAAGCCAGCATCGAAACCAACTTCTGACCCGTTTCAGCCCAACAAAGAGGAGTACTACACTTCCTCCCGTACAAAGCCTCATAAGGTGCCATTTGAATGCTCGCCTGATAACTATTGTTATAAGCAAACTCAACCAAGGGCAAATGCTTCTCCCAAGAGCCCTGAAACTCAATCACGCAGCACCTCAACATATCCTCCAAAATCTGGATAACACGCTCAGACTGACCATCCGACTGAGGATGATAGGATGTACTGAAATTCAACCTCGTACCCAGAGCTTGATGCAAACACTGCCAGAACCGCGATGTGAACCTCGGATCCCTATCCGACACAATCGACTTTGGCACACCATCCAGCCGCACAATCTCCGTAATGTACAGCTCCGCAAGCTTATCCAAAGAGAACGTAGTATGCACAGGCAAGAAATGCGCACACTTCGTCAGGCGATCCACAATCACCCACACCGAATTCTTCTTCGACGGTGACAAAGGTAAACCAGATACAAAATCCATGGTAACCCTTTCCCACTTCCACTCAGGGATTCTCAACGGTTGTAACAACCCTGAAGGAAACTGATGCACAGCCTTAACTCGCTAACACACCATACACCTGCTGACAAACTCCGCAACATCCTTTTTCAAACCCACCCAATAGTACTCATCACGAAGATCTCGATACATCTTAGTACTACCTGGGTGCATAGCAAAAGGACTACTATGACCTTCAGTCAGAATAGCACGCCTCAGCTCAGCATCATTAGGCACCACTATCCGACTCCCAAAACACAACACTCCATCATCATTAAAACAGAAATCCGAATGTCTACCCTCCGCGATATCCTGAACATGCGGCACCAAGGAATCATCCAGCAACTGCTTTTCCTTGATCATCTGAACCAAAGATGGTTTCACTTGCAACTCAGCCACAAGACCACCATCACGCGAAATACTCAAACTGGCAAACATAGCCCTCAGCTCAACAGCTACCTTCTTACTCAAGGCATCCGCTACAACATTAGCCTTCCCAGGGTGATACTCAATCGTCAAATCATAATCCTTGAGCAACTCCACCCAACGTCGCTGCCTGAGATTCAACTCCTTCTGAGACATCAGATACTTCAAACTCTTGTGATCCGTGTACACAGTACACTTCTCACCATACAGGTAATGTCTCCAGATCTTCAGAGTAAAAACCACTGCAGCCAACTCTATGTCATGCGTAGGATAATTGCGCTCATGCACCTTCAACTGCCGCGATGCATAAGCCACCACCTTACCCTCTTGCATCAACACACATCCCAAACCAACATAGGATGCATCACTATACACCACAAACTCTTTCCCTGATTCAGGTTGAACCAAGATAGGAGCTTGCGTCAAAGCTGCTTTAAGCTTCTCAAAAGCCTGCTGTCTCGCTTCCGTCCATTCATACTTAACATCCTTCTGCAACAACTTCGTCAAAGGTGCAGAAATCTTAGAAAACACATCCACAAACCTTCGGTAGTATCCCGCCAAACCAAGGAAACTACGAACCTCGTGAACAGACTTAGGAACCTTCCAATTCATCACCGCCTCAATCTTCTGAGGATCAACCCGAATCCCCTTGGCAGAAACCACATGCCCAAGAAAAACCACCTCCTTAAGCCATAACTCACACTTGCTCAGCTTAGCGTAAAGCTGATTCTCCAACAAAGCTTGCAAAACAATTCTCAAATGCTCTTCATGCTCCTCCTCAGTACGCGAGTACACGAGGATATCATCAATGAACACCACAACAAACTTGTCCAGGTATTCATGAAACACACGATTCATCATGTCCATGAAAGCAACAGGAGCATTGGTTAAACCAAACGGCATCACCAGGAACTCATAGTGCCCGTACCTTGTCCTGAAAGCTGTCTTAGGCACATCCACATCTTTCACCTTCAACTGGTAATACCCTGACCTCAAGTCAATCTTAGAGAACACAGCAGCTCCCCGAAATTGATCAAAGAGATCATCAATTCTCGGCAAAGGATACCGATTTTTGATAGTCAACTTGTTCAGCTGACGGTAATCAATGCACATCTTCATAGTGCCATCCTTCTTCTTCACGAACAAGACCGGTGCACCCCAAGGCGACACACTCGGCCGAATGAAACCACGCTCAAGCAACTCTTGCAACTGCGTCTTCAGCTCTTTCAGCTCCTTAGGTGCCATCCTATAGGGAATAATGGACACATGAGTTGTATTCTCATACAGCTCAATCCCAAACTCCACCTCGCGATTAGGAGGTAAACCAGGCAACTCCTCAGGAAACACACCAGGAAACTCCTTCATAACCCTGATATCTTGCACCCTCAACTCCTTAGAGCTAGGATTCATCACAAAAGCTAGGTAAGCTTCACAGCCTTGCCTCAGCATCCGTCTCGCCTCCAACGTAGACACCACATTGGCAAGAAACTTCACATTCTCACCAACCACAACAACTTCATAATCATCCGCAAGCTTCAGCGAAACTCGCTTATTTTCACAATCCACCACAGCACGGTGCTCAGCAAGCCAATCCATACCAAGGATTACATCTAAACCATAGAAAGGTAACTCCATAAGGTCAACATGAAAAACATGATCTTGAACAACCAAAGGACACCTTCTATACAGCTTTCGAGTCACAACAGTCTCACCAAAAGAACTAGTGACACGCATACCAACATCCAAAGACTCAACAGGCAAACCAAGCAATTCAGCATGCTCACGCAATATGTAAGAGTGCGTAGATCCAGAATCAATCAAGGAAAGTAATGACAAGGATTGCAGAGTAAAAGTACCTACGATCACATCCGCGTCATTCCTCCCCTCTCGCTGAGCAAACACTCTAGCCTGCCCGCCACCCTCTGGCTGCACAGCTACAACATGAGCCACACCTCGGCCACCTTCCTCTCTCCGCTGGAAATTACCACAGCCGCGCCCACGACCTCTCTGCGGTGCTGCAACAACAGGAGCACGAACTTGGCCACCAGCCAACATAGGACAATCACGCCTCAAATGATCCAAAGATCCACAGCTCCAGCAACCATTACCAGCTGCCGCAACAGGAGCTTGCACCTCCCTCACAGCACGAGGACAATCACGTTTCATGTGACCATGAGAACCACAAATCCAACAAGCACTCGGATCAGCTCTAGCGTTGCCTCCCCGAGCAGGTGCTCCACCACCTCGCTTAGCCGAGGACTGATACTTCTGATCACGTCCCCTCTTGTTCCGTCCACCACCGGAACTATACTCAGCTGCTCGCTTACCAGCACCTTTAGCAGATAAACCCAAGTTCATCTCAATATCCTTAGCTCGGCCCACCAACACATCAAAATCATCATACTCGGTAGCCAGCACATACATCTTCACATCCGTCACTAAGCCATAACGGAACCTTTCACACCTCGCCCGCTCATCCGGGACAAGCTCAGGTGCATATTGACTGAGTCGAACAAACTGTACTTCATACTCAGCCACCGTCATGCTCCCTTGAGTAAGAGACATGAACTCCCTCTTTTTCTCATCTAGGTACCTCACACCCAGATATCTTCTCTTGAACACATTCTGAAAGAATGTCCAAGTCACATCAACTTCTGCCATCCCAGCAATAGTGGTTGTCCACCACGTATATGCATCCTTCTGCAGCAAGGACACAACACAGCCAAGCTTCTGCACATCAGTGCAACTCATCTGACCCAAGATCCTCTTGGTACTCTCTAACCAAGCCTCAGAACCCTCAGCAGACATACCCCTGAACTCAGTCCCTCCTAGACTGCGCAAACGCTCCAAAGGTAGTCTAACTCCAGCATCTTCCTGATGCCCAGCTCCTCGAGCTCCAGCTACCGCTGCTTGAAAAGCACCAGCTATAGCTTGAATTAACACCGTCATGTCAGGAACAGCTTGCCCCTGACCAGCCTCAGGTCCTGCAGCCTCAGCACCAGCTGCAGCTCCAGCTTCCTCAGCCCCAGCACCACCACCACCAGGTGGAGGAGGTAAAACCGCGCTCTCAACGTTCTCCTCATTTTCATTCTCATTCTGAGCCGTAGCTCGCACATTACTCCTCAACTCTCTACGAGGTGCCATACTCTAATTATGCAATCACAATGCAAAATAAACAAAGTCAGGCCCAGCAAGGTAAGCAATCCAAGTACTCAAGCTCATTTCCAATTAAAAACAGCATCATTTCATTAGCTTTGATTTGGCAATGGGTACCCACAACATGCTTCATCACAGCATACATCTCAATTGCAACATACATGCAATCCACTCAACATGCTTTCACTCAACAAGCATACAAAGCATACACACTTTAAACATCCACATACACATTCCCATTTACTCGAGAACTCAGCTCTGATACCACCAAATGTAACCCCCTTAACCCGGCCTAGACGGTTGACCCGAATTAAGAAAGTCACACGGGGAAAACCAAAGTCAACCCGAAAGTCAACCTTGATTAACGACCCTTTTTTTCTTTTTAAACTTGTCTAGATGCACATTAACCCTAGTTATGATCATTCAAACAACATACTCAAAGATCATAAACATCAGAGATCGAACAGGGACCCAATTGAACAAATTACAACTTTAGGGACCAAAATGTAAATAATGATAAATATAAGGACTTCACCCAAATTAAAGTTACCAACTTGAAATTAATCATGTTTCATGCATCTCGGCCAAATTTCAGCTCAAACGGACATTCCAAACTCATACAATCGCACATACAAGTTTCAGGACCAAAATGCAAACATTTTGAAACATGTAACTACCAATGTCAGCCCCCAACGGTCATCCGTTCCGAAACGGGAGACAGCCCGTTTCGAAAAGCGGGGCCGTTCCGCAACGCGTACCGAAACGAGGGCTGACAGTAGCCTTTCCGTTTCGGAACGGTGTCACCCGTTTCGGACGCCTGGGCTGCTTCGAGGCACCCGTTCCGAAACGGCAGGCACTGTTCCGATACGGCCTGCACAAAATGCAGAAATTTGCTTGCCTAAACATGCAATTGACCAACCAATCATGCTCCAATTGCTATCAAACTTTACCAGCATCTCATACAACATACAAGAGACATATTTGCATCAACCAATCATCATTATATCAACATATATGAAAAGCCCCAAATCTAAAGGCATGCTTCCTACACAAGCAACCATTCATGCACAAAAGCCTTCAAACCAACACATAATGGCCAATTACAAAAACCAACATTAACAACAACATAAATCCAGCTTAGGGAGTTCCAAACATCTCCCAAAACAACAACATAGGTCCCACATTGCCAAATGCCAAAAGCTAAAAGTGTTTAAGAAAACCTTCTCATACATGAGCTTAACTTCCACTTGATTGCTTGCCCTCCTTGCTGCCCTCAATGCACTTTAATGCTCTGCATTATTGGTTTAAGAAAAAAGAGAGCGTAAGCAAAAGCTTAGTGAGGAAAGCTCCTTAGAACCACACAATAATGCATTTATAAAACTCATTTATAAATCATACTTCAAAATACATTTAGACATGCTCACAAGCAATCTTAAACAAGCATCTCATGCTTCACATCATAACATGTCATATTGGCCACAAGTGATAATTACCATCTTTAAAACAAGATCAACATAAGACTCACACATGGACTTTTAAACACCATTGTGATCTTATCCCCAAGGACTTTTAAACACCTTGGCACATGGACTTTTAAACACCATGGCAAGGACCACACAAGGACTTTTAAACACATTTGTGTCCTTAACAAGTTTCACCTCAAGGACTTTTGAACACCTTGACCCCAAGGACTTTTAAACACCTTGGCCATGGACTTTTAAACACCATGATATAAATCACCCCAAGGACTTTTAAACACCTTGGCCCAAGGACTTTTAAACACCTTGGAAAGGACCACACAAGGACTTTTAAACACCTTTGTGTCCGTAACAAGAACCATCCAAGGACTTTTAACCACCTTGATGTTCTTAAGTAAACAAGGCTCACTCAAGGACTTTTAACCACCTTAGTGACCTTAACCTTTTCAAAAACATCACTTGCCAATATACATCACATATCATCAATAATCCACTGTTTTAAAGCATTTAACCAAGCCATAAACATCATGCATCTTTAAGCATCAAACAACATTTATACAATGTTCAAAAACAAGGAACTCTAACCTTGAGCTTCCTTAAACACATGGCTTATAATCTCAGCAACACACATGCTAGATATGCTTTAAAAACAGAATTTAAACATGCAACAAACACATTGCACCCAACCATCACATGGTTCCTCAACAAGAGAGTTTTTCCGAAAACTTACTCTTGAGCTTAGCAAAGTTGTTTAGACTTAGACTAAGCTCCCAAACCTCCAAAACATTGGTTTCAAAGCCGAAAACCAAAATCCACTCACCGATTCCGTTTCGCCTCTTGCCGAAACACCAAATCAAGCTTCCGGATCACCACCACTTGGATCCAAAGATGACTCTCCTGTTTTAACACATTAAAACAGTAGATTAATGCATCATCATGCATTAATAGCTTCAATGAAAGCACCTAGACTCGCTGCTCTCATCCACACTCCATTTTCGGCCACCAAACACAACCGAAAATGTATCCAAACAACTCCTCAACAAAGCCCAGCCATAAACCATCAAAACTAAGCATCCTTAAACATCATTTAACAACTAAAAAGGACCTAACAACATCCTTATACCTCCAGCAACAACAGATCCACAAGATCACCCAAAAACAACCAAGAACCACAAGCTAAACTTAGGAAATTCAACCTATCCGGGATTGCATTAGTTAAAACTCAATTCCATATCAAATTAACATTCATTTATCACCAATTATACACCTCAAATCACTGCTTTAACAGATCCAACGAAAATTCATCAAAAATCATCAAATCTTGCATTTAAAGCCAAGATCCATTACACAACCTTAAAAACCTTTTATAAATCACCAAATAAGGATTGAGAACTTAGGAATTTCATTAAAGAACTTGAAGTTCAGAGGAGAAGGACGTTCTTACCTCCAAACTTGAGTTTCTCCTCTTTTAGAACCAAAAAGCTTGAAGAATCCAATGGCAATTGGTGAGGTTTTGTTGATAAGATGATTAGCAATCAAAAGAGGATTGAAAAGATAGATTTTAGTGTCAAAATCAGAGGTGAAATCTCTGGAGAAAAGTGTTTGGTTTGAGAGAAAAGAAAAATGAGATTTTAGGAAAATTAGTTAGGAAATAACTTCCCTCCACTTTTCCTTTTGTTTAAAATCAGAATTAAAGCATAAAATATCTTAGAAAAATCTGGAGAAACTCCCTTTGGGTAATTAGCTCCTTAAAGATTCAAAGTTTCAATCCTTTCTAAAACAGTCACGCAGTTTTCAAAATTTACATTTTGGTCACTAGCCAAAATGTCACCCTTCCAAACCTCATTTTGTAAAATTGATTTCACAGTTCACTTATATATATTAAAAGAGGATTTTAGAACATTTTTCCATATTTTTAATGCAACCCGAACTAGGCTTTCCTAAATTCACTCTTATATATTCGAACCGCACTTTGACCAAACCGGTCAACGCCCAAAACTTCCAAGCCCAAAACCGGGGCGTTACAAATTGTTTCAAAGCTGGAAATCCAACTCCACTCGCCGATTACGTTTCACACGCTTGATAAAACCCTCAAATAGTTGTTGCAGTTCATTTGCTCCACTCCCATAACCTATTCAGGATTTCATTGATAAAACCTCATTTTCACATCATTAGACATCCAAAATACATTTAAGAATCATCTCAAAACAGAGCCCAAGCAATCACAAAGAAATTCTTCAAGATTTCTTCCAAATCTTGAGTTTTAGGCGAAAATCAAGTTTCTAACATTAAAACCATTTACAAAACTTAAATTAAGGATTGAGAACTTGGGAATTTCAGTAAGGAACTGAGTATTTAGAGGAGAAGAACAATCTTACCTCTAAATGGTGATTTCTCCTTGATTTGAGCCAATTTCCTTGAAAATTCAATGAGGAAATCAAAAGGATTTGATGCAAGATTGATTAGGAACTAATTGATGATAGAAATCTCATCAATTGAAGTGAAGATCAATGCAAAAGTTGCTGGAGAAATAGTATTTGGATGATGGAATTTTGAGAGAAAAAGAAAAGAGAGAAATCTAGGAAAATGTAGTTATGAAATTCTAAAAAGTAGTTTCCCTTTTCATTTAATTAATTAAAACATTAATTAATTCACTCAAATTAAGGAAAAATCTGGAGAAATCTTTTTTAGGTATATTAGCTCCTTAAAGATTCAAAGTTTAAATCCTTACAAAATAGTCACCACTAAACTTTTCAAAAATCGCATTTTAGTCACTACACCAAAATGTAGTATTTCTAAATCTTATTTTGCAAAATTGATTTCACCACTCTCATATATATTAAAATAGGATTTTTAGATATTTTTCCATATTTTTAACGCATCCCGAACTAGGCTTTCCCTAAAACCTACTTTTATATTCGAACCGAAAATCAGACCGGTCTAGATCAGACCCTAAACTTCCAAGCCCAAAATTAGGGTGTTACAGATCTATACCTTCGAAGCATGGATACATGAAACACATTATGTATCTTTTCTAACTCTTGTGGTAGCCTCAGCTTATAAGCAACAGGACCCACACGTTCTATCACCTCGTATGGTCCAATGTATCTCGGGCTCAGCTTGCTCTTCCGGCCAAATCTCATCACCTTCTTCCAAGGTGAAACTTTCAAGAACACACGGTCACCCACCGCAAATTCTATCACCTTACGCTTCAAATCCGCATAAGACTTTTGCCGATCTGATGCTTCCCTCAACCGCTCACAAATGAGCTTCACCTTCTCGGTGGTTCCTTTCAACAAAGCCGGCATCGAGACCAACTTTTGTCCCGTTTCAGCCCAGCAAAGAGGAGTTCTACACTTTCTCCCATACAAAGCTTCATAAGGTGCAATTTGAATACTTGCCTGGTAACTATTATTATAACAAACCCCACCAAAGGCAAGTGCTTCTCCCAAGAGCCCTGAAAATCAATAACACAACACCTCAACATATCCTCAAGCACTTGGATAACACGCTCCGACTGTCCATCCGTCTGCGGATGATAAGAAGTACTGAAATTCAGCCGCGTACCCAATGCTTGATGTAAACACTCCCAAAACCTTGTAGTGAACCTCGGATCTCTATCTGACACTATATATTTTGGTACGCCATGCAAACGTACAATCTCGGCAATGTACAACTCTGCAAGCTTATCCAAGGTGTACGTAGTATGCACAGGTAAGAAATGTGCACACTTCGTAAGGTGATCCACAATCACCCAAACAGAATTCTTCTTTGATGGTGTTAGAGGCAAACCAGACACAAAGTCCATGGTGATCCTCTCCTATTTCCATTCAGGGATCCTCAACGGCTGCAACAACCCCGAAGGAAACTGATGCTCAACCTTAACCCGCTGACAAACCTTACACTTACTCACATACTCAGCATCATATTTCCTCAAACCCACCCAATAGTACTCATCCTTCAGATCACGGTACATCTTTGTACTACCAGGGTGCATAGCAAAGGGACTACTATGAGCTTCGGTCAGAATAGTGCGCCTCAACTCAACATCATTCGGCACCACTATCCGACTCCCAAAACATAAAACACCATCATCATTAAAACAGAAATCCGATGGCCTATCTTCAGCGATATCCTGAACATGTCGCACCAAGGCATCATCCAACAGCTGTTTATCCTTTATCAACTGGACTAGAGATGATTTCACTTGCAATTCAGCAACAAGACCACCATCTCGCGATATGTTCAAAAAAGCAAACATCGCCCTTAACTCCACCGCCACTTTCCTGCTCAAAGCATCAGCCACAACATTGGCCTTCCCTGGATGATACTCTATCGTTTGATCGTAATCCTTAAGCAACTCCGCCCATCGTCGTTGCCTAAGATTCAACTATTTCTGAGACATCAAATACTTCAAACTCTTGTGATCCGTGTACATCGTACACTTCTCACCATAAAGATAATGTCTTCAGATCTTTAGAGCAAAAACCACCGCATCCAAATCAATATCATGCGTAGGATAATTGCGCTCATGCACCTTCAACTGTCGCGATGCATAAGCCACGACCTTACCCTCTTGCATCAACACACACCCCAAACCAACATAGGATGCGTCACTATACACCACAAACTCTTTCCCTGATTCAGGTTGAACCAAGATAGGAGCTTGCGTCAAAGCTGCTTTTAACTTCTCGAAAGCTTGTTGTCTCGCTTCCGTCCACTCATACTTAACATTCTTTTGCAACAACTTCGTCAAAGGGCGGCAATCTTAGAGAATCCATCCACAAACCTCCAGTAGTATCCTACCAACCCAAGAAAACTACGGACTTCATGAACAGACTTAGGAGGCTTTCAATTTATCACTGCCTCAACCTTTTGGGGATCAACTCGAATCCCTTCAGCCAAAACCACATGACCAAGGAAAACAACTTCCTTTAGCCAAAACTCACTTGTGCTCAGCTTAGCATAAAGCTGATTTTCCAACAGCGCTTGCAAAACAATCCTCAAATGACCTTCATGCTCCTCCTCAGTACGATAGTACACAAGGATATCGTCGATGAACACCACAACAAACTTGTCCAAGAATTCATGGAACACCCTATTCATCATGTCCATGAAAGCGGCAGGAGCATTTGTCAATCCAAACGGCATCACAAGGAAATCATAATACACATACCTTGTTCTAAAGGTTGTTTTCGGCACATCCACATCCTTCACCTTTAGCTGATAGTATCCTGATCTTAAGTCAATCTTGGAAAACACAACCGCTCCCCGAAACTGATCAAAGAGATCATCAATCCTCAGCAAAGGATACTTGTTCTTGACGGTCAACTTATTCAGCTGACGGTAATCGATGCACATTCTCATCGTGCCATCTTTCTTTTTAACAAACAAGACCGGTGCGCCCCAAGGTGACACACTAGGCCGAATGAAGCCACGGTCAAGCAACTCCTGAAGTTTCGTCTTCAACTCCTTCAACTCTTTGGGTGCCATACGATAGGGTGCAATAGACACCGGAGTTGTGTTCTCATACAACTCAATCCCAAACTCAACCTCCCGACTAGGCGGCAAACCAGGTAATTCCTCCGGAAACACTCTAGGGAATTCACTCACGGTCCTTATGTCCTGAACGTGCACCTCCTTTGAACTGGGATCAATAACAAAAGGCTATGTAAGCCTCACATCCTTGCCGCAACATCCGGCTCGCTTCCAACGTTGACACCACATTGGCAAGAAACTTCACATTCTCTCCCACCACCACCACCTCATAATCATCCGCAAGTTTCAACGAAACTCGCTTGCTTTCAAAATCCACAACGGCTCTATGCTCAACAAGCCAATCCATGCCAAGGATTAGATCAAAACCATAGAATGGCAACTCCATAAGATCAACAAGAAAAACATGATCTTGCACCTTTAAGAGACACCTCCTATACAACTTTCTTGTTACAACCATCTCACCAAAGGAACTAGTCACACGCATACCAACATCCAAAGACTCAACAGGCAAACCAAGCATTTGAGCATGTTCACGAAATATGTACGAGTGTGTAGATCCAGAATCAATCAAACAAAGTACTGACACAGATTGCAAAGTAAAGGTACCTGCGATCATGTCCGTGTCATTCCTTCCCTCACGGTGGGCATACACTCGAGCCTGACCAACACCCTCAGGTTGGAAATCCACAACATGCGCCACATTCCTTCCACCATCCTCCCTACGCTGAAAATTACCACGACCGCGCCCACGACCTCTCTGTGGCTTAGCTGCTCTCACCGGAGCATGTCCCTCTCTCAGCGACTGAGGACAATCTTTCTTCATATGCCCTCGGTTTCCACAATTCCAACATGTCCCAAGGTTACCCCCAACACTCACCAACGTGTCTCCTACCACACTGGTTACACTCAGGAGTCCTCAAGAAAGCATTAGGTCCTTGCTGACCTCTACCAGGGTTACCACCCCCACGTCTAGCATCATAGTACAACTTCCTATCTTTATGCCTCTTGTTGCAATCTCTACCATAATCGCGTTCTGCAGCTCGCTTTCCCGAGCTAGATCCACCTGCTTGGCTCGCCAAACCAAGATTCAATTCAATGTCCTTGGCTCTAGTGACCAAGACATCGAAATCAGTGTAATCAGCTGGAAGCATATAGGTCTTAACATCCGCTACCAGCCCATAAAGGAACCGTTCGCACCTTTCCCTCTCGCTAGGAATTAGCTCAGGTGCATACTGGCTAAGGCGAACAAACTGAATCTCATGTTCAGCTACATACATGTTCCCTTGCACAAGAGACATAAACTCCCTCTTCTTCTCGTCGAGATAGCGAACTCCCAGATATTTTCTCTTGAACGCATTCAAGAAGAATGTTCAAGTCACCTCATCGTCCTTCATTCCGGAGATAGTGGTCGTCCACCATGTATAAGCATCACCATGCAGTAGTGACACAATGCATCCCAACGTTTGCACATTAGTGCAGTTCAACTGACCAAGAATCCTCTTGGTGCTCTCCAACCAAGACTCAGATCCTTCCGGTGACAAACCTCTAAACTCAGTCCCACCCAGACTGCGGAGACGCTCCAACAACAATCTCACATTAGCACCATCCTAAGGTGCAGCTCCATGAGCTCCAGCTACAGATGCCTAGAATGCTCCAGCAATAGCCTGTATCAACATGGTCATATCAGGAGCAGCTTGCCCCTGAACACCCTCGGGTCCAGCAACCCCATCACCAACTCCAGCAGCACCAGCCCTAGCTCCACCACCACCAGGTGGTCCACCAGGGGGAGGAGGAGGTAAATCCTCAGCATTCTCTACGTTCTCATTCTCAGCCGTAGATCTAGTATTAATTCATAGCTCTCTACGTGGCCGCATACTAAAACCAATGCACTGACAAAAATGCAATAAACACAACTAGGCATAATAAGGTAAGTAATCCAAGTACTCAAGCTCATTTTCGAAACCATTTCTTTTCATTAGTAATGATATGGCAATGGGATCCCCAACCACACTCCAAACATAGCATAGCATCACAATTTCATCTCAATTGAATCATACATAACTATTCATACATCATACTTTCGCCGAAATGTCACTGTCATGCATAAACACATACAACAACCACATACCAAGCCCCAACTATTCGATAACTTGGATCTGATACCAACAAATGTAACCCCCTTAGCCCGGTCTAGACGCTTGACCCGAACTACGAAGATTACAGGAGGAAAACCAAAGTCAACCCGAAAGTCAACCTTGATTAACGACCCTTTTTATTTTTAATCTTATCTAGATGCACATTAAGCCTATGTGGATACTCACGAATCATGGATGAGAAAGGCACATCGATCGGAAAACAGTTAGGGACTCAATTGCACAAATTACGCATTTAGGGACCAAAATGTAATTTTTGGAAATTAGAAGGACTTATTTGATTTTAGGTTTACCAGTTTGAAATTAATCACGTTACATGCTTCTCTGTCAATTTTCAGCTTAAAAAGACATCCCAAGCTAAAGCAATTACATCCACAACATTTAAGACTAAAATGTAATGCATGGAAACTTAAAACAATTCAAATCAGCATCCAATGATCAACTGTATCGGAACGCCTACCCTTCGTACCGGAACGCCTGTATTGAAACGGTGTTGACCGTTTCGGTACTCGCGTATGTTCCAGGACCAGTATCGAAACAAGCTTCACTAGTAGCCAAACTGTTTCGAAACAGCTTCATTCGTTCCGAAAAACCATGGCCATTACAGGCTCCCGTTTCGGAACATGTGAGGGTGCTTCGATACACCTTGCCCAGTGACAACAGAAATTGCTGGTTTTTTACAATTCAAGCCATTCAAACACACTCCATTGAGCATCGAAACATACCAGCAACTCAATTAGCCACTAAGGAACATATTTAAGACCCTTAGACTAAAACATGGCATCAAACACCAAAACACACAATCTAAAGGCATGCTTCCTAGTCACAAATCCAAATATGAGCTCCCAAACCTCAAACAAACCAAAAGGACCATTTACAACTCATAAACACCAACACAAACATGCCACAAACTTAGGGAGTTCAAACATATCTCCCAAATACAACCTTGGTTTCCCATTGCCATATATCAAAACTAAAGTGTATAAAAACATCACCATACATGAGCTTTGTACTTCCTTGGATGTTCTTAACCTTCACGTTGCCCGAGAACACCTCAATTATCTGCATTATTGGTAAAAGAGAGCGTAAGCACAATTGCTTAGTGAGGCATTCTCTAAGAAAACCAACACAATAATGCATTATTCAAAACACTTTCTCAAAAGCCTTTTTCTACAACATGCTCATTCTATCTCATGCTTGAAAACCTTTCAAAGCAACTTCTCATTGAAAACACATGTACCACAATTCTATCTCATGCATTTAAACCAATGCAAAACTTATGGCAAAGCCATTTTCATGCTTGTAAAACCAAAGCATTTCATATACAAATCTCATATGCATTTCTCATAGCATAAATCATCTCAACAAAGGGACATGTGAATCAAAAGCATTTTCATATATTATATTGGCATTTCACATCTCATTATTACTCGGATATGCAGACAACATTCTCTAACCACTAGACGCTTCATGTGGAATCTCACATCATCGTACTCACTTATCTAGTAACATAATTTCCAGTGGAATCTCACATCACCGTACTCACATGGCGGAATCTCTCATCGCCACAAAGCTTGAGTGTTTCACCAAGTCCTACCCGATGGAATGCCCATCATCGGTTCTCCCTTTGGATTTAACCAAAGAGCACACACGAATTTTTAGTTTATAGTGCACTCTCATCCTATTGATCGATCAATTATATCCGGTAAGTATCTCAACATCTATACCAATATATTATGTCAAAACATCATCTCACCTACTATTTTTCATGCAACATTCTCAAATCATTCTCATCTCATTTCAAAACCATAACATTTGCCATGCTTTAAAACAAAAGCTCAAATCTCAACTATGCATCATGTTATTTCATGAAATCATTTCAAGCATCATCTCATGCTACAAATCATGCATAAAAATAGTAGGAATTTATCTATCTCAAACCATGAGCATGTAAAAGCATTTTAGGGGCAACCACTACATTTAAGAGAGCAATCTAGCCAATACTTAGTTCCGTACTTAGGAAGGTGTTTCAAACCTTTCCTAAATCCCCAAACCTTGTTTCTTTGTCCCTCAAGGACTTCTAAAACCATACGCACTCACCGATTACGTTTCGCTTGCTCGCCGAAACACTATCTAGGCTCCCGGATCAACACCAAAGGCGTCTGAATATGTCTCCCATGTTTTAAACACATAATAGTAGAGGATTAATGCATCATCATGCATTGAAATCATCAGCCACACACCTAAACTCGCTGCTCTACTCACAAACCACATTTCGGCTACCAAACACAATCGAAATCACCTCCAAACTATTCCGAAACAAAGCCCAGCCAAGATCTACCACTTCCAATCATTTCTAAACATCAATCAACATAAAAAAATCACCAAAAACTCGTCCTTATACCTCCAGCTATAACAGAACACCAAAACCACCCCAAAACCGCCATTTTTGCAAGCAAAACTTAGGAATCCAAGCCTATTCGGGATTTGTTTGATAAAACCTCATTTATAACATCAATTAACATCCAAAATATATTAGAAAACAACCTCAAAACAGAGCCCAACCATCATCCATGAAAATCATCAAGATCTCTCTAAAAATCTTGAGTTTTAACACAATTTCTTGTTTCTAACATTAAAGCAACTAAAAAATCATTAACAAAGGATTGATAACTTGGGAATTTCAGTAAAGAACTGATCATTAGAAGAGAAGGATGAAGCTTACCTCTAATGGCTGATTTCTCCTTGAATTGGGCAAGTTTTCTTGAAAATCCAATGTAAAAACAAGAGGTTTTGGTGAGGAAAAGATTAGGAATCAAAAGGAGAAAGAAATCTCATCAAAAGGAATGAAAATTAAATGATGATTGCTGGAGGAAATGTGTTTGGCTGAAAAGAAATTGAGAGAAAATGTAGAGTGAAATGTAGTTTCCTTTTAATTAATCCTTATTTTCCTTTAATTAAAACATTAATAAAATGACCCAAATTAAGAAGAAATATGATTAAAAACATTTTGGTAAAATTAGCTCCTTAAAGATTCAAAGTTTCAATCCTTTACAAAACAGTCACTATTAACTTTTACAAAAATTGCGATTTGGTCACTACAACGAAATGTAGTATTTCCAAACCTTATTTTGTAAAATTGATTTCACCATAACAATTCATATAATAAATGAGGATTTTTAGATATTTTTTCCATATTTTTAACGCATCCCGAACTAGTTGTTCCCTAAACCTCCCTTTAAGATTCAAACCGTTCCCGACCTATCCGATTCGAACTCTAAAACATCTAGGCCCAAATTTGGGGTGTTACATTTTCTTTGACGGTGATAACGGCAACCCAGACACAAAATCCATGGTAATTCTCTCCCATTTCCATTTTGGGATTTTCATAGGCTGCAACAACCCAGAAGTAACCTGATGTTCAGCTTTCACTCGCTGACACACCATGCACTTACTAACGAACTCAGCAACATCCTTTTTCAACCCCACCCAGTAGTACTCATCTTTCAAATCACGATACATCTTCGTACTACCAGGATGCATAGCAAAAGGACTACTATGAGCTTCAGTCAGAATAGTGCGCCTCAACTCAACATCATCTGGCACCACTATTCGACTTCCAAAGCACAAAACACCGCCATCATTAAAGCTGAAATATGAAGGTCTACCTTCCGCAATGTCCTGAACATGCAAAACAAGGGAATCATCAAGCAACTGCTTATCTTTGATCAAATGAATCAGAGATGGGTTCACTTGAAACTCAGCAATAAGACCACCATCACGCGATATGCTCAAACGTGAAAACATCGCCCTCAACTCCACGGCCACTTTCCGGCTCAAAGCATCAGCCACAACATTAGCCTTTCTCGGGTGATACTCGATCGTCAGATCATAATCCTTAAGCAACTCTACCCAGTGACGTTGCCTAAGATTCACCTCCTTCTGAGACATAAGATACTTCAAGCTCTTATGATCCGTGAACACAACACACTTCTCACCGTACAGGTAACCTCCATATCTTCAGGGCAAACACCACATCCGCAAGCTCAAGATCATGAGTAGGGTAGTTACGCTCATGCACCTTCAATTGTCTAGATGCATAGGCTACCACCTTACCCTCCTACATCAACACACAACCCAAACCAACAATGGACGCATCACTATAGACCACAAACTCCTTACTAGACTCAGGTTGAATCAGGATAAGAGCTTGCGTCAAAGCTTCCTTCAACTTCTTAAAAGCTTGATGCTTCGCATCTGTCCACTCAAAGCGAACATTCTTCTGCAACAACTTGGTAAAAGGTGCAGCAATCTTCGATAAACCCTTGACAAACCTATGGTAATACCCAGCTAAACCAAGGAAACTCCGTACCTCTGTTACCGACTTAGGCACTTTCCAGCTCATCACAACCTCTACTTTGTGCGGATCCACGCGAACACCCTCAGCTGATACAACATGTCTAAGGAAGACCACCTCCTTAAGCCAAAACTCACACTTACTTAGCTTGGCATACAACTGATTCTCCAAAAACGGTTGCAAAATGATTCTAAAGTGACTATCATGATCCTCCTCGGTACGCGAATACACAAGGATATCATCGATGAACACCACCATAAACTGATCTAAGAATTCATGGAATACACAATTCATCATGTCCATGAAAACAGCAGGCGCGTTGGTCAAACCAAATGACATCACTAAGAACTCGTAATGCCCGTATTTTGTCCGAAAAGCTGTCTTAGGTACGTTCACATCCTTCACCTTCAGCTGGTAATATCCTTACCTCAAGTCTATCTTGGAAAACACCGAGGCTCCCCGGAACTGATCAAAGAGATCATCAATCCTAGGCAAGGGATACTTGTTTTTTATCGTCAACTTGTTCAGTTGCCGATAATCTATGCACATCCGCATTGTCCCATCTTTCTTCTTTACAAACAAGACCGGTGCACCCCAAGGTGACACACTCGGCCGGATGAACCCCCGATTCAACAACTCCTGCAGTTGCGTTTTCAACTCCTTCAGCTCTTTATGTGCCATGCGGTAAGGAACAATAGACACTGGAGTCGTATTCTCATACAACTCGATACCAAACTCAACTTCTCTGTTTGGCGGCAACCCAGGCAATTCTTCCGGAAAGACACCTGGAAAATCGTGAACGGTTCGGATGTCCTGCACACGCACATTCTTGGTGCTAGGATTCATCACATAGGCAAGGTAAGCCTCACAGCCCATCCTCAGCATACGACCTGCTTCCAAATCCGAAATCACATTCAACAAGAATTTCACATTCTCGCCTACTATCACCACCTCATAATCATCCACCAGCTTTAAGGTGACCCGCTTGACATCAAAGTCAACAACCGCTCTATGCTTAGTCAACCAATCCATACAAAGGATCACATCGAAACCGTAGAAGGGTAACTCCATCAAATCCATAAGAAAAACATGACCTTACACAGACAAAGGGCATCTCCTATACAACTTCCTAGTGACTACAGTCTCACCAAAAGAAGTAGTCAATTGCATTCCTACTTCAAGAAACTCAACAAGTATAACAAGCAAATGCACATGCTCACTCAACATATAAAAATGCGTGGATCCAGAATCAATCAAGGCAGCAATGATAATGACTGAAGAACAAAGGTACCTGCGATAACATATGTATCGTTGTGCTCCTCGCGCTGAGCATAAACCCTCGTAGGACCACCTTCTTCAGACCGAACTGCAACCACATGTGCAATGCCTCTCTGGCCCTCTTCTCTCCTCTAAAACTTCCCTCGGCCGCGCCCACGGCCTCTCTGAGGTGCAGCCATAACAGGTGTACGTCCCTGGCCTCCTTCTGCCAACAAAAGACACTCCCGCCTTATGTGATCCGCTGAACCACAATTCCAACATGAATTCCATGTCACCACAACAGGAGCCTAAACCTCTCTAGCTGCTCGAGGACAATCTCACCTCAGATGGTCCCTCGATCCACATGTCCAGCACGTGTGCTGCTCAGACCTCACTCGGCCTCCCCGAATCTGATCGCCTCGACCCGGAGCACCTCGCCTCACCTCAGGCTGATGTCTCCTATCTCGACCTCTTTTTTTCCGTCCACCCCCAGAACTATACTCAGATGCTCTCTTCCCAGAGCTAGATCCAACACCTCGAGATGACAAACCCGAGTTATGTTTGATGTCTTTGGATCGACATACAAGCACATCAAAGTTGGTGTAATCCGCAGCCAACATATACGTCTTGACTTCCTGTACCAGCCCGTATCGGAAGCGATCACATCAGTGCCTCTAACTAGGTATCAGCTCAGGGGCATACTGGCTCAGGCGTACGAACTGGACCTCGTACTCAGCCACAGAAAGGTTGCCCTGAACTAGCGACATAAACTCGCGTTTCTTCTCGTCCAAGTATCTCACCCCCAGATACTTCCTCTTAAAGGCACCCTTGAAATACTCCCAATCTACTTCATTGGCTTCCATACCGGTAGTGGTAGTCGTCCACCAGTTATAGGCATCGCCTTGCAGCAAAGAAACTGCGCATCCCAGCTTGCACACATCGTTGCATCCCATTTGATCCATAGTACGGATCGTGCTCGCTAACCAGACTTCAGACGCCTCAGGAGACATCCCATAGAACTCAATGGCTCCTAAACTCCTCAACCTCTCCAAAGGTAGACCCGTCTGCCCATCTGCAGGGGCCTGTATATGCGCTCCGACTACAGCAGCCTGAAACACCCCAGTGATCACCTGAACCAGCGGCGTTAGATCACCCAAACCCGGACTTGCATGTCCTTGTTGTTCCTGCTCCCCACCTCCAGGTGGTGGCGGAGGAGGTAAGTTTCCACCATGAGGGACATCAGCCCCTTGCTCACCCTTGTCGCCCTGCTCAACCGTAAGCACTATTGTGTTCGACCTCAGCTCTCTCCTCGGACCCATAGTGCTATTTTAAACAAGGCATAACAACAAAAACAAATCAAACCATTTAGGGCAGCCTCAAGCAAGGATCCAAGTTTACAAAACACATTTAACTAGTGTAATAAGGCAATGGGTACCCCGATTTCCCTCAAGCATAACATAACATACAAGAGCATATAAAACTCATCATGCTTTCATCATCCACAACCATCATATTTCAATATCACATCATCATCATCATACAATCATATTCATTTCGCATGCGATTCACATCAATCAAGCATGGCATAAGCTCCAAAATTCAGCCAAATTCATGCTTTTCAATCAATATACATCAATACATATCAATTTCACATACCAACATCCCCAATTCATTCGTAACATGGCTCTGTTACCAACAAATGTAACCCCCTTAGCCCGACCTAGACGCCCGACCCGAACTGAGAAGATTACACGGGGAAACTAAAGTCAACCCGTTAAAGTCAACCTCGATTAACGGCCTTTTTTCCTTTTATCTTTTCTAGAAGCACATTATTAACCTATATGATTAGAAAAACAACTTAGCGAAAGCGGCACAGCGAACGGAACTAATTTAGGGCTTCAATTACATACAAACATCTTTTAGGGACTAATTTGTAAAATTTCAGAATTATAAGGACTAAACAAGTTCTAAAGTTACCAATCCAAAATCATATAATATGACAACATGTCAAATTTCATCTTAAACGGATCATCCAAACTCATTAAATTAAGAATTCAAGACTTAGGGACCAAAACGTAAGAAAACAGAAACCTGAAACAATTCAAATTCAAATCCAACGGTAAGATGTTTCGAAACACAGGCCTTGTATCGAAACGGTCGTTTCGAAACCAGGTTGATTGTTTCGATACAAGGGTGCGTTCCGAAACCCGTATCAAAACACTGCTTTATAGTAGCAAAATGTTCCGGGACGTTCCTACCCGTTCCGAAACCTCATGATATTCCAGGCCACCGTTCCGAAACAGGTAAGGGCGTTCCGATATGCCTTGCCCTGCAACTTCACAATTTTTCTGATTTTTCCTCACATAATCACCTCTGAAAACATTCCAATTCATGCCACAACATACATACAACATGTGTAAGCATCAATGACCAACATTACGAAGCATAAACTAAAACATAGCATCATTCATGCAAGCATTAGATCTATAGGCATGCTTCCTAGTCTTCAAACCATACAAAAGCTAAAAGCCACATTCAAGCACAAATCAAACCTCAAAGGCCATTTACAAACCAAAATAAGCAAACCAAACATGCTTAAGGTGTCTAACATCAGCAAATACTAACAAGAGTAGAAATCCCACCCATTTCCACTTATTACACTAAAGGTGAACCACATACATCGCTTAATCAAAACTCTTGGAATCCCCTTGCTTTTGGGCAGCCTTGAATGCTCAATTTTCTGCATTGATGAAACAAATGAGCGTAAGCATATAGCTTAGTGAGGCTAAAACAACATTCGTCAATGCATTTCATTTAATCATTGCAACGTCATTTGTAAACTCATGTCTTTCTTTTAAACTTGCTCATTTGAGCATTCAATGCACTTTTAAAACCACATGCATATTGCATCATTAAAATAACAACAAATTCCTTTAATCATGCTTAAACCAAGCATCACATGTATTCTTGCATCATTCACAAGCATCTCATGCTTAATCATTAATCATTAACATTATATTGGCTCTCAAGTGATAATCCTCAAACCATACCAAAACAAATGACACAATCGGATACGCGCATTACAAGCGTTGTCCCACGCGTTTCATACATACTACCGGACTACACAAGGTGGAGGTTAATGGCACAATCACAACCCCTCAACACCCGTGATGGAGATTAATGGCACAATCACAACCCCTCAACACCCGTGATGGAGATTAATGGCACAATCACAACCCCTCAACATCACTCGTCGGTAGTTGTATAATTCCACTAACGAGAGTACGAGACACATACCACAAGACTCACACACGGGATTAAACCATTCACTGTTGTGATCTTAGCCTCAATCTTTAGGGTACTTGGATGTAGATTACGGCACAATCACAACCCCTCGACATCCAAGGCGACTTTATTCACGGTGCACCCAATCCTATAGTCGGCTAACTATATCCGATTAAAAGTAACAAAAAACCACTTTCATCACTTGCCAATATAATCATTTAACATCAATATTCCACAGTTTTACAAGCATAAACACAATGCCATTTCCACAATCATAAACATGCTTAACATCATATGCATTTATCACATAAACTAAGGATCACTTACCTAGTGCATCCTGAACATAATAGCATTAAAATCCAGCATTAACCATGCTTAAAACATGCTTTAAAATAGTAGTCAAAACCACATTTAACTCAAGTGCATTTCCATCAAAACATAGCACATTTCCGAGAGAGACTTCGAACCACTTACTCTTGAGCTTAGCGAAGTGTTTCAAACTTACACAAAGCTCCCAAGACCATGCTCAAAGCGTTACAAAACTGGAAAATCCATTTCCACTCACCGATACGCGAAGCCTTGCTCACCGACACAAAAATTACTCTTCTGGAGCCTCCAACAACGTCTCGTTTGCTCCCGGATCAAGATCCCATGTTTTCATATCATCAAAACAGAGATCTAAATGCATTAAAATGCATTTCAACACCAGCAACCAATCACAAACTTGTTGCTCACCCAAACTACACCAATTTACCCATCCGAAACAACCGAAAACGCAATCGATTGCTTCCTAAACCAAGCCCATCTATCATACATCACATCCAAACAATTATAAACATCAAAACACATCTAAAATCAATCAAAACCCATCCTTATACCTCCGACAAGCATTACTTCATTATTTCACCTCAAAAACCCAACTAGAACTATCAAGAAACTCAAGGATCTCAAGGATATCGGGATCTATATCAACAAAACCTCTTTTCAACATATTAACCAACACAAAACTCAATTAAAATCAATCTAAAACAGAGCTTAACAAAACAAGTCAGAAAATTAAGAATTTCATCTTATTTTTGCAAGATTTAAATCTCAACTCAAAACTATAATGAAAACTCAACCAAAAACATTAATTAGAAGCCAAAGATCTTGGGAATTTCAATAAAGAACCTTGATTAGAGGTTGAGAACGATATTTAGCTCCAATCCTTGCTTTCCTCAATAAATGACAAGTTTTCCTTAGCTAAAATCTTTAAGATCTTGAAAGAACTCTTAAAGTTTGTTTAGAAAATATTGAGAGAGTGTTTCGGAGAAAAGAATTCTGGAGAAAATGAGTTAGAATTGTGTTTGGCTGAAAATGAGAAGAGAATGGTAGTTACGTGATGGAATCTCACTAATTAACCACCTAATTAATTAAATAAAATAAAAGCCAATTAAAATTATTTAATTAAAACCATTTTAAACACATGTTATATTAAGGAAAGGCTAAATTGCCATAAAGCTCCCTAAAGATTCTAAGATTTTGGCTTCTCCTTTAAAAATCACATTTTCCACAGTTTTGAAACTTTACAATTTGGTCACTACCCAAAATGTACCACTTCCGAAACTCTTTTTGTAAAATTGATTTGACCAACCTCTTAAACATATTTTTAGAGGATTTTAGTAATTTTTACCATATTTTTATCCTATCCGGATCCTTGATTTCCTTAAATCATCTTACGCGATTCGAACCATTTCCAACCGGTCCGGTGTCTAAAACATCTAGGCCCAAAACCAGGGCGTTACACTGCTCTATTGGATCTATTCCTATTTCCCTGCAATTGCTTGCTTACCTTTGGTATATCTATTTGTAATATTTGTTTGTTGCTTTAGCTTTTTTCCTTTCTGCTTTTCCCTATCTTTATCCTTTCAATGGTTTGTTCTATATGTTTGCTTGAGCACAATTGGTCTCTTTTATCTCTTCCCTATTTTGCTATGCCTATTTTTTATGCCTGCTCTTACTATGTGTTACCATTTCTTTCGTTCTCTTCTAGTGTCTTCCTTATTTTTTGCCAATATCTAGTTTTCTCGCTAATGTATTCTGTGTTTAGAGCTTTATTCAGATTATCTCTTGTCCCTTATGTTGAAGCCTCTATCACCATTGACCTGATTGGCTATGTTCGACCCTTTCTTGGGGAGCTGCCAACGATCCACCTAGTTGGAATTTTTTTATTTTCTATCGACTACTATCCATCTATGGAACATCTTATGATGTTAATACTTTTCTCTTATTTCCATATTTTCCTTTATTGTGGCTCGTCTACCTTATTGTTATGGAAGTGTTTACCTATTATTATATTTCTCCTTTCTGATCCCTTAGTGTCCCTTATACCTTACGATGCCTCTACATCTCTCAAACTGTACAATCTTGTACTCCACCCTGGATGCATTCGTAGGACCACATGTTTTTGGAAAGGTATCTATCCTTTTTGGATTCAGGTCTGCTCTATGCTATCGATGGGTGTTTTAGGTTTGGCCCTGAATTTTTTTTTCTATCCTTTTTCGATGTTTTCACTAAGGATTTTGTTTGTATCCTTGCTTAAGGGCTTCATTCCTCGTGGGACATACCTGACGCTATGGGCTTGGCTTGGCTTGCTTGTAGGTCTACTTGCTTATGGAAAGGTAACCTACTTCTATCTCCTTAGACCATGGCTTTCCTTGATACTTTACTACTTTTTGTGGAATTTTTTGTTACAATACTCTTTTGTATTATGGTGATGGTTATTTGGCCATGCTTGATTGTCTATAGCCCTCTTTTCTACTTTGTTTGCTGGAATCTCTTATTGTTTGCTATTGACCTAGTTGTCAAGAATACAACCCATCACGGAAACACTATCTCTATGTTGCTTACAACAATTACTTCATCCATTTTTCCTATAGAATTTTGCTATATCTATATCATGTTTACTAGTTTCTTCTTGTGCTTATTGTGTCATCATACTTGTTTTATGGCTTTATGCTATTGTTAGTACTCTGCTTTGTTTTCCTTTCTATTTTTTGCTAACTCTTTTTCCTCAACCGAGTCTAATAATATACTAAGCAATGGCTACACGATGCTGCTGGATTTCCTGTGGTTCTAGCAATGCTCAACCTCTATTGCTTCGACATGGGAACTGGTAAGGGCACCCACCCCTCTCAGCTCTCTTTCCAAAAGTTGAAATCTATGCATTTTCGATATTATCACATATCTCTATCCCACTCCACTTACTGGAGAACCCATATTCTATCCAAATATGGGAACATCCTCTCTATGTTGCTTTCGGTAATATTGTTATCTATCTTTCACACTATGTTTCTTGCTATTATTGCTCAATGCACCTTCACACTAACCTTATGGCCTTCCACTACTCTTGATAGGGACACTGTAACCCCCAAAACCCGGACTAGAAGAAAACACCGAATTTAGGAAGTTACAATTGAAAACTTTTCCCTCAAGAAATCCAATTTTGAAAATTATACTTTATTTAAAATAACGTAACATAAATTTAGTAATAAAAAAATATAAACATTATAATAAATAGGTCGATTTATTTATATAAAATCTCTGAATTAAAATAATAGTAGATGAATGCTAAAAATAATCTCAAAATATAAATAGTCTAAAATTACACCCATGACCCAAAATAATAAATAGAAATCTGATTAAACAAAATAGTTTCGTATTGTATAATAAAATAACCGGATAAAATCTGAGATCCTCCAAGTACCAAGATGCCTAGAGTCCAAGATATCTTTAAAAGAAAAATTATGGGGGAGTAAGCTAAAGAGCTTAGTGTGACTCTAAAGTGCATAAACAGAACAACACAAGAATCATACCATCATCATAGTCATCTCAACAGTCAATCGAATATACAGATATGCAAAGCATGATGCACCGAAGTCTATGTCAAGAACCCATCTACATCACCGTCCGAAGAGTAAGGTTCCCCTGAATCACTCTCTACATCGTCACCATCTGAAGTGGAACTCAGCCCGAAGGGTAGAACCGCTGATCCGAAGTGGAATTTAGCCCGAAGGGTAGAACCGCTGATCCGAAGTGGAATTTAGCCCGAAGGATGAAACCACTGAACTTCCGCCATACATTTCCCACCCAAATGATATGACATGAATGTTGTGATTCCAATCCGAATGCAACATCATTATTCCGAAAATGCATGAGCATTTAGTCCGATAGTTATTATTCAAATTCCGGTGTATGATGCTTAACATAATGGCATACAACATATCAGATAGCGCAGATCACAACATATTTTAGAGTCAAACATCACATAACAAAAACATATTTCACAGTTAAACATCACACAACAACAACACATATAGTATAGCACAAGCAGAGAACACACCTTAGCCAAAGCAACTCAACCTACTTAATGATGCGCCTTCCACAATCAGAATTACTAGGTCTAACTATATCGGTACCATTGATCTCCAAATCAATCGAAGACACGGTTGGTTTGAACGATTCAGGTAAAGTGGGTCGAATAATTCAATTTAGACTAGTTACACGGGTTGGTTACAAGTACGAGTCGTTAGGTCTAAACAAGGGTCATTATATTGGGTCGGGGTTTGGATCCAACATAGTTTATACTGACTAAAGATTCCAAGGAGAAAAGCGGGGTGTCATGAGTATACGCAACATGATAAATAAAAGAAAACCTCAGTGTATAGATATACATACATATATTTGGGTCAAAATATTCATAGCATATAAATAATTTATCAAATAAGAATATGTATATATATATTTGTATAACAAATGGTTTGCAAACCGTTTTCTTCACTTTGAAAGCAATGCATGGTGATTCGATTAATACTAAATAAATAAATAAGATGATAATAGATTGATATATTTACCTTTCTCAGATGCGGTAAATTAGAAAAAGAATTTTGAGCACCTTTGGTTTTGGCAAAAGAAAACTAACAAGGAGCATGGGGTTTTTGGGTGAGTTAAAGGCAAGTTGGGAGTTTGGTTCACGCACAACAGTATGCAATGGGTCTAGGGAAGAACGACGGTGACTGAAGGTTGAATGGTTCTAGCGTTTCGGTAGTCGGCATGTAAAGCTTTAGAGAAACATATTGTGTGCTTTAGGGTTTATATATAGGTAACATAATATTAATCGTCAAATAAAAAAATAATAAAGAATTCAGGGAAAATATGGCTCATAATTCTTATCAAACATAAATTGCCCATTTAAAATTTGAAGTTATTAAAGATTAGTAAATGGCACCAAACTTTAGGGAAAATGAAATTTAGACCATAGACTTGAAAAATTACAAAATAATCTTTAACTTTAAAAATATTTCGAAATCAACCATGAAGCTTTTAAAATATTTAAATAAATCTTAAACCAATAACATTGAATGAAAAAGACAATTTTTTAAAAGAAAGTTACTTGACAGACCCTAAACTTTTAGAAATTACGATTTTAACCCAAAATCAGAGTTTCTATGAATTCAATCATGAGTTCAAAAATGTCAACATCAAAAGTTTCAAAAAAATTATAGTTGAATACCAAAATGTTGGTCGTTTCGCAAAGTGGTCTCAAATTCCAATTTTAGTTTTTTTACAAATCGATTCAAAAATTCTCAAAAGCTAGGATTTCAAGAATTAGGGATTTCAAAATTAGGAATTTTGTGAATCTAGGTTTTACAATTTGGCGTAATTTTTGGGGTGTTACAGACACCACGTTTGGAGTTGTACCCAACAATGGCTACATACATTCAGTACGAGTTGCTACCTTTTTACCTTTCTCCATTTTCTTTCAGCTTTTAATTTCACTTTCTCTCTATTATTTGGTCTGTATATTTTGGCTTTTTTGGTTTCTTTTCCATTTGGTTTGTATTAATTTCTTTCATGTGTTCTTTTCCTCTTTGGTATGTATCTATTTTTGTGGTGCTTGTGGTTTATGCTTGATGACCTTTTTGGTTCGTTTCGTTGGTCTAGCATGCTTTATATACTTGCTCGGCCCTTTGCTTTACATGCTTGTTGTTTTCTCTTTACTCATGTTTCGTTGCTCCGCTACATCATATCCTTCTATTCGACTTGTAATCTACATCTTCGATGCTCTTACTCTATCCCACACTTGGGACTATGATTCGATTACACTATCAACAACCATTTATATGGGCGATTTATATACGCGTTTTCCTACTGTTACCACGTTACTGTGGCATAAAAGTTTTCGGGAGACCCATTTACCTTTCAACCCAACCCTCTTTACGCTAGGGCTTCGGCCCAATTTAATTACCCTCTCCCTTCTTAATAGGTATTTCAATCCTACTACAATTCATACTTTGATGCAAATAAGGCAAGCTATTTTAATATGGTCAATTAATATCTTCCTTTCTATTTAAACTACCTTACCCTATTTACTTTTACTCGCCCTACTTCTATATCTTCTCTTATAATCCTACCTTTCTACGATAAACTCCTACTCTTTGAGAACCCCTTCTCTTTCTCAATTCGTACCTCTACTTCTCTTTATCCTATGGCAAACAAGTATCTCTTCCCTCAACTCAACCATATCAAGCTCACCGATGAGAAAGCATGCCTCGTCTATACCCCGGATTTCAGTTGGGAACTAGGGGAAGATGATCCCAACTTTGTTTGGATAGGGAGATTTATCTCTTCTAAACACATTGAGGATCGAGCAGTCCAAAACGCATTTGAAGGCATATGGAAGAAAAGCAATATGCATTCTATCTCCATTATTAAAGAGAACTATTTCAAGATTATGTTTGCCGATGTAGAAAGCCGAGAAGATATCTTAGGTCAAGGACCTTGACTTTGCGAGGATGAATGGCTAGCCCTAGCGGAGTATGATCCCGCCAAAAATATAGATGAATATTCTTTCTCCCTCATGCGTATTTGGTTACGTATCCACGGGATTCCTGCTTCCTTAGTCGTAGACGCTGATAGGGCGCATATAGTCGGACAATCACTTGGAGTGATGATCGGGCCAGTCTTAAGGACGGACACACGGAAATTCGAAGGTAATATTTCCAAGTACCTCCATGTGGAGATCATGCTCGATGTCACAGGACCAGTTCATCGTTTTCTCTTTATCGGCAAGGACGACTCCAAAAAGATGTTATCGTTTGCAATATGATCATCTGCCAATCCTTTGTCATGGTTGTGGTGTTGTTAGCCACACGGTTGCCACTTGCCCTGAAAAAAATACCTACGATCCCAACGAGTTGCAATACGGGGAATGGCTCTGGTACATCCCACCCCGTCGTCGTGAACAAGGCTCGCGCGGCTGTATTAGGATTGTGGTCCTGGAATCTTTCGAGCCCAAACCGCAACCACCTTCAGGTACATGCCACTTCTTCTACTCATCTTACATCCCTACCAACTTGCTTTATATAATTTAACATTGCCTACCATTTCATCAAACTAACACCATCTTTATGCAAGATCAATTGGCCAATGAGAATGTCATCACTGCTGTTAAAGATAACGATTCGCACCTTTCCTTCTACTTTAATTGCTATCGTAGTCCTCTCGGATCTTTTCTGTTTCCTATGCTTCTGTCACTTACTATGTTTTTCCCTTTTTTCTTACAGAACTCGAATGTTGGAGATTCTGCTTCCTACTCGGAAAATCAAAATCCACCCAAGGAGTAGGCAGAGGTTGACGCCGCTTTGGGGTGGTATCAAAGGATCCCACGATAGATGCTGAACCGAAAGACAAGACCCCAGGCACTTCCTCTCGGTCGGCCTCACGGGTCACTTTACCACCGCGCTCCCTTGCTCTGCGGCCCCTTTAGACCATTCTCCCAATGCAAGAAGATACGACATATGACATCATCTATGCCGCTTTGGATGGCATGATAAGCCCCACTGCCCAACATATTTTAGATCTGGATGAAGAACTAAGTAAGCCTTTCCATCCTCAATGCGATCTCCTTAATGATTTTGAGGACTGGTTAGCTAAAAATCCACACACATTTACAGCTCCAGCTGCACCAATTTCTGGTCCACCTCCTCGGGGCACGAAGAGACGTTCACCCATGCAAGTGGCGCTCCAACCTAAGCTTCCTAAACCTGTAGTACCTTCTTCTAAAGGAAAGGCTGGGATGAGAAGCTCAAACAATTCTCCGGCGGCGATTGATTCTCAACCCCGCTGAGGGAAATGATCGTGCTATATTGGAACTGCCAGGGCCTCGGCAAAGCCCAAAATTTTCATAATCTGAAGTAGTACATCCAACGGACAACTCGGATATTTTATTTTTATGTGAAATTAGATTAAATAAGGCATCTTGTGCACGCCTTTGTGTTTCATTAGGAATGGTTGAGGTTCTTTCTTTAGATTCCAATTCTTATTGTTCAGGGCTTGCTTTATTTCATTCGAATAATATTACTATGAATTTGCTTTCGTACTCGGATCACCATATTCATTCACTAATCCAAACTCAATCATCACAAGTTTTATATACGAGAATGCATGGATTTTCGGAAACTAACCAAAAAATTAAAACTTGGGAACCAGTAGATTCGATTACTAACAATATTGGCCTTCCTTGGTTAATCGGGGGAGACATAAATGAGATCCTATCGGACAATGAGAAACACGGGGCTGTCGTCGGGCACGCTCTCAAATCAACAACTTTCGTGATTGTCTATCTCGCAACGATCTCTTTGATTGTAAACCCACCTCGAGTTGGTTCACTTACACCAAATATGGGCCTAACACCCCAACAATTCCTGAACGCTAGGATCGGTTCTTAAGGAACTCTACGTGGAAGGCTTCTAATCCTTTCTATAAAGTCACCTCTGAATTTAACGCCAAATCCGATCATTGATTTCTCCTTTTGGATACTGAACCTCCTTCGCATCGCGCCTCTAGGCCCGCGGCTAATCATTTTCGCTTTGAAAATTGACGGGCCTGTCATAATGAGAGCATTTCTATAGTCCAAAAAACATGGGCCTTTACTGATGGTGATACCTTAGACAAAGTCTGAGCCATAGGTTCTCACTTAAATGATTGGCAATCGCACCAACGGTACAACACCACTAGAAATTTTCAAGTCCTTACAAAAAAGATTAACAAATATCTTAAACGTCCCCTAACGAATGCAACGAAGCCTACTTATCTAGCCGCAAAATCGGAACTCCACAAATTGCTCGACTCGTAAGAGGCCTACGGGGCCCAATGATCCCGCACAATGTGGCTTCCCCATGGTGACAAAAACACATCTTTCTTTCATGCTCGTGCAAACAATTGTTGTAAGAAAAACACAATCAAAGGCTTTATAATACCAACAATGTCTGGAGAGAAGGTGAAGAGGATATCATGGATATTGTCTCCCAATATTTTCAGACCCTATTCACTACTTCCAATCCAAACATCTCTGACCAAATTTTGTCTAAAATCGAACTATCCATTACCCTTGCAATGAATGAGGGACTCTCAAGGGCTTTCACTCTTGATAAGGTCCTCCAAGCTTTTCGTGATATCGATCCTCGTAAGACACCAGGTATTGTGTGCCCTCCCAGTGGGTTTTACAGACAGCACTGGGACACAGTTGGCAAGGATGTCACCCAACTATGCCTCGATCTCCTCAATGGGGCTGCTGACATGGCCTTCGTTAATCGAACAGTACTGGTACTTATTTCCAAAATAAAAGAGCCCACTACAATGCGCCACTTAAGGCCCATTAGCCTCTGTACAATAATCTATAAGATTGTTGCCAAAGTCTTAGTTAATAGAATGAAATCTACGATTCCTTTATGTATTAATAGCAATCGAGTCGCTTTTGTCCAGGATCAGAATATCTCGGACAATATTCTTATTGCTCATGAAATTATCCACTCGATTAACATCGGATACAATAACTTCTCCCAAGGTGCTGCACTCAAACTGGATATGGAAAAGGCTTTCGATCGCGTGGAATGGCCCTTTATCCAAAATGTCATGCTTCGTATGGGTTTCAATTCTACTTGGGTTTCACTTATAATGTGTTGTATCTCTACTGTCTCCTTTACTGCAAAGGTCAACAACTCCTTCTCACCTTTTTTCTATCCACGGTGAGGCCTCTGACAAGGTGATCTATTATCCCCTTTCCTTTTCCTTTTCTGGACCCAAGGCCTCTCGGCATACCTAAAAGATGCACAACAAATTGGCATGTTACATGGACTTGGGGCTTGCAAAACTGGTCCTAAAGTGAACCATCTTCTATTTGCAGATGAGTGCATGGTTTTCATCAATAATAAATCAGAGGAAGCTAAAAATATCAAGTTGGTTCTCCATACTTACTCCATATCCTTAGGAAAAGCGGTTAATTTTGAAAAATCGATGATCTTCTATAATCATCACACCGCTCAGGCGATCATGGGGCCTATTAATGCCTCTTTGCAGGTCAGGGAGGTTGATAATCCGGGAGTTTACCTCGGTGTTCCCCTTCTGGTATATATTCAGTGTCGAGACTTCATGTTCCATGATCAGCCCTGCTGGGACCTAGTAAAAGTTTGTGATTACTTTACGATCGATGATGCTAATGATATTCTTAACATTCCCATTATTAATGACAAATGTGATTCTATCTTATGGAACCCCCATGACTCTGGTATATGTTCGGTTCGCTCTGGCTACTCGTTCCTGCAACGTCCCCCGAAGCCACGCAATCGACCCTATCGGGTTTGGAAGGTTTTGGCTAAGCTAAAGGTCCTTCCAAAAGTTAAGACCTTCGGCTGGCAGCTAGGGTCGGATGTCCTACCTGTGGGTTCCAAGCTCAAAGTATTTACTCCCGATGTAGGTCCTTGCCCACTCTACCTATCTTGCCAAGAATCTATCCTCCATGCCCTTAGGACTGCCCAGGGGCCTCCGAGGCTCTTTTTCTGGCAGGCATCCCTCCCTCTCTAATCTGTAGCTCGTCTTCTTCCGGCTTACAATGGCTTGAAAAAGGTGCAGCTACGCTATCATTTGATTCGTTTAGCCTCTTTCTCAAGGTTCTTTGGAACATATGGAACCGTCATAATGACTGGGTCCACAACCACCATTTGCAGCCCCCTTGGCTCACTGCTTTCAACTATATCGGCCTACAGCGCGACTATAAGGAAGCGAAATCTTCTACCCATATCACTCCATCGAATCACCCCCACTCTCTCAACCTCACTAGAGGCGGCCCTCGGCAATGTCTCTTAAAGTTAATGTGGACGGGGCTTTTGACCTGATCACACGCGCGGCAGTAGTTGGAGTAGTGGTTCGTGATGATTTGGGAGCTATTTTTGGTGGCCTCGCCTACCCATTGGGCAACTGTTTGGATGCTACCACGGCCGAGGCTCATGCTCTTCTTGTTGGTATCACCTTTGCACAAGAACAAGGTTGGTCCAACTTGGTCTTTGAGACGGATTGTGCTTCCATTGCAAAAAGAATTAACCATTCGGGGCCAGATCTCTCCATCATGGGTCCCACCCTCTTACAAGCCAGGAATTTGCTTGCTTCGCTTTCCCTATATCAGGTCCATTATGTAAACAAAGAGGCTAACTCTGTTCATACTATAGCCACTTATGCTCTTCGTACCACGACCTCTTTATCCTTTGGTACCCTTTACCTGGATTGTATTCATAACTTTGTACTCAGCGAGGTTCAATTTCGATCATGGTAATACATCTTTGGGTACTCTTTTCCCCATTAGGGGCCTCCTGGTTTTCTTAGCCTGGGGTGTTAGCGGAGATTTTAATGAGGCCCACTTTCTTCAAAAAAAGGTAATGGGCATTCTAATTTCCCCCCAAACATAGCATAAAGCACACCACATACATGTCACAACCATCTTGCAACAAAAGCATTAAGATTCAGCCCAATCTACCATCACATATAACAGCTCACATTCATATTACAATCACCATCACTTGATCAACATTAACATGCTTATAACATTCACCATACAAAACAAACATCACCAAGTACACACATTCACATCTCAATTACTTACCATCAACTTATCATCATCCCATTCTTTCTTAACATGGCTCTAATACCACCAAATGTAACCCCCTCGACCTAGCCTAGCCGGTAGACCGAACTGAACGGGTCACACGGGGAATATTGAAGTAAACCGGGAAGGTTTACCTCAATAAACGACCTTATTTTTTTCTTTTTATCTTGTCTAGATGCAAATTAGGTTCCTATGTATTTTACAAATTAGCGAATCAAACACAAATCAAACGCTCATCCATTTTATCCAATTTTTGTTTTTAGTGACCATTTTGTAAACTTAAAAAATTCCAAGATTTTTTCCCCATTTCGGTTTACCAACCTTTTGTTAGTCTAATTACATGAATCTCTATCTCAGCTCAAAATAATCATTCAAACTCATTTAATTGCGTCCACAACATTCAGGGGCTAAAACGTAAAGATTCAGAACATTCAAAGATGCTATTTAACTACCATCATATCGATACCCTTCGAGAGGGTATCAATACGCCCTCGACGAAAAGACTTCCAGTCTCAACAATACAAAGGGTTGTATCGGTACACTCAAGGCACATATCATTACACCCAAAACCAGTCGACAAAATGTGTATCGTACGCCCTCATGTATCGGTACCCCCTTCAATTTACGAAGGCCGTATCGATACACTATCAAGTGTATCGATACCCGGTAGCCTGCAAATACCTAAATTGATGTTTTACACACTTTAAACCATCCTAAAGCATTCTAAAATGCATTTAAACATACATATAACTCAAATGAACTTCAACCATCAAATATGCAAGGCAACTACAACATCATATCATGGCAATTACCAACAATGTATTCTAAAGACACGCTTCCTATGAAAATCAAGCATCCAAAAGTCAAATCTCAAAACAAAGCATAATCCAACAATTAGAGGCTATTTACAATACAATATAGGCATACCAAACTTATACAAAAACAGAAAATACCAAAACAAACAACTCCAAGACATTGAACACCCTCATTGCCTTTATTACTCTAGTCCATAACCAACAGACATTCAAGTGAAGTCTCTTGGGATTCCTTTGCGAGTTGCTGCCTCCAAATACTTAGTTATATGCATTGATGAGCAAAGGAGAGCATAAGCATAAAAGCTTAGTGAGGAATGCTCAAAAACCAAAAACACCATCAATGCTCAAAACCATTTTCACACTTTTGAAAACCATCATGTCCTCTTTGAAATTCATTCACTTCATCATTAAAATCAGCATGTTATACAACATGCAACAAGTATCAAATACTTCACAGCAAAAATTCATTGCTAACATATAAATAAAGCCTTCCATTCATAACCACCAATATGCAAAGCTTTAAGGTAAAACATGCATTTTCTATATTATGCATCATATACATTTCCATAACAATTTAATCAATTATATTCGCTTACAAGTGATCAACAACATTCTCATTTCTCAAAAAGCACATCGAATACACGAATTACCAAGTGTTGTACCAAAGACTTCATACACTCTACCGGCACCTCAAGGCTCACACACGAGAGCTACCCTCCACTGTTGTGACACCCGTGGTGGAGTATTTGGTACAATCACAACCCCTCAACACCACTCATCGGTAGATGTATAGCCCAATAATGAGAGACGGGACACCATACAAGGTTCGTACACAGGAGCTATCCTCCTCCGTTGCAACACTTTAAACATTCCTTGATCGTTTGGGTACTTGGATGGAGTTTCCGGTACAATCACAACCCCTCAACATCCAAGCCGACTTGTTTATAGTGCACTAAATCCTATAGCCAGCTAACTATATTCGATTTCATTTGCAAAACACTTTACACAACATCACTTGCCAATATATATCACTTTTAACTCAAACCCCATTATTTTTCAAAGCATTTACAATAAGCCATATTCCAAGCATTAAACCATGCTTCAAAGACCATGTATAAACACATGCATGCAAGGATCACTTACCTAGTGAATCCTTAAACCATATGGCATCATCAACAACATATCATACACTCAAATCATGCTTTAAAACAGTAGGCGAACACATTTAAAAACAAGTGCATCCATAAGCTCATAATAGCACAATCCGAGGGAGAAAATCACTTTACTTACTTTCGAACTTAGAAAAGCATTTCAAGCTTACACTAAGTTCCCAAAACCACTTTTAAGACATTTCAAAGCTGGAAATTCATTTCCACTCACCGACTCGTGAAACCTCAATTGCTGACGCGAAATTCAAGCGTCCAAATCCCCCAGAACTTTGCCCAAAGATTCCGAAGAATCATCCCCTGTTTATACCACATAAGAACAGAGGATTAGTGCATTAAACCCACCAGCAAACACTAAAATCCCGCAACTCTGCCCAAAGGCACCAAAATACCCATCTGAAACAACCAAAATCACATTTGATTGATCACTAAACTTAACCCAACCATCAACCAACACTTCCAACACATTTTAACCATAAATTAACATCCATAAAAACCTAATATCCTCCTTATGCCTCCAGCAACCCAGATTTCACATTTCCAAGCTAAAAACCCAAAACTAACAACCTAAACAATTAGAGATCTCATTAATCTCGAGATTCTTATGATGAAACCTCATTATCCACATCATAAATCTTTCAAAACATGATTATAACCCATCTAAAATAACTCAAAACAAAACATATACAAAATCACATTTTAAACTCTTTTTTAAGAAGATTTCAATATTTTAACAAATCAACAATAAAACCTCAATCAAAAACACAAATCAAGAGTCAAATATCTTTGGAATATCATTAAAGAACCTTGATTAGAGGGTTAGCATGAAATTACCTCCAATCCTTGCTTTTCTTTTAATTTGGCAAGTTTTCACTTCAAGAAACTTGAGGAAAATCAAGAGAAATCCTAAGGAAAGAGTTGGAAATCAAGTGAGAAAAAGAAAGAGGAAGAAATCTAGAAATTGAGAGAAAAGAGAGAGTGATTGGCTGAAGAGAAAATGATAAATGAAAGAGTTACGTCAAATTTTGTTTAACAAATTAACCACCTCTCTTTTAATTAATAAATTCACTCTCTTTAATCTTTAATTAAACAATTAAAACACATGCCAAATTAGAGAAAAGGCTTAATTGTAATAAATCTCCCTAAATATTCTAAGAATTTGACTCTCCTTTGAAAATCACACTTTTTCCACAGTTTTAAAACATCTCATTTTGGTCACTGCCCAAAATGTACACTTTATGAAACTCGTTTTGCAAAATTGATTTAGCCATTCTCATCTATATGGTTTTAGATGATTTTAGAAAATTTACCCATATTTTTACCTTATCTCGAACCATGATTTTTCTAAATTATCCTTAAATACCCGAATCTCCAACTCTAGGTTAGACTAACTCAAAGCAATGCCTAAAACACCTAGGCACAAAACTGGGGCGTTATACCGTGGACAGGTGATACACATCCTGGAATCTCGTCAGTCAAAACATCTTCAAAATCCTAAAAAAAAAAGAGAAACAATAGAAGAAGGCAATGTTGCATCGAGTTCGTTAGTGTTCAGAAAATTCTCCTTGTACAAAAGCACAAGAAGTGTTTGCCTCGCCGAATCACATTTTCTAAATTCACTACCCCTCACATATACACTCATTTTAAGCTTCTCTCTCCCTTCCTTTCAATTTCACTCTTTCCTTTATCACTTTTACTAATACTTACTATTTTTCTCTCATTCTCTCTCTCATTTTTCCACTCATTTTCTATTTCTTTTTCTTTTAATCCTTGGAAACTCTTTTTCAAGTGCAATTGATCATCTTGTACTTGTTGTGATGATAAAGGGGTTATCGTGTTCTTCCTTCCTTTAAAGTGAATGAGTACTAATTGCTATATCTGTTATGATTCACTCTTCGATCGAACTGCCAAGGCCTTCCCAAAAGCAAGTGGCTGACGTGCATGGGTACAATATCAAATAGGACTTCGTCCTTATATCTACTAATGGAAAATGGTACAAGTATCTACTTGGTCACCTTCAATTCCCCACCATCATTAAGCCATTGAAGCTTGTACGGGTGTGGGTGTTTTGTTGTCACCAATCCAAGTTTTTTCACCATTAACTTGCTAGCAAAATTAGTAGAACTTCCTCTAACAATAATCACAAAACATACCTTTCCACTGATATGGCAGTGTGTATAAAATATATTCTCTTGTTTCTGGTTGCCTTGCGCAATTTGTGTACTTAGACTCCTCTTCACAACGAGTACTTCTCCTTCAGCGAGAGGGTCTATATCTTCATCACCTTCACTTATGGCATCAACTTCTTCTTTTTCTGATTCAGATTCTATCTCTCCACTTCCTCGAATCACCATACTATGCCTATTTGGTTATTGACTAGCTATATGTCCCCTTCCGAGACATTTGAAGCTTTGAATATCCCTAGATCGATTTGATATAGCTTGTGGCTTTCCTTTGTTCACATCAACAATCTTGTTGGGTTTTAAAGTCCTAACATTTTCTTTGAACCGATTTGGTTTGCATGGCGCTTTGGGAGTAATCTGTCTCAATTTAGAATTCTGACTCCATTTAGAAGTAGAAGGGTTGTTTCGGGGTGTACCTTTATGTTTAAATTGTTGTTCCACCTTCATACCCAAGTGAACCAATTCTTCTAAGTCACATAGTATTGTAAATCCATAGTGTCTGCTATGTCTTGATTTAGACCCAAAATGAACCTTACCATGGTAGATTCAGCGTCTTTCTCAGTATTTGCTCATATCCATCTCTTTAAAATAATCTTCCACACTCATGTTGCCTTGTTTGAGGTTTTAGAGTTTCTGCATTAATTCTCGATGATAGTAAGCTGATATAAACCTCTTTCTCATTAAGCTTTTCATTACCTCTCACGTGGACATCGGACGTTCTCTCTTTCTTTGTCTATTCATGGTTAACTTGTTCCACCAAACTATTGCATAGTTAGTGAATTCAATGGATGCTATTTTTACCTTCTTTTTCTCAGAGTAATTGTGACAATCGAAGATGTGTTCGATCTTTTGCTCCTCTAGAGCGTTTTGGTGTTCTCTATTTATGAGCACAAGTGCACACTCCTATCAAGTTATAGTATAAAAGATATCGTCTCCCACAGGGATTGGAAAACTTGATTCGAATTGTAAGTCCTGCACAAAAAAGTAAATGCACAATTAAATTGGATGGTCAAAAGACAAAGTAAAATAAAAACACAAGTAATTAAAGAGGAAGTGATCATATTGATAAAGAGGGAAGGGTTATGCTGCTGCTTAGTGTGAAACTGCATTGAATAGGATAAGTTGTTTTGTTCTGCCAGATTCTGCTGCCTCGACGAATGATGGTAGGTAGACTGCTGAGACCCTCTCGCTGCCTCGGCAGAAGAATGGAACTATGTCTCCGCGACAAACTTGGCAGAACTACAAGGCTCGACATAACGCTTCGAAAGTGACTCCACTTATGTCTAAGTCAGAGTTCTATTGATGCCCACTACAGATAATACCAGTCGCGGAGTGAATCGTGCAAAGACAGCAATGTGGATTCGTCTTATTTTAGAGGCCTTAAACCCTAAACATATGTCTAGGCTAGATTGATTTCACCGTCTATAGATGAAATCGTACTTACTTCTTTCGTGAGTCCGACTCTCTCGATACCGAACAAATAGATAGAATTCAACTAATCTTTCGCCTTAATTGAAAAGTATGAAGAACATGGAATAAGTAAACCTTGTAATTTTATTTGCAAAAACAAACTTGAAATCCTAAACAACCGTTCTCACAACTAATTACAACATAACCCAAACCCAAGGAGAATTTAGAACATGTCGGCGGCAAGAAAACCTAAATTATGCCTAAGGAAAACCTCGGTTATTTTGAATTAGAGTTACAATGGGTATATATAGGCATTAGCTAGGTCTAGTCCTTCTTGAAGTAGAAGTCTTCAAAGTAGCTTTTCACATTAAATGTGACTTTAAACTCTGACTTCTTTAAGTTGAATGTGGGCTTCATCATGTTGCCTTGCTCCGCAAGTAATCTCGAGATTCTTCTTCGGTGACTCTGCCCGCTGCTACAGACATCGGAAAATTGAGTGGACAATATCGATAGAATCAGTATTTTCTGCTCTACAGATCGCACTCTGGTTCTCCAACTCCATAGTCTGCTATCGTGGGCGGCAAGGTGGGCAGCGGCAGCTACTCGGTAGCTGATGTCTCTATCTGGAACTGCATCAGTACAGCTCCTTGGTTCACTGCATCGGCATCACATCCTCAGCTCCATTTTCCCTCTATCAGCCTATAGTGCCTAAAACCAAAAGTACACTAAAATTGTACATTTTCTTTACCGAATAAAAGATAATCTAGAAAAACATGGCAGAGTAAAGAAATACTGTAAAATGCAATGCATGGTCCTAATTATGCCTAAAATGTACTCAAAACAGCAATAATATGAGATGGGATGTGCATGAAATATAGAACTTGTGGACACTTTGCACACCCCCAAACTCGAACCATTTCTTATCCTCAAGCAATGCAACCTAGACATACTTGCCCTTATATTATCCAGAAAGAAAAACATGTTTTCAACTTGATTTAGTACCTCAAGGTCGTGGCACCTATATTAGATTAGTGAAGGGAACTTAGCAAGAAAATAACTTAGAATTAATTTCTATAATGCCAGTGCAGTGTGTGCAGAACTGTGTACAAGCTGAATATGCAGAATAACAAGATAAACAAAGATGCTATTATGATATGTAAGGTTGCTACCGAGACAACACAGTTAAGCACAATATTTAATCATGGCAATGAGGGATTCAGCTTATCGCAACTACTCTTCTAGGTCTGAAATTAAGATAGCAGCAAACTACAAAACCTAGAACCCATGGAGTAGAGTCATCCCGTGAAGACTTTCATTCACTCATGCTAATTTGTCCGTCACTTAAAATTTTTTAGATTCATGGACTTTGATAGCAGCGGAGTGTCCTCGCACATGATTATTCCCAAAACCTGTTGAGGGCACCTCTAGAGTAAACAACAACGTTTCTTTTTTTTTCTCTCTCTTTTTTCTGCTATTGTGGCAGTGTTGTATTTTTTTGTTCTTGTTTTTTGCCTCGGCGGCTACCTGCAACCATTGTTAGAACTTTGCAAAGAATTCTAAAAACAAAGCAGGCAGTGTTCATTAGATATTCTAGAAAATTTAGCAAGTAACAGAAGTGATTGACAGTTTTGGCAAATTACAAAAATAATTCTAAGTCATTTTGCATGCTTTTTTCCCAAATTAAGTTCAATTTATTATTGGTGCGAAAATAAGTAATCGACTAACTATCATAGGCACAAGTTATATAACAATTTTTTTCTTTTCCGATTAACATTAAGGCAAGTACAATGCAACCTATATGCTACTAAGTATGCCTAGATAAAAAGATGTGAGAGGTATCCCCCCCAAACTCGAGATGGGCATTGCCCTCAATGCACAAAATAAAAACATAAAATAATAAAAAGAAAAATAAATACAAGAAATAAGGAAGAAGACTTAGGCTTAGTCAGATGGTGTATGGGGTTTCGAGGATTTCTATGCTGTCATCTGCAGGTTATGGCAGCAGGCTTAGCATTGATGCCCTTTTCTGTGCTTAGCGGTCTTGATTCTTAAGGGTTTGGTCCTGCATAATTATTTTTGAGAAGGGAATAAATGGTAAAGAAAATGAAAAAGTTTAAATCTAGTCCTAAAAAATCTACTCCTACTAATATGGTAAAGATATGGAAAGATAAAATTATGTCACATTGGGGTGGGCGTTCCCTAATGTGAATACTTCTTATTCTTTTGGGAGACAATCTCTTGTATAGTGCTTTAATCGCTACTCGTTAACTTTGAATTTTGTCCCCCATTTACTTGTTTTACTGTCATGGCACCATGTGGGAAGGCTTGGACTACTTCGAATGGTCCTGACCATCTAGATTTTAACTTTCCATGAAAAAGCTTGAGGCGGGAATTGAACAGTAGCACTTGCTGCCCGGGCAGGAACTGCCGCTGTTAAATCTTGTTGTCGTGCCATTTTTTGACTTTTTCTTTGTACAGTTTGGAGTTCTCATATGCCTACCACCGGAATTCCTCCATTTCTGTCAGATTTAGTAGTGTCTTTTTGCCAGCCTGTTTCTAGTCCATTTTCACTGCCTTGACTGCCCAGTACGCCTTGTGTTCTATTTCGACAGGGAGGTGGCAGGCCTTTCTGTATACTAGACGATATGGGGACATTCCGAGTGGTGTTTTGTATGTTGTCTGGTATGCCCAAAGAGCATCGTCTAATTTCAATGACCAATCTTTCCTACTTGGGTTTGCAACTTTCTCCAAGATGGTCTTGACTTCCCTGTTCGAAATCTCTGCCTGCCCATATGTTTGTGGATGATATGTCGCGGCAATCATGTGCTTGACACCAACTTTTTTGGAGTGCCTTGGCAATGAGCTTATTATCGAAATGGGTGCCCTCGTGACTAATGATGGCTCTTGGAATTCCGAACCTTGTGAATATGTTCTTTCGTAAGAATCTATGGACGATCTTTGCATCATTGTGGGGGTGGCAGTAGCTTCTACTCACTTGGAGACATAGTCTACTGCTAGAAGGATGTACATATTACCACACGAAGATGGGAATGGTCCCATAAAATCTAGTCCCCAAACATTGAATAACTCAACCTCCAAGATGGTTTGTAGGGGCATTTCGTTCCTTCTTGATATGTTTCATGTTCTTTGGCAGCTGTCACATTGTTTGTAGAGTGCTTGGGCGTCTTTATACAATGTCGACCAAAAGTAACATGATTGGAGTACTTTTGTTGTCGTGTGCTACCCTCCAAAATGGCCTCCATATGGTGTTGCGTGGCACTACGATAGTATGGCTTGATGTTCATCCTCTGGGACACACCGTCTGATAACCTGGTCTGCACAGTTTTTACACATTAAAGGCTTGTCCCAAAAATAATGCTTAGCATCATGTTGGAATCATTTCTTTCCTTGGAAGTTAAGTTCATAAGGTAAAACGCCAGATACTAAATAATTCACAATGTTTGCGTACCAGGGTGTGGTTGTCGATTCTGCTACCGCGGTCTCTTCATGGGCGACGAGTGAGATGCCTTCAACTTCCAGGGTAGCTACCAGTGCAGAGGCTAGTAGCAACTGTTCATCAGGGAATGCATCTTAAATTTCACTGTTGGAAGTCTTTTCTTGTTCATTCTCAAGCCGAGATAGGTGGTCTGCCACTTGATTTTCTGTGCCCTTCGTGTCTCGAATTTCTATGCCAAACTCTTACAGCAGCAGGATCCAACAGATTAGGCAAGGCTTTGCATCCATCTTTGTGAACATGTACCTTAAGGCAGAATGATTTGTGTGGACTATCATATTTGTGCCGATGAGGTAGGGCCAGAACTTATCAAAGGCAAACACTACTTCAAATAACTCTTTCTCTCTAGTGGTGTAGTTGGTTTGGGCAGGATTCAATGTTTTGCTGGCGTAGTAGATTTCATGGAAGATTTTGTCTCTAAGCTGTCCTATGGCGGCGCCGACGACAGTGTCACTAGCATCACACATTAGTTGGTAGGGTTGACTCCAATCAGGGGGAACTACCATAGGTGTTGTCACTAGCTTTTCCTTTAAGGTTTTGAATGCCTCCAGGCATGCCTCGTCGAAGTTGAATGGTTTGTCTTGTTCAAGCAAAGTACACAACGGTTTATAAATTTTAGAAAAGTTTTCAATGAATCTGCGATAAGAACGTGTGTGTCCTAGGAAACACCGAATGCCTTTAACAGCGATCAGCGGCGGTAAGTTGGCAATCACTAAGATCTTGGCTTTTTCTACCTCTATTCCCTGTGCGTAAATTTTATGCCCCAGGACTATGCCTTCATCGACCATAAAGTGGCATTTTTCCCAATTAAGAACCATGTTTGTTTCCTCGCATCTTGTGAGCACTTTTTCAAGGTTGTCGAGGCAGCTGTCAAAGCTGCTGCCGAAGACAGAGAAGTCGTCCATGAATATTTCATTGAAGTCTTCTATCATGTCGGAGAAAATAGCAATCATGCATCGCTGGAATGTGGCAGGGGCGTTGCATAATTCGAATGCCATTCATCGAAAAGCATAAATGCCATATGGGCCGGTGAATGTTGTTTTGGCCTGGTCCTCTGGTGTGATGGCGATCTGATTTTAACCTGAATATCTATCCAAAATAGTAGAAAAAGGTTTTCCAGTAAGGCAGTCAAGCATTTGATCAATAAAAGGTAACAAAAAATGATCCTTTTTGTTGCTTTATTTAACTTGCGGTAATCCATGCATATTCTCCAACCAGTTACTGTTCTAGTTGGTATTAACTTGTTATTGTCATTTCTTACCACAGTTATGCCACCTTTCTTTAGTACACATTGTACCGGGCTTACCCATTCAGTGTCCGAGATGGGATATATGATGCCAAAGTCTAACCAATTGATGATCTCCTTTTTGACAACTTCTCTCATGGCATCGTTTAATCTCCTCTGGGGATCTACAGTTGGCTTTTGGTCCTGCTCGAGTTGGATTTTGTGCATGCAAATGGTCGGGCTTATTCCCTTTATATCTGTAATGGTCCAGCCTATTGCCTTCTTATGCTACCGCAGTAGTGTTTTCAGTTGTTGTTCATGTCTAGGCTGCAACATGGAAGAAATTATTACTAGAAGTGTATCATTAGGTCCCAAGAAAACATACTTAAGTTGTGCAGGTAAGGCTTTTAATTCAAGAGTGGGGGTTGTTCAATAGATGGTTTGAACATTCTGCCCCTCTTTTCTGTGTAATTCAATGGTTTGAAGTACTTATCTGGCCTGTTTGCTATCCAGTATGCTTCTTCTTGTTCCTCCAGTTCATGTTCTGTCCTTTCACTAAGTTGCTCATCTTCTGGGCAAATTTCTAAATGGCTGTCGAAACAGCTGTCAAGGTCTCTGCCCAGGCAGTCTTGCTGTAGGCAGGGTCTGTTGGCTACAAAGTTGAACTCTGAGATGGCTTCCATTAGCTGGCATTCTTCTGGTTCGTCAACCTGCCTCATGGTTTGGAAGACATTCAATTTTACCTTTTGATTGTTTACCCTCATTGTAAGTTCACCTTTTTTCCACATCAATCAGTGTTCTGCATGTAGCAAGGAATGGTCGCCCCAGGATTATTGGTGCCTTTTCATCTGCTTCACAGTCTAGTACCAGGAAATCGGCTGGGAAAATAAATTTGTCCACCTTTACCAGGATGTCCTCAATTTTTCCTTCCGGTTGCATGTATGTTCTGTCGGCCAGCTGGAGCATTACTATTGTTGGGCGGGCGTCTCCAATTCCTAGTTTCTGAGTGACGGATTTGGGCATTAAGTTAATGCTCGCCCCTAAGTCACATAGGGCTCGTACATAGTGGTTGCTGCCTATTTTGCAAGGTATTATGAAGCTGCCCAGATCTTTCAATTTTGGTGGTGCCTTGTTGTGCAGCAGGGCAATGCATCCTTCTGTTACTGCAACTATTTCAAATTCTCAGATCCTTGTTCTATTGGATACCATATCTTTTAAGAACTTGGCGTAGCTGGGCATTTTTTCGATCAACTATACCAGTGGAAGATCGATTTTGACTTGCTTTAGAACGTCCAGGAATTTTTTATACTGCATATCTTGTTTTTAATTTTTCAATCTTTGTGGGATTGGTGGTGGGGGTGTCGGGGTGATAGTTTTTGCATTGAGGGGTATCCTATCCTGGGAGGAGGTAACTGGGCCAAATCTGGCTACTCACTTCTGGTGTCATCTGTCGGTTCTTGTTCTGGTTCCTTGTTGCTTTCTGTCGGTGCTGCCGCGGCAGGTTGCCCGGCGACTTGAACTGGTTCGGAAAGTGTTGCTTCTCTTGTGGCAGACATGGATGGGTCTTGTAGCGTTATCCCACTTCTGTTTGTTATAGCTTTGCACTGTTCATGGGATTTCCCTCTCGTGATTTCAGTGTCACTAGGTAATCCACCCATTGGCCTAGTATTGATAACTTGAGCAAACCTTCCGAACTGGGTTTCCAGATTTTTTATTGCTGCCTCTTGGGTATTCATTCTGCTCTCAATTCTGTCCATGAAAGATTCAGTTTTGTTAATAATTTTATTCGTATTAGAAATAAAATCATTAGTACGGGATATGAAAGTATGCATGGTAGGTTCTAAGGAAGAAGAGTTCATATTTTGTTGTTGTTGAGGCAGCTGTCGTGATGGGTACTGCTGGTAGCCTCCATGTTGTTGTCGTGGGTTTGCAGTGGTCTTTTGGTTGCTCTAGGAGAAGTTGGGATGGTTCTTCCATCCAGGGTTGTAGGTGTTCTGGGCAGGTTTGTTGTTCCTCTCATATCCTCCCATAAAGTTGGCAGATGCGGTGCACTCAGAGGAATTGTGGTTGCCTCCACACTCATCACACAACGGCTCTACAGCCTTGGCCTCATAGACTTGCCCAATCAGTTTCATTATGCTCATAATCAGCTCTGTCAGCTTATCGAGGCGGGCATTGACAGATTTTGAGGCTTGTACTTCATTCACAGCAGTTGGCCATCTAATGTCGCCTCGGCGGGCTGTTGGGTATTTGTAATCGTTCTTGGTGGCTTAGTTCAGAATTCGCAGTGCCTCCTCTAGTGGTCTGTCAAGGATGATTCCATTGGCTGAGGCATCAATCATCATTCGTGTTGGGTAGTTCACCCCGTTGTAGAACATTGACACGTGTGTCCAAGCCGGGAAACAATATAGTGGGCAGTTGTTAAGCATCTGTTTGTACCGCTCCCATGCTTTGTACATCGGCTCGTCATCCCCTTGTCGGAAGGCTGTTATTTTGTTTTTCTGTCTGTCTGTGACATTGGATGGGCTGAAACGGTCCAGAAAATCCTTGCACAGCTCTGTCCATGTGTTGAACGATCCTGATGGCTGGTTGTTTAACCATTGTTTTGCCCTATCCCTCAGTGAATAGGGAAATAGTCTCAGCCTCAGTACGTCTTGATGGACTCTGTGTATTTTGAATGCTCTGCAATTGTCCAAGAATTCTTTTAAGTGCTGCCGAGCATCTTCTGCGGCAGTCCCTCCAAATTCCTCTAACGTGTTGATCGTGTAAAACATAACGGGCTTTCAGCTCGAAGTGAACAGCTTCAATCTTAGTTTCTGTCATGGTCGGATCGAACCCTCTGAAGTCGTGTTCGATATAATCTCTGGTGGTTCGAACATTCTGGGGATGCCTCGGCGGCACTTGTTGTTCTCGAGGCGTCAGGTCTTGCTGCCCATCCCTGCCGTTCGCAGCATTGTTGGCAGGGTCCATGTTTTCCTTTCCTTTTTCTTTTTCCTCTTTAGTTTTCTCTGGGGTTACTTTGATCTCCTTTTTGAGCTCTCTTGCTCTTCGTTCGATATCGTTGTAAAATAGGATTTTTCATTTTGGATTTGCCCTGGTCATACACTAGCAAAGGAAACTGTAAAATTCTTTTTTATTAAAATTAAAATAAAATGTAAAGAAATAAAAGTGCAGAAGTTAAAGACGAATTTCGTTGTTACCAATCCTCGGCAACGTCGCCAAAAACTTGTAGAGCATTTGGGTGTTCTCTATTTATGAGCGCAAGTGCACACTTCTGTCAAGTTATAGTATAAAAGATATCGTCTCCCACAGGGATTGGACAACTTGATTCGAGTTGTAAGTCCTGCACAGGAAAAGTAAATGCACAATTAAATTGGATGGTCGAAAGATAAAGTAAAATAAAAACACAAGTAATTAAAGAGGAAGTGATTAGATTCATAAAGATGACATGGTTATGCTGCTGCTTAGTGTGAAACTGTGTTGAATAGGATAAGTTCTTTTGCAATGCCAGATTCTGTTGCCTCGACGGATGATGGCAGGTAGACTACTAAGACCCTCTTACTGCCTTGGTAGGGGAATAGAACTGTATCTCGACAGCAAACAAAGCAGAACTACAAGGCTCGGCAGAACACATCGAAAGTGACTCTGCTTATGTCTAAGTCAGAGTTCTGTTGATGCCCACTGCTGATAATACTAGTCGCAGCGTGAATCGTGCAAAAATAGCAATGTGAATTCATCCTCTTTTAGCTGCCTTAAACCCTAAACCTATGTCTAGGGCGGATTGATTTCACCGTCTATAGTTGAAATCATACTTACACCTTTCGTGAGTTCGACTCTCTCGATACCGAACAAATGGATAGAATTCAACTAATCTTTCGCCTTAATTGAAAACTATGAAGAACATGGAATAAGTAAACCTTGTAATTTTATTTCCAAAAACAAACTTGAAATCCTAAACAACCATTCTCAAAACTAATTACAACATAACCCAAACCCAAGGAGAATTTAGAACATGACGGCGGCAAGAAAACCTAAATTATGCCTAAGGAAAACCTTAGTTATATTGAATTAGAGTTATAATGGGTATATATAGGCATTAGCTAGGTCTAGTCCTTCTTGAAGTAGAAGTCTTCAAAGTAGCTTTTCACATTAAATGTGACTTTAAACTCTGACTTCTTTGAGTTGAATGTGGACTTTATAATGTTTCCTTGCTCCACAAGTAATCTCGAGATTCTTCTTCGACGGCTCTACCCGCTGCTGCAGACATCGGAAAATTGAGTGGACAACATCGTTAGAATCGAAATTTTCTACTCTACAGATCGCACTCCGATTTTCCAACTCCATAGTCTACTGTCGTGGGCGGCAAGGTGGGCGGCGGCAGCTACTCGGCAGCTGTTGTCTCTGTCTGGAACAGCATCAGTACAGCTCATCGGTTCGCTGCCTCAGCATCACGTCCTCAGCTCCCCTTTCCCTCTGTCAGCCTCTAGTGCCTAAAACCAAAAGTACACTAAAACATTTCCTTTTCTTTATCGAATAAAAGATAATCTAGAAAAAATATGACAGAGTAAAGAAATACTGTAAAATGCAATGCATGGTCCTAATTATGCCTAAAATGTACGCTAAAACAGCAATAATATGAGATGGAATGTGCATGAAATATAGAACTTGTGGACACTTTACACCTCCCACTAAAGATAAGCCTCCATATTTGTTTTCCCTTGAAATGGCAGAATGTTCATCTTTATATTTGCAAGGTTCATCAACTTTTTCTTGATTCCTCCAATGTGGGCGTTGATTTTGTATAGTAGTGGGTTGTTCATTGTCATCCACAATCTGCTCAATCTCCCATTCTTCGACGCTTTGTACTGGGTTACCCTGTGCTAGAACGATTGGGGCTCCCATGGATCTCTCTTCAAGGCCATCAATCTACTCATGTATGGACGCAAGTTTCTAATCCATAAGTTGTCCCAATTTTCGAACAAGCACTTGAAACTGTAGGCTCGGGATTCCTCATGTTTTTCCTTCAATAGACTCCCCTATATTCTTATCCGCATTCATGGCTCCCAGTTCACTCCAAAAGAAAGAAAAAGAGAAAGAAAAAAATTGACTCGCTCTCTTAAACTTTTACCCTTTGATGTACTTATTCTCTCATGCCTTTTACTGCTCTTTTTATCTCAAAAGTTATTGAATTTAACTTATTTAAAATCCTCCAAAATACTTGTTGATTCGGCTGCAAAATATATGTTAAGGTTTGGAAAGAAATGGTCTATAAGGTAGGCTTAGACGAAAAGGCTTATGGTTCAAAGTTAGAATATTGAAATAAACAACTAACGCTCTTAAATAAGGAAAAAACATCTCAAACCTTGTTGTCGATTTGTTTTTTTTTGTCTTTTTTTACCTTTTTTTCACAAAAATTCTTTTATTTTCTCTTCTTTTTTATTTTTGAACAACAAAACACAAAGGCTTACTCGATTTAGCCTAAGCTCTGATACACTCTGATGCGATATCGTCTTACAATTTACTGTGATGCTTGATTGTCTGATCTTAAATGAAGTAACTTTGTGTTGTAAGACTTGCAATGGTTTTGGATGGCTTAAAGGGTGTTGGTGTGCAATGATATAATAGATAACGAGAATAAAGTTTCTGGAATTTTAGACGGTTTAAGTGAACGATAGTGGTGGTAGAAATTGATGATGGAAGATGGGTAGTGTTGCGTGTAAAAGAGTCCTGTCGCAAATAGTGCAAGTGTACACGCCGCAAGTAGTAAAGTGATAGTTTGAGTATCGGATATCGTCTCCACAGGTACTGGAAGTAACTTTATCCTAGAATTGCTGCACAAGAGAGAGAAAGAGTTTAATTGGGTTGTAAAGTGATCGTAATAAACAACTAAAATAAAAGAGTAAAGGATCTGGTTTAAGAAATAGTTCAGTATTGAATTGCTCAGTAGTGCAGGTGTTGCACTGTAAGAGAACTTCTGTTCTGTCGTCGTCCCTATCGTGGCAGCACCTGTCACAGCAGAAGTCTGTTGATGTCGCGGCAGCGATCACACAACTCTGTACTTTAAGCTTGGCAAGAATCCCTGCTATGACTTGTCCTGTCCCTAGGCTCAAGTTCTGTTGATGAACACTTCTTAGATGATGTAACACCCCAAATTTGGGCCTAGATGTTTAGAGTTTGAACCGGATCGGTCTGGGAATCTGTTCGAATATAAAAGGGGGTTTTAGGAAACACCTAGTTCGGGATGCTTTAAAAATATAGAAAAATATCTAAAATCCTCATTTAATATATAAAAGAGAATAGTGAAATCAATTTTATAAAATAAGGTTTGGAAATACTACATTTCGGTGTAGTGACCAAATCACAGTTTTTGCAAAGTTTAGTAGTGACTGTTTTGTAAAGGATTGGAAGTTTGAATCTTTAAGGAGCAAATTTACCAAAAATGTTTTCATCAGATTTTTCTTTAATTTAGGTGATTTAATTAATGTTTTAATTAAAGAAATTAAAGGTGATAAAATAGAAAAACTGTCTTTGACTTTTCATAACCATTTTCTCTAATTTTCTCTCATTTCATTTTCTCTCAAAATCCTATCAACCAAACACTTTTTCTCCGGAAAATTTACTTTGATTTCCACTTCATTTGATGAGACTTCAATCACTCATAGATTCCTAATTAATCCTTCAACAAATCCACTTGATTTCTACATTGTATTTTCAAGAAAACTTGCCCAAATCAAGAAGAAATCATCCATTAGAGGTAAGCTTCGTCCTTCTCCTCTAATGATCAGTTCTTTACTGAAATTCCCAAGTTGTCAATCCTTTATTAATGATTAGAAGTGATGGATTTTGACTGGGTTTGATTTTGGAAGAGTTTGGAGGTGATTTCGGTAGTGTTTGGTAGCCGAAATGTGGATTTTGTGTAGAGCATCGAGTTTAGGTGTGTGGCTGATGATTTCAATGCATGATGATGCATTAATCCTCTGCTCTTATGTGTTTAAAACATGGGAGACATCTTCGGACACCTTTGGAGTTGATCCGGAAGCGTAGATTGCGTTTCGGCAAGCAAGCGAACGTAATCAGTGAGTGCGTATGGTTTTAGAAGTCCTTGAGGGACAAAGAATCAAGGTTTGGGGATTTAGGAAAGGTTTGAAACACCTTCCTAAGTCCGAAAGTAAGTATTGGCTAGATTGCTCTCTAGAATGTGGTATTTGCCCCTTAAATGCTTTTTCATGCTCATGATTTTAGATTGATAAATTCCTACTGTTTTTATGCATGAATTATAGCATGAGATGATGCTTGAAATGATTTCATAAAGTAACATATTGCATAATGGAGATTTGAGCTTTTATGATGAAGCATAACAATTGTTATGATTTTGAAATAAGATGAGAATGTTGAGTTTTAATGCATGAAAAGCAGTAGGTGAGTTGTTGATTTGACATAATATATTGGCATAGATGTTGAGATACTTACCGGATATAATTGATCGATCAATAGGATGAGAGTGCACTATAAGCTAAAAATTCGTACGTGCTCTTTGGTTAAGCCAAAGGGAGAGAACCGATGATGGGCATTCCATCAGGTAGGACTTGGTGAAATACCCAAGCTTTGTGGCGATGAGAGATTCCGCCATGTGAGTACAGTGATGAGAGATTCCACCAGAAACTATGTTGCTAGACGAGTGAGTACGGTGATGAGAGATGCCACCGGAAGTGTCTAGTGAGATGTCCGCATATCTGAGTAATAAATAGATGTGAAATGCAAATATAAAATATGTTATGGTTTTGATTCACATGTACCTTTGATGTAATGATTTATGCTCTGAGAAATGCACATGTGGTTTGTTTATGAAAATGCTTTAGAGTACAAGCATGATTTTGGCTTTGCCATGAGTTTTGCATTGGGTTAAATGCATGAGATAGAATGAAGGTACATATGGTTTCAATGAGAAATTGCTTTGAAAGATTTTCCAAGCATGGGATAGAAATGAGCATGTGGTTTAAAAGCTTTTGATGAAAGTGTTTCAAAAATATGCATTATTGTGTTGGTTTTCTTTAGAGCATGTCTCACTAAGCATTTGTGCTTACGCTCTCTCTTTTACCAATAATGCAGATAATTGAGGTGTTTTCGGGCATCAAGGAAGCTAATTCATCCAAGGAAGTCCAAGCTCATGTATGGCGAAGTTTTTGTACACTTTAGTTTTGATAGATTGGCAATGGGAAACCAAGAATTATATTTGGGAGATGTGTTAAACTCCCTAAGGTTGTGGCATGTTTGTTTTGGTTTGCTTGGATTGTAAATGGCCTTAATTGCTTGTTTTGAAGTTGGATTGCCTATTTGGGTTTTGATATTAGGAAGCATGCCTCTAGACTAATGAGATTTTGTGTTTGATGCTATAATTGTGTTTGAGTGTTCCAAATATGTTCCTTATATGTATGTTGACTTGTTGGTATGATTAAAGAGTCGTTGGGGTATGTTTGAATAGGATCATGAGTGAAAAACCAGCATTTGCTGCTGTTTCTGGGCAAACCGTAACGAAACACCCTCTAGCGTTTCGAAATAGGGGCCTGTAATGGCCTTCGTGTTTTGAAACGATGGAGGCTGTTTCGGAACGATTTGGCTACTAGAATGCCATGTTTCGGAACTGGTCTCGGAACACACCCGCGTACCGAAACAGTCAACGCTGTTTCGATACAGAGTTTCGATACGGTAGGTGGGTGTTCCGAAACGGGTGACCGTTGGACATGGATTTGAATTGTTTTGATGTTCGTATGCTTTACATTTTAGTCCTAAATGTTGAGATTGCAATTGCTTGAGCTTGAGATGGCTTTTTAAGTTGAATTTTGGCAGAGAAGCATATAACATGACTAATTTCATATTGGTAACCTTAAAACCAAAGAAGTCCCTTTAATTTATAGAAATTACATTTTGGTCCCTAATCTTGTGAGAAGTGCAATTGAGTCCCTGTATGCTATCCGATCGATGTGCCTTTATCAATCGTGTTTCGTGAGTACTCACTTAGGGTTAACAAGTATCTAGACAAGATTAAAAAGGAAAAAAAGGGTCGTGAATCAAGGTTGACTTTCGGGTTGACTTTGGTTTTCCCCGTGTAATCTTCATAGTTCGGGTCAATCGTCTAGGCCGGGCTAAGGGGGTTACATTTGGTGGTATCAGAGCTTGGTTCTTGTATAATTGGTATTTGGTATGTGGTTGTTGTATGTGTTTATGCATGATGGTGACTCTTTGGTGAAAGTGTGATGTATGAATAGTGGTGTGTGATTCAATTGAGATGTTCTGTGATGTTATGCTATGTTTGAAGTGTGATAAGGGATCCCATTGCCATATCAAAACTAATGAGAGGAATTGTTTTCGAAAATGAGCTTGAGTACTTGGATTACTTACCTTATTGTGCCTAATTGTGTTTATTTCATTTTTGTCAGTGCATTGTTTTCTATATAATGGGGCCACGTAGAGAGCTAAGAATCAATACTAGATCAACCGCTGATAATGCTGAGAATGCTGAAGATTTACCTCCTCCCCCTGGTGGTGGACCACCCGGTGGTGGTGGTGCTGGAGCTGGTAACGCTGGTGCTGGGGTCACTGGACCTGAGGGTGCGCAGGGGCAAGCTGCTCCTGACATGACCATGTTGATTCAGGCTATTGCTGGGGCCTTCCAGGCAGCAGTAGCTGGAGCCCATGGAGCTGCACATCAGGATGATGCCAATGTGAGGTTGCCTTTGGAACGTCTTCGCAGTCTAGGAGGGACTGAGTTCAGGGGCTTATCTCCGAAGGGATCTGAGTCTTGGTTGGAGAGCACCAAGCGGGTTTTGGGGCAGATGAACTGCAATAATGTGCAGAAGCTGGGTTGTGTTGTATCATTGCTGCATGGTGATGCTTATACGTGGTGGACGACCACTATCTCTAGGATGGAGGATGAGGAGGTGACTTGGACGTTCTTCTTGAATGCGTTCAAGCGGAAGTATCTGGGTGTGCGTTACCTGGATGAGAAGAAAAGAGAGTTTATGTCTCTTATGCAAGGCAGCATGTCAGTAGCTGAGTATGAAACTCAGTTTGTCCGCCTCAGTCAGTATGCGCCTGAGTTAATCCCTAATGAGCGGGAGAGGTGAGAACGATTCCGTTATGGGTTGGTAACGGATGTGAAGACTTATATGCTTGCAGTTGATTATACAGATTTCGATGTCTTGGTCACTAGAGCCAAGGACATTGAGTCGAATCTTGGTCTGGATGGTCGATCGGGTGGATCTAGCTCCGGGAAGCGAGCGGCTGGACGGTATTATGGTAGAGATCGCAACAAGAGGCATAAGGATAGGAGGCCGCATTTTGATGCTAGGCGTGGGGGTGATAACCCTGGTAGAGGTCAGCAAGGACCTAATGCTATTCTGAGGACTCCTGAGTGTAACCGTTGTGGTAGACGGCATGGTGGCGCGTGTTGGGGTAACCTTGGGACATGCTGGAATTGTGGGAACCGTGGACATTTGAAGAAAGATTGTCCTCAGCCTCTGAGAGAGGGACAAGCTCCGGTGAGAGCAGCTGAGCCATAGAGAGGTCGTGGGCACGGCCGTGGTAATTTTCAGCGTAGGGATGAAGGTGGCAGGAACGTAGCCCATGTTGTGGCCGTTCAACCTGAGGGTGGCGGTCAGACTCGAGTGTATGCCCATCGTGAGGGAAGGAACGATACGAATGTGATCGCAGGTACTTTTACTTTGCAATCCTTGTCATTACTTTCTTTGATTGATTATGGATCTACACACTCGTACATATTGCGTGAACATGCTCAAATGCTTGGTTTACCTGTTGAGTCTTTGGATGTTGGTATGCGTGTGACTAGTTCCTTTGGTGAGACGGTTCTAACACGGAAGTTGTATAGGAGATGTCTCTTGAAAGTGCAAAATCATGTTTTTCTTGTTGATCTCATGGAATTGCCATTCTATGGCTTTGATGTAATCCTTGGTATGGATTGGCTTGTTGAGCATAGAGCTGTAGTGGATTTCGAAAGCAAGCGGGTTTCGTTGAAACTTACGGATGATTATGAAGTGGTGGTAGTGGGCAAGAATGTGAAGTTTCTTGCCAATGTGGTGTCTACATTGGAAGCAAGTCGGATGCTGAGGCAGGGGTGCGAGGCTTACCTAGCCTTTGTGATGAATCCTAGTTCAAAGGAGTTGCCCGTTCAGGATATAAGAACTGTATGTGAGTTCCCTTGAGTGTTTCCAGAGGAGTTACATGGATTGCCGCCTAGTCGAGAGGTGGAGTTTGGGATTGAGCTGTATGAAAACACAACTCCGGTGTCCATTGCTCCCTATCGCATGACACCTAAGGAGCTGAAGGAGTTGAAGACGCAACTTCATGAGTTGCGTGGCCGTGGTTTCATTCGGCCTAGTGTGTCACCTTGGGGTGCACCGGTCTTGTTTGTGAAGAAGAAGAATGGCACTATAAGAATGTGCATCGATTATCGTCAGCTGAACAAGTTGACTATCAAGAATAGGTATCCTTTGCCGAGGATTGATGATCTTTTTGATCAGTTTTGGGGAGCGGCTGTGTTTTCAAAGATTGACTTGAGGTCAGGGTATTATCATCTTAAGGTGAAAGATGTGGATGTGCCGAAAACAACCTTTAGAACGAGGTATGGGCATTATGAATTCCTTGTAATGCCGTTTGGCTTGACGAATGCTCCTGCTGCTTTCATGGACATGATGAATAGAGTGTTCCATGGATACTTAGACAAGTTCGTTGTGGTGTTCATCGACGATATCCTTGTGTACTCTCGTACTGAGGAGGAGCATGAAGGTCATTTGAGAGTTGTCTTGCAAGCGCTTCTGGAAAATTAGCTTTATGCTAAGCTGAGCAAGTGTGAGTTTTGGCTAAAGGAAGTTGTGTTCCTTGGTCATGTGGTTTCGGCTGAAGGGATTCGTGTTGATCCTCAGAAGGTTGAGGCGGTGATGAATTGGAAGCCTCCTAAGTCTGTTCATGAAGTCCGTAGTTTCCTTGGGTTGGCAGGATATTATCGGAGGTTTGTGGATGGATTTTCAAAGATTGCTGCCCCTTTGACGAAGTTGTTGCAAAAAGATGTTAAGTATGAGTGGACGGAAGCGAGACAGCAAGCTTTTGAGAAGCTTAAGGCAGCTTTGACGCAAGCTCCTATTTTGGTTCAACCTGAATCAGGAAAAGAGTTTGTGGTGTACAATGACGCATCCTACGTTGGGTTGGGGTGTGTGCTAATGCAAGAGGGTAAGGTGGTGGCTTATGCATCGCGACAGTTGAAGGTGCATGAGCGCAATTATTCTACGCATGATATTGAGTTAGTTGCGGTGGTTTTTGCTTTGAAGAACTGGAGACACTATCTTTATGGTGAGAAGTGTACTGTGTACACGGATCACAAGAGTTTGAAGTATTTGATGTCTTAGAAAGTGTTAAATCTTAGGCAACGACGTTGGGTGGAGTTGCTTAAGGATTACGATCTAACGATCGAGTACCATCCGAGAAAAGCTAATGTTGTGGCGGATGCCTTGAGAAGGAAAGTGGCGGTAGAGTTAAGGGCTATGTTTGCTAGCTTGAGCATTTCGCAGGATGGAGGTCTTGTTGCTGAGCTGCAAGTGAAACCATCTGTTTTTCAGTTGATAAAGGATAAGAAGTTGTTGGATGATTCTTTGGTGCCACATGTTCAGGATATTGCTGAGGGTAGACCATCGGATTTTTGTTTTAATGATGATGGAGTTCTATGTTTCGGAAGTCGAATAGTAGTGCCAAATGATGAGGATTTGAGGCGTACTATTCTGACTGAAGCTCATAGTATTCCTTTTGCTATGCACCCTGGTAGTACAAAGATGTACCGTAATCTGAAGGATGAGTACTATTGGGTGGGTTTGAAGAAAGATGTTGCGGAATATGTGGGTAAGTGCATGGTTTGTCAGCGGATTAAGGCTGAGCATCAGTTTCCTTCAGGGTCATTGCAACCGTTGAGGATTCCTGAATGGAAGTGGGAAAGAATCACCATGGACTTTGTGTCTGGTTTGCCTTTGTCGCCATCGAAGAAGAATTCGGTGTGGGTGATTGTGGATCTCCTTACGAAGTGTGCGCATTTCTTACCTGTGCATACCACGTATACCTTGGATAAGCTTGCAGAGCTGTACATTGCTGAGATTGTGCGTCTCCATGGTGTACCAAAATATATAGTGTCGGATAGAGATCTGAGGTTCACGTCGCGATTTTGGGAATGTTTACATCAAGCTTTGGGTACGCGGCTGAATTTCAGTACTTCTTATCATCCGCAGTCGGATGGACAGTCTGAGCGTGTTATCCAAGTGCTTGAGGATATGTTGAGGTGTTGCGTGATTGAGTTTCAAGGCTCTTGGGAGAAGCATTTGCCTTTGATGGAGTTTGCTTATAATAATAGCTACCAGGCAAGTATTCAAATGGCACCTTATGAAGCCTTGTATGGGAGGAAGTGCAGAACTCCTCTTTGCTGGGCTGAAACAGGTCAGAAGTTGGTCTCGATGCCGGCTTTGTTGAAAGGAACCACCGAGAAGGTGAAGCTCATTTGTGAGCGGTTGAAGGCAGCTTCTGATTGGCATAAGTCTTACGCGGATTTGAAGCGTAAAGAGATTGAGTTCGCGGTGTGTGATCGTGTATTCTTAAAGGTTTCACCTTGGAAGAAGGTGATGAGGTTTGGCCGGAAGGGCAAGTTGAGCCCTAAGTATATTGGACCATACGAGGTGATAGAGCGTGTGGGTCCTGTTGCGTATAAGCTGAGGCTACCACAAGAGTTAGAGAAGATACATGATGTATTTCATGTCTCCATGCTTCGAAGGTATAGATCGGATCCTTCGCATGTTATGTCTGTGGAGGAAGTTGAGTTGAATCCATATTTGACCTATGATGAGGAGCCGGTTGAGATTCTTGATTCGGACAGTAAAGTTCTTCGAGGTAAGACCATTGAGTTGGTTAAGGTGTTGTGGAAGCATCATGGTGTTGAGGAAGCCACGTGGGAAAGAAGAGATGATATGAAGAAGCAGTTTCCTTACCTTTTTCCTCCAGGTAAATTTCGAGGACGGAATTTCTTAAGAGGGGGAGAGTTGTAACACCCCAAATTTGGGCCTAGATGTTTAGAGTCTGAACCGGGTCGGTCTGGGAATCTGTTCGAATCTAAAAGGGGGTTTTAGGAAACACCTAGTTCGGGATGCTTTAAAAATATAGAAAAATATCTAAAAATCCTCATTTAATATATAAAAGAGAATGATGAAATCAATTTTACAAAATAAGGTTTGGAAAAACTACATTTCTGTGTAGTGACCAAATCACAGTTTTTGCAAAGTTTAGTAGTGACTGTTTTGTAAAGGATTGGAACTTTGAATCTTTAAGGAGCTAATTTACTAAAAATGTTTTCATCAGATTTTTCCTTAATTTGGGTGATTTAATTAATGTTTTAATTAAAGAAATTAAAGGTGATTAAAATAGAAAAACTACCTTTGACTTTTCATAACCATTTTCTCTAATTTTCTCTAATTTCATTTTCTCTCAAAATCCTATCAACCAAACACTTTTTCTCCAGCAAATTTACTTTGATTTCCAATTCATTTGATGAGATTTCAATCACTCATTGATTCCTAATCAATCCTTCAACAAATCCACTTGATTTCTACATTGTATTTTCAAGAAAACTTGCCCAAATCAAGGAGAAATCATTCATTAGAGGTAAGCTTCGTCCTTCTCCTCTAATGATCAGTTCTTTACTGAAATTCTCAAGTTGTCAATCCTTTATTAATGATTTTTAAGTGGTTTTAATGTTAGAAACAAGAAATTGGCTTAAAACTCAAGATTTTGGAAGAGATCTTGAAGATTTTCGTGGTGATTGATTGGGCTCTGTTTTGAGATGGTTTTCTAATGTATTTTGGATGTTAAATGATGTTAGAAATGAGGTTTTATCAATCCAATCCCGAATAGGTTGTTTTTCCTAAGTTTTTGCTTGTTAAAATGGTGGTTTTGGGGTGATTTTGGTGTTCTGCTATAGCTGGAGGTATAAGGACGTGGTTGTGTTAGTTTTTGATGTTAATTGATGTTTAGAAATGATTAGAAGTGATGGATTTTGGCTGGGTTTGATTTTGGATGAGTTTGGAGGTGATTTCGGTAGTGTTTAGTAGCCGAAATGTGGATTTTGTGTAGAGCAGCGAGTTTAGGTGTGTGGCTGATGATTTCAATCCATGATGATGCATTAATCCTCTGCTCTTATGTGTTTAAAACAGGGGAGACATCTTCGGACACCTTTGGAGTTGATCCGGAAGCGTAGATAGCGTTTCGGCAAGCAAGCGAAACGTAATTGGTGAGTGCGTATGGTTTTATAAGTCCTTGAGGGACAAAGAATCAAGGTTTGGGGATTTAGGAAAGGTTTGAAACACCTTCCTAAGTCCGGAAGTAAGTATTGGCTAGATTGCTCTCTAGAATGTGGTATTTGCCCCTTAAATGCTTTTTCATGCTCATGATTTTAGATTGATAAATTCCTACTGTTTTTATGCATGAATTATAGCACGAGATGATGCTTGAAATGATTTCATAAAGTAACATATTGCATAATGGAGATTTGAGCTTTTATGATGAAGCATAGCAATTGTTATGATTTTGAAATAAGATGAGAATTGTTGAGTTGTGAGGAGCTCGATTCGTTCAACCGATATGGCTCACCAAGTGGTGGAGAGGTGGATTTTTGGGTGGAGGTGGTGTGGAAGCTAGAATGATAATTGACACAAAGATTTATAGTGGTTCAACCTTCTAACCAAGGTCTACATCCACCACCTTAGCTCCCCACTAAGGATTTCCAATCAATCCACTATTGATTCGTCCCCTTTTCTAGGCTTAGGAGGTAACCCTTATACACCGATCAAGCTTTCTACCCAAAGCCTTGATCAAACCCTCTTTTACAAAGAGATAAACAAAGCAAACACAAATCCCTCTAATAGGTGTTTGTTTGCACAATTAAATCACTCACCCAAAACCTAAAACACTTGAGCAAATTTGACAATTTTGGCTCATTAGTGTTTGTCTATACAATAAATGACAATTTAAGCTTTAAGACAATTCTTGATCATTTGTTGATTGGCAATATGAGCATTAGCCTTTACTTGATGCTTGAAGGTCCCTTTTATACTCCTTGATGAGTTTATGGTCGTTACTAGCCGTTGGGGTTGAATTGGAGCCGTTGAGGACTTTAATTCCCACCATAAATGCAGTTCTGCAGCTCACCGTTTCGAAACGCTCGAACTCGTTTCGAAACACCCTTTAAGTAGAAAGAGCTGTTGCAGTCTGATGTAGGACCCGTATTGAAACGCTCTAGGCCGTTTCGAAACCCGTATCGAAACGCCTATCCCCGTATCGAAACGTCCTGCATTTAAGAGTTAGTTGAGAAATAGCCGTTGGGGTTTTGTGACCGTTGTGGTCGATGCCACGTAGGCGTATCGAAACGGCAGAGCCCGTTTCGAAACGCTACTCAAAAATCTCATCCAGGGAAAGCTCGTTTCGATACTCGTATCGAAACGTTTTTGCTACTGGAATCCCCCGTATCAAAATGCCCTAAGGTGTTTCGAAACGCCTGGACAGTTTTGTGTAGTTTGGCCTTTGAAAACATGTAAAAACCTTTTAAAAACTTCCCTAAACATAGTTTCAAGTTATTTGGACTTTGGAAATTGTTTTAAATACTTTTCAAATCAGTCCAAAACATTTTCAATTATTATATCAAAACATTAGTTCTACAATCTCCCCCTTTTTGATATAATAAAACTATCTTGAAAAATTGTTTGGGATTCTCCCCTTTTAACTTTAAAAATGTGAATAAGAGATTAAAGATATGAAATCAAATAAAGCTCCCCCTTATTCATTTGAAAATTCAATTTTTCAAACCATTTCTCCCCCTTTTTGTTATATCAAAAAGAATTTAAAACATTAAGTTCAAAATAACAATAGAGGTAAAATTTGACAAAAATAAGATTTTTGTTTTAAAATGGCTCCCCCTTACTCAAAGCATCAATAAAATGTTAGTCCAACATTTATGATCATCTAGTTGAATTAAATGAAAAATAAAACAAATAAATGCAAAAACAACTAGATTTTTACCAACACTTGAACCCAAAGGGAGGATGTGAAGCCTTCCTTCTTCATGTGTTCTTCCTTGTGTGCATGGAGCTCCCCCTCAATGTTTGACTTGTTGAACATCTCCATCACACCTAGCAAAAGACAATCAAGTAATTTTTGGTATCCAAGTTGCTTTGGATCCATAGACGTTAGTAGCACAAATTTTAGTCCCCTTTGGAATCCATTTTTCAATGTCATCCTTTTTAATTGAAGTACTAAGTCCTTTTGGGACCCAAATACTTCTAAAACATTTTCCTTTTACAAATCTAGGGGCACTAGATTGTCTTACATAAAAATTTGATTTTCCAAAATTGTTTTTCTTTTCAAGCTCTTTGGAAATCAACTATTTTTCTTCTTGAACTTTTTGAAGCAATTTTTGTATATCAAAACATTTTAGTTCAAACTCCTTGAGTTTTTCTTCAAGTTCAAGTTTGGTTTTAGAAATCAAATCATTTTGAATTTTCAACTTTGAAATCACTTTATTGTTTTTCAAAATGTGATTTTTAAAGTCTAAAACCAAATCATCATAGGCATCTTGTAATTCATCAAAAGAGTAAGAACGTGAAGTAGATGAAAGTTACCCTTGAATCTTCTTCGATGGCCATAAGGAAAAGGTTGGCTTGTTCATCGTCGGTGGAGTCCTCATCACTCCAAGTAGCCACATGTGCCTTCTTGTTATGGCTTGAAGTGCTTGCCCTCTCCTTTTTCTTGGATTCTCGTTCAAGCCCTCTCAAAGCTTTCTTCATGAACGGGGCACACTTCTTGAAGAGATGAACTATCTCTTCTTCTCCATCCTCCTCTTCACTTGAGTAGACATGATGACAAGTGTAGGATTTGAGAGCCATGGCACTTGCGTTGATGCCTAGCCCTTTGATTTGCTTCTCTCCCAAAGCTCTAATTTCTTCCCTCTTCTTCTCATTTTCTTTATTCTTCTTCATGATTTGATGAGTAAGGAGTGACCCCATGAGTTCATCAAGCTTCAAGGTCTTCAAATTTTTGGCTTCGATGATGGCGGTCCTCTTTGAGTCCCAAGACTCGGGAAGTGAGTAGATGAGCTTTCGGACAAGTTTTTCCTTCGGAATGGCTTCTCCATAGCCTTTGAGACCATTGGTGATAGTGGAGAACCTATCAAACATCTTCTCGATGTTTTCTTCCGAATCCATCTTGAAGTTCTCATACTCCAAAGTGAGGAGCCCAATCTTGGTCTCCTTGACTTCATCGGTTCCCTCGTATGTGACTTCAAGCTTGTCCCATACCTCCTTGGCACTCTCACAAGAAGACATCTTCTCATAGATGGATGGGTCAAATGCACAAAAGAGGATGTGCAAGGCTTTGCAATTTATCTCCATCTTCTTGCGATCGTCGGCACTCCACTTCGCTTTGCTTCTTTGAGGCACGAACGGACCATCTTCAACTATATCCCATAGCTTGTAGTCTCTTGATTTGATGAAGAACTTAATCTTTGTCTTCCAATGGGCATAGTGGGTTCCTTCAAAGAAAGGCGGTTTGTCGATTGATTGTGCCATTTGAGCCGGTTGATGAAATAGTGATCGAGCTTGCCGGATCTTCTCAATAGGACGTGAATCCCCTTCGATTGAGCCAAGCTCTGATACCAATTGTTGAGTTGTGAGAAGCTCGATTTGTTCAACCGATATGGCTCACCAAGTGGAGGAGAGGTGGATTTTTGGGTGGAGGTGGTGTGGAAGCTAAAATGATAATTGACACAAAGATTTATAGTGGTTCAACCTTCTAACCAAGGTCTACATCCACTACCTTAGCTCCCCACTAAGGATTTCCAATCAATACACTATTGATTCGTCCCCTTTTCTAGGCTTAGGAGGTAACCCTTATACACCGATCAAGCTTTCTACCCAAAGCCTTGATCAAACCCTCTTTTACAAAGAGATAAACAAAGCAAACAGAAATCCCTCTAATAGGTGTTTGTTTGCACAATTAAAGCACTCACCCAAAACCTAAAACACTTGAGCAAATTTGACAATTTTGGCTCACTAGTGTTTGTCTATACAATAAATGACAATTTAAGCTCTAAGACAATTCTTGATCATTTGTTGATTGACAATATGAGCATTAGCCTTTGCTTGATGCTTGAAGGTCCCTTTTATACTCCTTGATGAGTTTACGGCCGTTACTAGCCGTTGGGGTTGAATTGGAGCCGTTGAGGACTTTAATTCCCACCATAAATGCAGTTATGCAACTCACCGTTTCGAAACGCTCAAACCCGTTTCGAAACACCCTTTAAGTAGAAAGAGTCGTTGCAGTCTGATGTAGGACCCGTATCGAAACGCTCTTGGCCGTTTCGAAACCCGTATCGAAACGCCTGTCCCCGTATTAGAACGTCCTGCATTTAAGAGTTAGTTGGGAAATAGCCGTTGGGGTTTTGTGACCGTTGTGGTCGATGCCACGTAGGCGTATCGAAACGGCAGAGCCCGTTTCGAAACACTACTCAAAAATATCATCCAGGGAAAGCCCGTTTCGATACTTGTATCGAAACATTTTTGCTACTGGAATCCCCCGTATCGAAACGCCCTAAGGTGTTTCGAAACGCCTGGACAATTTTGTGTAGTTTGGCCTTTGAAAACATGTAAAAACCTTTTAAAAACTTCCCTAAACATAGTTTCAAGTTATTTGGACTTTGGAAATTGTTTTAAATACTTTTCAAATCAGTCCAAAACATTTTTCAATTATTATATGAAAACATTAGTTCTACAATAATGTTGAGTTTTAATGCATGAAAAACAGTAGGTGAGTTGTTGATTTGACATATTATATTGGCATAGATGTTGAGATACTTACCGGATATAATTGATCGATCAATAGGATGAGAGTGCACTATAAGCTAAAAATTCGTACGTGCTCTTTGGTTAAGCCAAAGGGAGAGAACCGATGATGGGCATTCCATTGGGTAGGACTTGGTGAAATACCCAAGCTTTGTGGCGATGAGAGATTCCGCCATGTGAGTACGGTGATGAGAGATGCCACCGGAAGTGTCTAGTGAGATGTCCGCATATCCGAGTAATAACTAGATGTGAAATGCCAACATAAAATATGTAATGGTTTTGATTCACATGTACCTTTGATGTAATGATTTAAGCTATGAGAAATGCACATGCGGTTTGTTTATGAAATGCTTTAGAGTACAAGCATGATTTTGGCTTTGCCATGAGTTTTTCATTGGGTTAAATGCATGAGATAGAATGAAGGTACATGTGGTTTCAATGAGATATTGCTTTGAATGATTTTCCAAGCATGGGATAGAAATGAGCTTGTGGTTTAAAAGCTTTTGATGAAAGTGTTTCCAAAATATGCATTATTGTGTTGGTTTTCTTTAGAGCATGCCTCACTAAGCATTTGTGCTTACGCTCTCTCTTTTACCAATAATGCAGATAATTGAGGTGTTTTCGGGCATCAAGGAAGCTAAGTTCATCCAAGGAAGTCCAAGCTCATGTATGGTGAAGTTTTCGTACACTTTAGTTTTGATAGATTGGCAATGGGAAACCAAGAATTGTATTTGGGAGATGTGTTAAACTCCCTAAGGTTGTGCCATGTTTGTTTTGGTTTGCTTGGACTGTAAATGGCCTTAATTGCTTGTTTTGAAGTTGGATTGCCTATTTGGGTTTTGATATTAGGAAGCATGCCTCTAGACTAATGAGATTTTGTGTTTGATGCTATGATTGTGTTTGAGTGTTCCAAATATGTTCCTTATATGTATGTTGACTTGTTGGTATGATTAGAGAGTCGTTGGGGTATGTTTGAATAGGCTAATGAGTGAAAAACCAGCATTTGTTGCTGTTTCTGGGCAAACAGTATCGAAACACGCTCTAGCGTTTCGGAACGGGGGCCTGTAATGGCCTTCGTGTTTCGAAACGATGGAGGCTGTTTCGGAACGATTTGGCTACTGGAATGCCATGTTTCGTAACTGGTCTCGGAACACACCCACGTACCGAAACGGTCAACGCCGTTTCGATACAGCGTTTTGATACGGTAGGTGGGTGTTCCGAAACGGATGACCGTTGGACACAGATTTGAATTGTTTTGATGTTCGCATGCTTTACATTTTAGTTCTAAATGTTGAGATTACAATTTCTTGAGCTTGAGATGGCTTTTTAAGTTGAATTTGGGCAGAGAAGCATATAACATGACTAATTTCATATTGGTAACCTTAAAACCAAAGAAGTCCCTTTAATTTATAAAAATTATATTTTGGTCCCTAATCTTGTGAGAAGTGCAATCGAGTCCCTATATGCTATCCGATCGCTGTGCCTTTCTCAATCGTGTTTCGTGAGTACTCACTTAGGGTTAACAAGTATCTAGACAAGATTAAAAAGGAAAAAAAGGGTCGTGAATCAAGGTTGACTTTCGGGTTGACTTTGGTGTTCCCCGTGTAATCTTCATAGTTCGGGTCAATCGTCTAGGACAGGCTAAGTGGGTTACAGATGATACCTCCCGGTGTAAATCGAAGGGTGAACACCAATGTTATCAAATTCTTCCTTAGCCACTTAACCTCGTACTTATCCTAAGTCGAGATGGTTTAACCATAAATTGGAAAACGCGAATTTATTCCGTTCGTATGCTTGACTCTCCCGATATCAAACAAATGGATAACCTCGCAATGCTCTCCCGATACTCTTGCGAGATATGAAAACCAGAATAAATAAACTTGAACTTTTTATTACTTGAACAGAAAATTCCTAAAACAGTACAATCCTTGCAACTACTTTACAGAATCAACCCTTAGCCCTAGGGGGAGTTTAGAACATGATGAAGAGGGGAAAACGACAAGGGTTTTGGGGAAGACGGCTAGGAATGGGATATCCTCCCGTAGGTCGAATTACATGCCTTTTTATAGGCCTTGGGTCCAAGTTTTCTAATATGGCAAGAATATAAGTTTAAACTAAAGTACAACTCTATTGGAGATTAAATCTTCTGAGTATATGCCTTTAATTCATCCTCTTTTATTACCTTGAGTTACTTCCTTGGACTTTGGGCTTGGCTTTCATTCTACCTCAGGGCTCAAAAAAATATAGGAGTGGCCCACGACAGACCGGCTTTAAGTCTTCTATCTGTCGAGCTCCACTTCACTTGTCCACTTCATCCTTCTGTCGTCATGGCTGCCACAGCAGCATGTGCTCCTTGACTCCAGTTCAGTGATCCAGCTCTGCTCCTTTGCTTCCCTGAGTTTGTAGCAGCAGATACCTGCAAAAGTGACCAAAATCAGTAGCAACTGTGCCATTTTATCTAATTGTGATGTCTATGCATAAATCTACCTAAATGCAATGAAATATGCTTAAATGCATCAGAAATATGGGTTAAATGGGAGGGGTAAAATATAGAAATTTTATACACTCAACACACCCCCAAACTCAAGTTCTGGCTTGCTCTCAAGCAACTATGACCTAACTTAAAATAAAAACTTTTTGGCTTTAATTCGGTGAACTTGTCATTACCTTCCACACATACCCCATCAATAGCAATACCTTGTCGGGCGTTTCTGGATTTATTCGGAACCATGCTATAATTCTTGTGCAGTGTGTGCAGGTTTTGTGAACAACTATGTGTCTAGACTCCTTTAGTTTACCAGAATAGTCATGCTTACAAACTTGAGTTTTATGCCAATTCATCTTTTATGGAGGCAATTCTTAGGCTCCTTTAGTTTTTTTCTGACTCTTGATTTAACTGCATCTTTTATGGAGGCAATTCTTAGGGTCCTTTAGTTTTTTCTAACTTAAGCTCAAAGAGAAATCTCCCTAGAATCAATGCAAGGCAGTTTTTAAGCAAATGAGTCTGAATTCTTTCTTTCCTTTATTCCTTTCCTAGAGCCAGTGATAGGCACCTCTAGGGGCAATCTCAAGTGGGTGAACATTCCTATTCCAGTGCACTATGGAATTCTAGATAGCATTAGAGTCACAAAGAGTGTTGTACAGATCAGAACTATAGCAAGGCTCTAAATAGTTCCTAAAATTTCCTAAAGGCACTGTCACGACAGAGTATGTCGTGGTAGGTAAGTTTAGTTCAAAGACTTAAGCCAAGTTTTGTTTTTATTTTCATCATTTTTTAAAAAAAAAAACTTAAACTTAAAAACAAACTAATAATTAGACACAAATTAAGACACAACTAATTACTTCATTAATGGAGGGATGTCACCCCCAAACCCGAGGGTTGCATTGCCCTCAATGCATGACAGGATGAAAAAAAAAATAGAAAAGCAAATGCATCGCAAAATAGATATAATAGCTAAGGCAGCAAAATATAAGAAAGAAATATAATTTGAGGAGCTGTCATCGTTGCTGCTGCTGATTTGGAGCTTCCGGCGGGCAGTGACTTTCATGACAGGGGCTGGCAGGTTGCTGGGGGAGGCAGAGGCCGTTTTCTTCTTTGCCTCTCGAGGTGGCTGGACACGTGTCGGTGAGATGCGTGGGGGCTGGTCCAGGACCTCGATGTCATTGTCGGAGCTGCTGCTGGTGCTGCTGCTGGCATATCTGCCTTGGGAGGGCCCTTCAACAGTCTCATTGAGCTTCTTCCTCTTCATCGGAGGGAAGTCCTTTGAGATGTCTCGCACTACTGAGGGCTCGAAGTCAGAATCTTGTCAGACGGAAGAGGGGGAGAACCCTTCAAATTACTTGAGGTCTATCTCCGGTAGGGGGTCCTTCCTCTTCTCTCCTCTGGCAGTGGCAGACTGTCTGCCGCCTTCGCCTGTCGTGGCAGGGGTAGGTGTGGAGGCAGCAGAGGGGGGTTTCGGGCTTGCAGCAGGGGTGGAGGCAGCAAAGAAGTTTTCTGGGAAGGAGGGGAATTGCACATGGGTAAAATGTATATCATTTTGAATGAAATTTACCGTTGCGGCTGTGAAGTCCCTCATGAAGCCCATCAGTCCGAGCTGTCGTTCCTCCATCCTTTTCAGCATCGACAGAATCTGGCCGGAGGTATCTGCTGGAGGTGCTGCTGCCATCTATTGGGGCTCTGTTGCGACAGGTTCTGGGGAGCTAGGGCTTGTCGTCGGTTCTTGTAACGCCCCGGTTTTGGGCTTAGAAGTTTTGGGCGTTGACCGGTTTGGTCAAAGTGCTGTTCGAATCTAAAGAGGTGAAATTAGGAAAGCCTAGTTCGGGTTGCATTAAAAATATGGAAAAATGTTCTAAAATCATCTTTTAATATAATTAAGTGAACTGTGAAATCAATTTTGAAAAATGGGTTTTGGAAGAGCGACATTTTGGCTAGTGACCAAAATGTAATTTTTGAAAGTTTTGTGACTGTTTTAAAAAGGATTGAAACTTTGAATCTTTAGGGAGCTATTTACCCAAAGGGGAGTTTCTCCAGATTTTCTAGAATATTAAATGATTTAATAATGGTTTAAAATAAAAGTAAAAAGGAGGGAAAGATATTTTTAGTCATCTTTAACTAACTTTCTAAATTTTCCATTCCCATTTTCTCTCGTCTTTTCTCTCAAACCAAACACATTCTCTCCAGATCTTTTCCTCTGATTTTTATCACCTAAATACTTCTTTTCAATCCTCATTTGATTCCTAATCATCTTCTCATCAAAACCTTTGTATTTGCTACTTGATTCATCAAGCTTTTTGGCTCTAAAAGAGGAGAAACTCAAGTTTGGAGGTAAGAACGTCCTTCTCCTCTGAACTTCAAGTTCTTTAATGAAATTCCTAAGTTCTCAATCCCTAATTGATGTTTTATAAATGGCTTTTAAGATTGTTTAGTGGATCTTGGCTTAAAATGCAAGATTTGGTGTGTTTTTGATGAAATTTCGTTAGATCTGTTTAAGCAGTGTTTTAAGGTGCTAAAATGATGATTAATGAATGTTAATTTGATAAGGAAATGAGTTTTGATTAATGCAATCCCGGATAGGTTGTGTTTCCTAAGTTTAGCTTGTGATTCTTGGATGTTTTTGTGGTGATCTTGTGGATCTGATGTTGCTGGAGGTATAAGGATGTTTATAGGTTGTTTTTAGATGTTAAATGGTGTTAATGGATGTTAGGTTTTGCTGGTTTATGGCTGGGCTTTGTTGAGAAGTGGTTTTGATGCCATTTCGGTTGTGTTTGGTGGCCGAAATTGGAGTGTGAATGAGAGCAGCGAGTTTGAGTGCTTTCATTAAAGCTTTTGATGCATGATGATGCATTAAATCTCTGCTTTAATGTGTTTAATCAGGGGAGGCATCTTTGGATCCAAGAGTTGTTGATCCGGAGGCTTGTTTTGGTGCTTTGGCTTGAGGCGAAGTGGAATCGGTGAGTGAAATTGGGTTTTCGGCTTTGAAACCAATGTCTTGGGAGCTTAGTTTAAGTCTAAACAACTTTGCTAAGCTCGAGTGTAAGTTTTCGGAAATTCTCTCTAGTGGTGGCCATGATTTTGTTGTGATGCAATGTGGTTTATTGCATGTTTTGATTACTGTTTTGAAAGCATGATTTAGCATGGTATTTGCTGTTTTGTTAAGCCATATGTTAAAGGAAGCTCAAGGTAAGAGTTCCTTGTTTTTGAACATTGATTAAATGTGGTTTGATGCTTTAAAATGCATGATGAATATGGCTTGGTTTAATGCTTTAAAACAGTGGATTAATTGATGATAATGATGTATATTGGCAAGTGATGTTTTGAAAAGGTTAAGGTCACTAAGGTGGTTAAAAGTCCTTGAGTGAGCCTTGTTACTTAAGAACATCAAGGTGGTTAAAAGTCCTTGGATGATTCTTGTTACGGACACAAAGGTGTTTAAAAGTCCTTGTGTGGTCCTTTCTATGGTGTTTAAAAGTCCATAGGCCAAGGTGTTTAAAAGTCCTTGGGCTCAAGGTGTTTAAAAGTCCTTGAGGTGATTTAATTCATGGTGTTTAAAAGTCCATGGCCAAGGTGTTTAAAAGTCCTTGGGGTCCAAGGTGTTTAAAAGTCCTTGGGGTGAAAGTTGATGAACTTGTTTTCCAAGAAATGAAATGTATCACTTGAGGCCAATATGACATGTAATGAAATGAAGCATGAGATGCTTGTTTTAAGTATGCTTTTGAGCATGTGTAAATGATGATTTGAAGCATGATTTATAAATGTTTTGTTAATGCATTATTGAATGGTTTTACGAGCATTCCTCACTAAGCTTTTGCTTACGCTCTTTTTCGTTTTCTTAATTCAATAATGCAGAGCATTAGAGTACTTGAGGGCAGCAAGGAGGGCAAGCATCCAAGTGGAAACAAAGCTCTAAGTATGGAAGGTTTTCTAAGTACATTTTAGCTTTTGGTAATTTGGCAATGGGGGACCAATGTATATGTTTTGGGAGATGTTTTGAACTCCCTAAGTATGTTAAATGTTGTTGAGAATGCTGGTTATTGTGGTTGGCCTTTATATGCTTGAATTGGAAGTTTATGCTTGAATGGCTTACTTGTGTAGGAAGCATGCCTATAGATTTGGGGCTTTTCATATATGTGGATGTTTTGATGAATTGTTGATGCAAGTATGTCTCATATATGTTGAATTGCATGTTGGCAAAGTTTGGTGGCATTTGGAGCATGATTGGTTGGTCAATTGCATGTTTAAGTATGCATTTTTAGGCAATCTGTGCAGGGTGTTTCGGAACAGCACCTACCGTTTCGGAACGGGTGCCTTATTTGTGCCCAGGCGTCCGAAACGGGAGGGGCCGTTCCGAAACGGAAAGGCCACTGCCAGACCCCCGTTTCGGTACGCGTTGCGGAACGGCCCCGAGTTTCGAAACGGGCTATGCCTGTTTCGGAACGGGTGACCGTTGGGGGCTGACATTGGCAGTTATATGTTTTGGAATGTTTGCGTTTTGGTCCTGAAACTTGTTTGTGCAATTGTATGAGTTTGGGAAGTCCTTTTGAGCTGAAATTTTACAGAGAAGCATGAAACATGATTAATTTCAAGATGGTAACTTCAATTTGGGTTAAGTCCTTATAATTATCAGAATTTACAATTTGGTCCCTAAAGTTGTAATTTGTTCAATTGGGTCCCTGTTTGATCTCTGATGTTTGTGATCTTTTGGTATGATGGTTGTGTGATCACAATTAGGTCTAAAGTGCATCTAGACAAGATTAAAAGAAGAAGAAAAAGGGTCGTTAATCGAGGTTGACTTTCGGGTTGACTTTGGTTTTCCCCGTGTGACTTTCTTAATTCGGGTCAACCGTCTAGGCCGGGTTAAGGGGGTTACAGTTCTGTCGTGGCAGAGGGGTTGATGTACGACAGCAGTGTGGCAGCTTTCAACTCCATTAGACTGTAAATATTCCGCTGCGTCCACCCCTTTCCTTGGACCTTGACGTCCTCTTCAATTTTCGGTACTTTATTGCATCGGTAGATGGTGGTGATATGGTAGAGGAAGACGATGGGGCCCGACGGTCAGAGAGCACACTCAAGGATCCCGTCCCGGACGTAGCGGCCGACAATAATTTGCCTCTCGTTTAAAATAGAATGGACGAGGGCTAACCTTGGTCTATCGACAGTGTTGTTGTGGGAGGTAGGAATGAGACGCTTTTTGACGAAGTGATTCCACAGTTTGGCTTGTGAAGTCAGCTGGGTTCTCCTCACGGTCCATCGGTGTTTAGGGTCGTCGTTCCACTCTGTTCCTTCTTCAGTGACCTCTGCCATAACAGCGTCATATTATGTCGGTGACAGACTATTTATGAATCTTCTGTGGGCGTCCTCCCTCTTGCTCACGTATAGCCCGTATAATGTGTTGGTGTACGCAGGCTCGAGAGAGATTTGCTTGCCTCGAACGGTAACTGTCGTGGCATCCTTACTGTCGACGGAAGCATAGAACTCTTGGACGAGGGTTATATTCATCTCCTCGGGTTGGGTAGCAAATTTCTGCCATTTGAGGGCTTGAATTTTCTTGGCTATGAAGCCCTCTAGCCCTAGATCTCCCGTTGGTTGTGTGTAGATGAAACCTCGTTCCTCCCACATGTCCCTCTTTTGGAATGAACTGTAGTACCTCTTGGAAGATTCGGTGGAAGCGAACCGGTTGGGAATGGCATTGTGACCGGGGGTTAATACTGTATTGGCAGAAGTGGAGGCAGCGCTGCGGCGGGTGTGTCTGCTAGCCATTGCAAAGACTGTAGCAAAAATAAAAAGAAATTTTTGAGATCTAAAATAGAGGAAGCAAGTTGAGAGAATGAGATGAAAAATGAATAGGGAGTGGGGGTTTATATAGAATGGGGATTTTCTGCCCGTTGGGTCTGTAACAGCATGCGCAAATAACGGGGCCAGCTGTTACGCGGTTTCTGACGCGTTTGTCATGCGTTTTCGTGTCTGCTGCGCATCTGTTACGCGTTTGCGTGTCTGTCGCGACAACTCCGTGACAGGCTGTTTTCTCCGCGTCTGTCGCGACAACTGGTGACAGGCTGTGATGACAGACTCGTCCGTTGGGCTTTTTGGGCTGCTGTTGATGCGGTGGGCTGGTTCATTCCTTCTCCTTGCTTTGCTTCCTTTATTTCCTAAAAATAATTAAATTGATTAATTAAAATTAAAATTAAAATCTCAGTTCCTAAAATAAATAAATAAAATCTTAATTCATAATAAATAAAATAAAATAAAATAAAAACTAAGCTAAATTAGGGATGCATTGAGGGGCATCTCCTAAAGTAACTACTTCCTGCATCCTTGGGGCTTCAGTCCCCTGATAATGCTTGAGTCTCTGTCCATTGACCTTGAACTGGTGCCCATTCTTTAGGGATTTTATTGTGATGGCACCATGGGGGGAAACTTGGACAACCTGGAAAGGACCAGACCACCTATATTTAAGCTTTCCTGGAAAAAGCTTCAACCTAGAGTTGAACAACAACACATGTTGCCCTGGGCAGAACTGTCGTGGCAGCAGCTTCCTGTCGTGCCACTTCTTGGTTTTGTCCTTGTAGATCTTGGCATTGTCATAGGCCATTGCTCGAATTTCTTCAATTTCATTCAAGTCTAGAAGCCTTTTCTGTCCTGCCTTATCCCAGTCCATATTTACTGCCTTGATAGCCCAGTAAGCTCTGTGTTCTATCTCAACAGGTAAATGACGGGTTTTCCCATAAATGAGTCTATCGGGTGACATCCTCAATGATGTTTTGAACGTTGTTCTATAGGCCCAGAGTGCATCATTGAGATGTAGAGACCAATCCTTTCGAGTGGGTTTAACCATCTTCTCAAGTATGTTCTTTACTTCTCTGTTGGACATCTTGGCCTGCCCATTGGTTTGAGGGTGGTATGATGTTGCAATCTGGTGCTTTACTCCGTATTTTCTCAAGGCAGCAGCAATTACCCTGTTATCAAAGTGTCTCCCCTCATCACTAATTATCGCCCTTGGGATTCCAAATCTGGAGAAGATGTTCTTGTGAATAAATCTTTGAACAGTTTTGGCGTCGTTTTTCTGAGTGGCGATTACTTCTAACCACTTAGACACATAATCCATTGTCAGTAGGATGTACAGGTTCCCATAAGATACTGGGAATGGTCCCATGAAGTCGATTCCCTATACATCGAAGATTTCGACCTCTAATATGTTTTGCAGTGGCATCTCATGCCTTCTCGATATGTTCCCAGTCCTTTGGCACTTGTCACAGCCTTTGTAAAAAGCTTGTGCATCCTTGAACAATGTGGGCCAATAGAGACCGGATTGCAGAACCTTGACAGCGGTTTTGTTTCCACCTTGGTGTTCTCCATATGGGGAAGCATGGCAGTGGTGAAGCACAACTTCATGTTCATCCTGTGGTACGCATCTCCTGATAATCTAATCAGCATAGTGTTTGAAAAGAAGAGGTTCGTCCCAATAATAATGTTTTGCATCATTTTGGAACCTCTTCCTTGCTTGGTAATTAAGTTCAGGAGGTAGTAAACCGCTTACAATGTAATTAACAAAGTCAGCGTACCAAGGGGTTTCAGAAAGCTTACCTGCCGCCATGGCTGTCGCGGCAGAGCTGGTGGCAGCAAACAACTGCTCATCTGGAAAGGTCTCCAATATGTTGGTCTTGTCTATGGATTGACTCCTTCCCGTTTCCAGCCTCGACAAGTGGTCTGCTACTTGGTTCTTTGTTCCCTTTTTATCCTTGATATCAATGTCAAATTCTTGCAGTAGCAGAATCCAATATATCAATATAGGTTTTGCATCCTTTTTTGTGAACAGATATTTCAGTGCGGAATGGTCTGTATGGACCACCACCTTTGTTCCAAGTATGTACGGGCGGAACTTGTCGATTGAGAACACCACTGCTAACAGTTCCTTCTCTGTCGTGGTGTAGTTGACTTGGGCATCATTCAGTGTTTTGCTGGCATAGTATATCACATGGAAGAGCTTATCCTTCCTCTGCCCTAGTGCTGCCCCGACAGCATAGTCACTGGCATCACACATTATCTCAAATGGCAGACTCCAGTTTTGTGGTTGTACGATCGGGGTTGTTACCAGCTTTTCCTTCAGAATTCTGAATGCCTCATTACATTCAGTATTAAAATCAAAGGGACGATTCTGCTCCAATAGGTGGCATAAGGGTTTGGTAATCTTCGAGAAATTTGCAATAAATCGTCGATAAAACCCGACATGCCCTAAGAAACTTCGAATCCCCTTGATTGTGATGGGTGGTGGCAAATTTCGATGACTTCTATTTTGGCTCTGTCCACCTCTATGTCGCGACAGCTCACTTTGTGGCCTAGTATTATCCCTTCATCCACCATGAAGTGGCTTTTTTCCTAGTTCAAAACCAGTTTCGCCTCTTCGCATCTTTCAAGAACCTTTTGCAAATTGCCTAAACAACCTTCAAAACTGTCTCCAAAGATGGAAAAGTCGTCCATGAAAATCTCTAGGAAATCCTCCACCATGTCGGAGAATATTGCCATCATGCACCGTTGGAAGGTTGTTGGTGCATTGCACAGCCCAAATAACATTCTCCGAAAAGCATAGGTGTCGTACGGGCATGTGAAGGTAGTTTCCTCTTGGTCCTCTGGTGCAATTGCTATCTGATTATAACCTGAGTAACCATCAAGAAAACAATAGTAAGGTTTCCCCGCTAACCTATCAAGCATTTGATCAATAAATGGTAAGGGGAAATGATCTTTCTGGGTAGCTTTGTTAAACTTCTGGTAATCCATACATACCCTCCAACTGGTCACAGTCCTGGTTGGGATTAGCTCATTTTCTTCGTTGGTTACCACGGTTATACCTCCCTTTTTAGTCACACACTGCACCGGGCTTACCCACTTGCTATCCGAGATGGCGTATATGATTCTGGCGTTAAGCCATTTGATAACCTCTTTCCTCACCACTTCTCGCATAGCTTCGTTCAAATGTCTCTGGGCATCAATAGTTGGCTTATGATCATCCTCCAAGAGAATCTTGTGCATGCATAATGTCGGACTGATGCCTTGGATATCAGCTATAGTCCATCCAATGGCCTTCTTATGATGTTGTAGCATTCTGATTAGCTGATGCTCTTGTTTCTACATTAACTTGGAAGAGATGATTACGGGCAACATATCATTTAAACCAAGAAAGACATATTTAAGCTGCCCTGGCAGGGGCTTAAGATCTAAAACATGTGGCTTTTCAATCGAAGGCTTCTGGATTATATGTTCATTCGAGGTATAATTAAGAGGCTCGAAGAACTTACCTGAACGAGTGCCTATCCAATTTACCTCCTCAGGACCTTCAATGTCGGATGTTTCTGAATCAGAGGAGTCACTGTCGTCGTTGTTGCCGTGACAGTCTTCAAGGTGACTGCTTCGGCAGTGACCAATCTTTCTATCATGGCAGCTTGACCTGATGCATGGTTGGTCAAGGGTTACTTCAGAGATTGCCTTGCACTCTTCTTCTGCATCAGCATGTTTAATTGCTTAGAGAACATTGAGTTTGATTTTTTGATCATTCACTCTCATGGTCAGTTCTTCTTTCTCCACATCGATCACAGTTCTGTCTGTGGCTAGGAAGGGTCGCCCTAGGATGATCGGTGCGTTTTCATCTGCTTCACAGTCTAAAACAAGAAAGTCAGCAGGAAAAAGAAATTTATCCACTCTTACCAGAATATCTTCGATCTTCCCTTCTGGTTGTACGTAAGAGCGGCCTGCCAGCTGCAGCATGACTGTCGTGGGCCTTGCTCGTCCAATACCTAATTTCTGAAACATAGATTTGGGCATTAGATTTATGCTAGCACCAAGATCACAAAGTGCCTTACCCACGAATTTGTCGCCAATTATGCACGGAATGAGGAAGCTCCCAGGATCTTTCTTTTTCTGGGGTGGATGCCTGTGTAAGATAGTCGTGCATCCTTATGTCATCTTCACTGTTTTGAATTTCCCAAGTCTGGACCTTTTTGACATGGCGTTCTTGAGAAATTTCGCATAACCGGGCATCTGCTTGATGGCCTCTAACAGTGGTATGTTAATGTACACCTGCATAAAAATATCATAAATCTTTTTGAGCTGGTACTCCTATTTCTATTTTTGTAACCGCTGTGGAAAAGGAGGTGGAGGACGATAATCTTCAAGACGTCCTTCACATGGTATTCAGATCTGAGAAGGATTAGGTTCTTCAGCATCCTCTGTTTGCTCCTTTGTCCCTTCTGCTGTCGCGACAGGTGTGTCGACCGCATGTTGTTCTTCTTCTGTCGAGGCAGTGTTCACGGCAGGTGTATATATGGTCGGTTCCTCACTTGGTATGTTCTTCATCTTCGGCCCTTATAACTGTTTCCCACTTCTAGTTGTAATTGCTTTACACTGCTCATGTGTGGGTTTTCTAGTGACCTCAGTATCACTAGGGAATCCTCCGTTTTGCCTTGGCTTGATATGTTGGGAAACCTGGCCCATTTGTGTCTCAAGAGATTTCAAGGTAGCCTCATGGTTTGTCATCCTCATCTCTGTCTTGTCCATGAATGACTCAATTTTCTTGACAAAGTGATCCATGTTTGCCATGTAAGCTCCTGTCTGTGACATAAATGTTGCCAATGTCTGCTTCAGTATACTAGGTGCGGCTACCGGCTGCTGTCGCGACAGGATTTTGGGTACCCCTTGGTTTTGGTTGTTCTGCATTTGTGGATTCAGTGCATTGTACGAATTGCTCCAGGAAAACTTAGGATCTTTCCTCCAGTTGGGATTGTAATTGTTGGAATCATAGTTTCTTAGCTTGTTATAATTCCCAACATACATCCCTTCTTCCAACTGTAAAGGACAGTCTTCTGAACTGTGATTCCCACTACAGGTTTCACATACCTCTCCTACAGAATATGTGGCTTTGGAATCTTTCCGCTGCAGATTTTCCACTACCTTTATGAGGTACGCAACCTGTGATTTCATCGAATTGTCAGCTTCATAATCCTTTACAGATATCCCTCGTTTGCTCCCTCTCCTAGCTGTAGGAAATTGCTCATCGTTTTTTGCTAAATTCTTCAACACTGTCATTGTCTCGTCTGGTTCCTTATCCAGTATTAGCCCATTTGTTGTTGAATCTATTCTCAAACGGGTGTGTGCATTGGCAGCGTTGTAGAATTTGACGACCTGATTCCACATGGGGAATCCATGCATCAGGCAGTTTCGAAGAAGAGTTGTAAATCTATCCCATGCCTCGTACATTGGTTCGTCGTCCTCATGTTGAAAAGTAGCAATTTCGTTACGCAGTCTTTCAGATAAATGAGAAGGATTAAAACGAGATAAGAATTCACGAGAGATCCGCCCAAGTTTTAGCTCTGTCTCTCAGTGAATGAGTGTAACACCCCAATTTTGGGCTTAGAAGTTTTGGGTTTGGACCGCACCGGTCGGGTTGCGGTTCGAATATAAAAGGGTGAATTTAGGAAAGCCTAGTTCGGGTTGCATTAAAAATATGGAAAAATGTCTTAAAATCCTCTTTTATTATATATAAGAGAAAGGTGAAATCAATTTTACAAAATGAGGTTTGGAAGAGTGACATTTTGGGTTAGTGACCAAAATGTAATTTTTGAAAACTGGGTGACTGTTTTAAAAAGGATTGAAACTTTGAATCTTTAAGGAGCTATTTACCCAAAAGAGTTTCTCCAGATTTTTCTGAATATTAATCAATTTAATTAATGGTTTTTAATTAAGTGCAAAAGGAGGGAAAAGATATTTTGGCATTTTAACTAACTTTTCTCTAAATCTCCATTTTCTTTTCTCTCAACCCAAACACATTTCTCCAGCAAAATTCTCTCTGATTTTGACAACTAAAGATTTGATTTCAATCCTCATTTGATCTCTAATCAATTCTACAACAAAACCTTAGCATTTGCTTATTGGATTTTCAAGAATTGTGGTTCCAAAAAGGGAGAAACTCAAGTTTAGAGGTATGAACGTCCTTCTCCTCTAAATTCTCAGTTCTTTACTGAAATTCCCAAGTTCTCAATCCTTGATTTATGATTTATTAAAGGTTTTACAATTGTGTTCTTGATCTTGGCTTTGAAATGCAAGATTTGGTTAATTTGTGATGAAATTCGTATGAAATGGTTGGGTAATGTTTTGAGATGTGTTCTTAATGTAAATTGGATGTATATTTGATGAGAAATTGAGGTTTAATCAATGCAATCCCGAATAGGTTGATTTTCCTAAGTTTCTACTTGTGAAAATGGTGGTTTTAGGGGTGATCTTGGTGTTCTGCTATAGCTGGAGGTATAAGGACGTGTTTGGGATCATTTTGGATGTTAATTGATGTTTAAAAATGGTTAGAAGTGATGGATCTTGGTTGGGTTAAGGTTAGGAAGTGTTTGGAGGTGATTTCGGTTGTGTTTGGTAGCCGAAATGTTGGATTTGCAAAGAGCAGCGAATTTAGTTGTGTTGCTGGGGTTTTTAAGGCATGATGATGCATTAATCCTCAGTTGTTATGTGCTTGAAACAGGGGAGAATGATCCGTGAGCAATAGAGGAGGCGTTTGAAGGTTTCGGATGCTTGGAAGGCTTATCGGCTAGCGTAGTTTTGTGTATCGGTGAGTGAAATTGGGTTTTCAGCTTTAAAACCAAGGTTTGAAGGTTTTGGGAGCTTAGTTTAAGTCTAAACAACTTAGCTAAGCTCAAGAGTAAGTAAATGGAATTTCTCTCTTGGTTGTGTTATGAATTGGTTTTTAAAGCACTTGTGATTGTTGGATGCAATGCATGTGATTTGCATGTTTTAAATTCTGTTTTGAAGCACATTTTAGCATGGTTTAATGCTGGTTTTGAAAGTCATGTGTGAAGGATGCTCAAGGTAAGAGATCCTTGGTTTTGTACATTGGAATTGTAGAATTGATGCGTAGTGTTGCATGTTGTTTAATGGCTTTGTGTAATGCTTCAAAAACAGTGGATTGATGATGGTAATTGGTGGTTTTGGCATTTTGGTTATGCTTGTAAAACAATGGATTAATATGGTAAATTGATTATATTGGCAAGTGATGTAAGTGGTTCTTGGTTACTTGAATCGGATATAGTTAGCCGGCTATAGGATTGGGTGGTTTTGATTGTACCGGTAACTCCATCCAAGTACACTAACGAGGTGGTTAAAATTCCATTTGAAGACCTTGTGTATGGTAAGATCACAATGGTGGTGTAAAGTCCATGTGTGGATCTTGTATGTCCCGTGATCTCGTTAGTGATGTTATACAACTACCAATGAGTGATGGTAAGGTCATAATGGTGGTTAAAATTCCATTTGAGGACCTTATGAATGTTAAGGTCATATGGTGTTTAAAAGTCCATATGAGGACCTTGTGTATGGTAAGGTCATAATGGTGATTAAAATTCCATTTGAGGACCTTGTGAATGTTAAGGTCATATGGTGTTTAAAAGTCCATATGAGGACCTTGTGATTGGTAGTGTGTATGAAGCGTGGGGACAACGCTTGTAATCCGCGTATCCGATTGTGTCTTGCGTTATGATGGTTTGTGAATTATCACTTGGAAGCCAATATGATGTTCTGGAATGTGATGAAGCTTGAGATGCTTGAAATGATGCATGGTTGCATGAGAAGTGTGTATTGATCTATGAATGCATGTTTACTTGTTAGCTTGAACAAGTGTTTATCTTCTATTGAGAATGTTGCATTGTGTGCATGGAATCTCTTTGGTGCATTGAAGTCTTGAGAGGGCTTGTTTTAAAAAGGCATGTAATGCAAATGTTGAATTTGTGGTTCATGTATTGTATTTGTTTAATGCATGAGATAGAATTGAGGGTGTAAGTGGTTTTTAAAGGTTTCTTGCTTTGAAATGGTTTTCAATGTATGAGAAAAGTTTGATGTGAAGTGGAAGTGTTTTCCAAGGATTTTGTATTTAACTTGCATATGATGTTCATGCATGGAATGGTTAAATTGATGGTTTTGCAAGGTTGTGCTTTGAAGTGAATTACTTAGCTTTTCTGAGCTAAGGGTTGGTTCTCATGTTTGAGCGATGCATGATTTAAAGCATGTTGTTAAAATGGGTTTTCAAACATTGCTTTGGTTTCTCGAATTGTGATGCTTTTAAAAGAGGTTTTATGACTCGCTGCATTGATGGTGTTTTGGTTTTGAGCATTCCTCACTAAGAATTATGTGCTTACGCTCCTTTTTGTCCATCAATGCAGATATTTGAAGTTGGAACAGCGAGAAGCAAGGGATTCAAGGAGAACTCTACTTGAGATGTATGTCTCGGTTAATAGCTATATATAATAAAGGCAATGGGGGGAAAATCTCTTATGTTGACGTTTAATGAGATTGTGTATGTTGGAAAAGTTTGATTTATGATTTTGAACTATGTGGTTTTACGCTTGCAACGTTTGATCTTCTTATTCTTAAGTTGTTATGCTATGCTTCTTGTTTTAAAAGCATGATTGAGTGTTGGATGTGTTGAATGAGTTGGTGCACCTAGGGGTGGTTTTGTATCTAGATTTTGATGAAAATTGGTAGGTATGATGCTTGGCATGTTGTTGATTTATTGTGGAATGGTTTGGAGCATGTTTGATGGGGTTTAAAGGTGTTAAAACAGGCCTATCTGCTATTTCTGGGCAGGGTGTTTCGAAACACCCTTGCCTGTTTCGAAACAGGCCCTTGTTTTGGCCAGGGTGTTCCTGAACGGCCTAGACCCGTTTCTGAACACTTTGGCTACTGCCAAGGGGTGTTCCTGAACGGCCTAGACCCGTTTCGGAACACCTGACCGTTGGGCATAAAATTTGAATGGTTTTGAGGTTTGCAAGCTTTACGTTTTAGTCCCGATTCTTGTATGTGCAATTGCTTGAGTTTGAGATGTCCGTTTGAGATGAAATTTGGTAGAGAGGCATGAAACATGACTAATTTCATAATGGTAACTTAAAAATTAGTAAAGTCCTCTTAATTTTCAGAATTTACAAATTGGTCCCTAAATTCGTATTTTGTGCAATTGGGTCCCTTATTGTTTTCCGATTGCTGTGATTTTTGAGTATGCTTATCTCAAGAGAATGCCTAGGGTTAATGTGCATCTAGACAAGTTTAAAAAGAAAAAAAAAGGGTCGTTAATCAAGGTTGACTTTCGGGTTGACTTTGGTTTTCCCCGTGTAATCTTCGTAGTCCGGGTCAACCGTCTAGGCCAGGCTAAGGGGGTTACATTTGGTGGTATCAGAGCTGAGTTGCGAATGCTTGGGTAAAATGGTAAATTGTTGTAATATGTGTTTGATGTTTATTCTGATGTGTGGTTGGAAGTCGGTTGAAATGTGTGTCTGTGAGCGAATTGTTGATGTTTTTGTCATGCTTTTTGATTGAGAATCTTCATTGAGCTGATGTGGATTTGTGCTGATGATATGCTGGTGATGTAAGCTGATTTTATGAATGATGAAGGTGTAATGGGTATGATATGTTAATGTTATGCTGTTCTGGGTGAATGTTGTTTGATGAGAGCATGATCGAAATATGTTGATTGATATGCTCGATGTTGTGATATCCATGTTTTTATTGACTGTTATGTCATGTAAAAGGGGAGAATTTGGGATACCCATTGCCTTATTATTATAGCTATTGTGTTATTTTGGAGTTGGAGTTTTGAATCCTTGCTTAAAGCTGGTCTGATCGATTTGTTTGTTTTGTTATGATTGTTTGCTGTTAATAGCATGGTGAAATCGATGAGAGAATGGCAGTTAGGTGAGATGATTGCTGCTTTAGAGCAGGTTGTTAAGGCGTGGAATTCACCTTTTAAGGGAGGTGTTTCGTCTCAGTCTTCAGTGCCTGGAGTTGAGGTAGTAGGGCAGGAGGAAGAAGTTGGTTATGTGATGAAGAGTTCGTCACCTATAGTTCAAGAGGTGATGGGAACATCTCAGGCTGTGGCAAAAGTAAGGCCTGTAGACGTGCCGGCTGTGGGATGTGCGGGTTTGTCGGAACAGCGTTTGCATGATTTGGGAGCTGTGGAGTATCATGGTTCGACACCTGAGACGTTCGAGGCCTGGTTGGCCAGTGTAATTCTGATTTTGGATCAGGAAGGTTGTGACTATGCCTGTAAGCTGGGAAGTGTTGTCTCATTGATGTTGGAGGACGCCTGTGCCTGGTGGACGTCTGTGGCGGTGGCGTCGCACATCCACGATATAGATTGGGACTTCTTTGTGTCTGCCTTTTATGAAAGGTATCTTGGAGAGAAATTCCCAAGGGTTAAGCAATGTGAGGGTGTGGTTTCAGTTTATGAAGGTGAGAAAAGTTTAAGTAAGAGAGCGGTGGGTACTGATCTCCGGAGCGGTCAGCGTAAGAGGCTACGTGATAGAAGGTTTTGCTTGAATCGAAGTCTGAGTGGTAGTGCAAATCTGGGGCAAGTGCTGCATGATCAAGGAGTGGAAGCTCAGCTATCAGTGTGTGACCGTTGTGGAAGGCGCCATGTTGGAGGTTGTTGGGGCGCGGGAGCTTGTTGGAACTGTGGTTCTAAAGAACATGTGAAGCGGGATTGTCCTCAAGTGGTGAGATCAACTTCAGTGGTGGCAGAAGGGTCTCTGAAGGGTCGTGGGCACGACCAAGACAAGGTTCGAAGATGGCAGGAAGGGCAGAAAGGTGTGAGGAGTTTGCAGAATGAATCTTGTTGGAATTGTGGGTCTGTTGGACATTTGAGACGTAATTGCTTGAAGTTGGCTCGGGGTAGTCAGGGTTCTTTACCGCAGGGAGATGGTGATGTCCTTAATGTGTTAGCTGATGCTGCAGCGGTGCGGCTGGAGAATGATGGTTCTACGAAGAAGAGAGCTTGTCTGTTGAAGTTCCGGGGTAGTGAGGTGTTTACAGGTAACCTTGTTAAGTAACCTTTGATTTAGTATCTTGGTTTGGTTTCGGTTTGGTTTTACCTTGCGTAGTGGGTATGGTCTCGTTGCTAGCATGTTTGGGGTAGTAGTTGGTGTCGTTTTGAAAACAACTTTAGTGTGAAGAGGGCATTAGTGAGTATCTTGTGGATAATGGGTTGTTAGAATGATGAGGTTGGTTAAGTTGGAAGTGAGATAGGAGGTTGTTTTAGGTGGATTCTGAGGATGTTATTGGTGGGTGTGAACCGACATACATGCACAGTTAAAATCATTTGTTATATGCTATATTATATATGTACTGGTCCATGCATACATGTGACATGACATTAGAGGTTTTGCATGCATGTACATCAGGCATTGATAGGGCATATTGGTGACCATGTATACGAACGTTCACACTCGCTGATAGTTAATCGGGTCCGTTAGTGTTGGGATAGGGTTAGGTTGGATGATGTGTTTTAAAAGTTGTTTCGGTACTAGGAGAATGTTTGGAGTAATGGAGGGTATTAAGCGGGCTGACCGTAATAGTGAGTGCGGTATAGCATGTTGGTGGAAGGAAGGTGTTTAGCGCTTAATGAGTTTAGCGGTATGGTGGTGAGGGGATTACCGTTTGAGTTAGAATCAGTCAAAGTGGTTGTGAATAGCTGGTAGAAGTGGTAGTTTCTTGGTGTTAAGTGATGTAGTAAGTTAGTGGATGTGTTTCAAAAGTGCTGAGGTAACTTGGCATTGATGTTGTAGTAGAAGGGTTGTTTTTGTAGGTGATGGTTCGTAGCAACCTTCGAAGAGTTGAGAAGGTGTTGTGTTGTGGGTTGTAGAAAAGGGTTAGCCTGGAAGAATAGAAGTTTTGTAACCTAAATATGTGTGTATAGGTTGGGCGATGTTCTAGTAAGGCAAGTGTTGTAATCAAAACTTGAAGTGGAAAGGCAATGTAAGATCAAAGGCCATTGTTGGTTGGACGGGTTCTTGTTAGAAGTGGTTGGCTAGTTGTGTATGAGTAAATTTCGTCTGAAGACAGCTGGTGCTGTATGGAACGACTGGCGGAGTCAAGGTTGGGGTTTTGTGATGTGATTTTCGGGTGTTAGGTGAGTAGTTCTGGTGAATCGTTATGGTAATGATAGCGGCGGATGTGAAGGAATGTCAGCAATACGTTGAGAAGTTTGGGTAAGCAGTTGATGCTTAGGAATTCTTGCTTGATGTAGTAACTTTTGAAAGAGGTTGAGTAGTTTTGCAAGGAGTTTTAGAAGCAGTGAAGGTTGTGGGTCACATGGTGGCTGATCTGGATTGGGTGGTGTCACTGTGAAAGCAAGTTTTGGGAGTTATGAGCTGAGGTGGTGTATGCTGTAAAAGTTTGGAGGTTCTTCAGGTTGTTGTTGGGGCTGTGTGCAGTCCGGAAGTGTGAAAGGTTAAGATGTGGTTAACATTTGAGTGTTCTGGAATTCGTGAACAGTATGTGTTGGTGTTGGGTTGGTGGAGTTTTGTGAGGAGAGTGTTCAGTGGTGGTTAAGTCTCTTGTGTTGCCTTGTATGTTGCTTGAGAAGTTTGGTTGTTCTCTTTTCGCCAGTTGAAATTTCGAGGACGAAATCTATCACATGCCTCGTGCATTGGTTCGTCGTCCTCATGTTGAAAAGTAGCAATTTCGTTACGCAGTCTTTCAGATAAATGAGAAGGATTAAAACGAGATAAGAATTCACGAGAGAGATCTGCCCAAGTTTTAGCTCTGTCTCTCAGTGAATGAGTGTAACACCCCAATTTTGGGCTTAGAAGTTTTGGGTTTGGACCGCACCGGTCGGGTTGCGGTTCGAATATAAAAGGGTGAATTTAGGAAAGCCTAGTTCGGGTTGCATTAAAAATATGGAAAAATGTCTTAAAATCCTCTTTTATTATATATAAGAGAAAGGTGATATCAATTTTACAAAATGAGGTTTGGAAGAGTGACATTTTGGGTTAGTGACCAAAATGTAATTTTTGAAAACTGGGTGACTGTTTTAAAAAGGATTGAAACTTTGAATCTTTAAGGAGCTATTTACCCAAAAAAGTTTCTCCAGATTTTTCTGAATATTAATCAATTTAATTAATGGTTTTTAATTAAGTACAAAAGGAGGGAAAAGATATTTTGGCATTTTAACTAACTTTTCTCTAAATCTCCATTTTCTTTTCTCTCAACTTTTCTCTCAACCCAAACACATTTCTCCAGCAAAATTCTCTCTGATTTTGACAACTAAAGATTTGATTTCAATCCTCATTTGATCTCTAATCAATTCTACAACAAAACCTTAGCATTTGCTTATTGGATTTTCAAGAATTGTGGTTCCAAAAAGGGAGAAACTCAAGTTTAGAGGTATGAACGTCCTTCTCCTCTAAATTCTCAGTTCTTTACTGAAATTCCCAAGTTCTCAATCCTTGATTTATGATTTATTAAAGGTTTTACAATTGTGTTCTTGATCTTGGCTTTGAAATGCAAGATTTGGTTAATTTGTGATGAAATTCGTATGAAATGGTTGGGTACTGTTTTGAGATGTGATCTTAATGTAAAATGGATGTATATTTGATGAGAAATTGAGGTTTAATCAATGCAATACCGAATAGGTTGATTTTCCTAAGTTTCTACTTGTGAAAATGGTGGTTTTAGGGGTGATCTTGGTGTTCTGCTATAGCTGGAGGTATAAGGACGTGTTTGGGATCATTTTGGATGTTAATTGATGTTTAAAAATGGTTAGAAGTGATGGATCTTGGCTGGGTTAAGTTTAGGAAGTGTTTGGAGGTGATTTCGGTTGTGTTTGGTAGCCGAAATGTTGGATTTGCAAAGAGCAGCGAATTTAGTTGTGTTGCTGGGGTTTTTAAGGCATGATGATGCATTAATCCTCAGTTGTTATGTGCTTGAAACAGAGGAGAATGATTCGTGAGCAATAGAGGAGGCGTTTGAAGGTTTCGGATGCTTGGAAGGCTTATCGGCTAGCGTAGTTTTGTGTATCGGTGAGTGAAGTTGAGTTTTCAGCTTTAAAACCAAGGTTTGAAGGTTTTGGGAGCTTAGTTTAAGTCTAAACAACTTAGCTAAGCTCAAGAGTAAGTAAATGGAATTTCTCTCTTGGTTGTGTTATGAATTGGTTTTTAAAGCACTTGTGATTGTTGGATGCAATGCATGTGATTTGCATGTTTTAAATTCTGTTTTGAAGCACATTTTAGCATGGTTTAATGCTGGTTTTGAAAGCCATGTGTGAAGGATGCTCAAGGTAAGAGATCCTTGGTTTTGTACATTGGAATTGTAGAATTGATGCGTAGTGTTGCATGTTGTTTAATGGCTTTGTGTAATGCTTCAAAAACAATGGATTGATGATGGTAATTGGTGGTTTTGGCATTTTGGTTATGCTTGTAAAACAATGGATTAATATGGTAAATTGATTATATTGGCAAGTGATGTAAGTGGTTCTTGGTTACTTGAATCGGATATAGTTAGCCGGCTATAGGATTGGGTGCACCGTGAATAAAGTCGCCTTGGATGTGGAGTGGTTGTGATTGTACCGGTAACTCCATCCAAGTACACTAACGAGGTGGTTAAAATTCCATTTGAAGACCTTGTGTATGGTAAGATCACAATGGTGGTGTAAAGTCCATGTGTGGATCTTGTATGTCCCGTGATCTCGTTAGTGATGTTATACAACTACCAATGAGTGATGGTAAGGTCATAATGGTGGTTAAAATTCCATTTGAGGACCTTGTGAATGTTAAGGTCATATGGTGTTTAAAAGTCCATATGAGGACCTCGTATGGTAAGGTCATAATGGTGGTTAAAATTCCATTTGAGGACCTTGTGAATGTTAAGGTCATATGGTGTTTAAAAGTCCATATGAGGACCTTGTGATTGGTAGTGTGTATGAAGCGTGGGGACAACGCTTGTAATCCGCGTATCCGATTGTGTCTTGCGTTATGATGGTTTGTGAATTATCACTTGGAAGCCAATATGATGTTCTGGAATGTGATGAAGCTTGAGATGCTTGAAATGATGCATGGTTGCATGAGAAGTGTGTATTGATCTATGAATGCATGTTTACTTGTTAGCTTGAACAAGTGTTTATCTTCTATTGAGAATGTTGCATTGTGTGCATGGAATCTCTTTGGTGCATTGAAGTCTTGTGAGGGCTTGTTTTAAAAAGGCATGTAATGCAAATGTTGAATTTGTGGTTCATGTATTGTATTTGTTTAATGCATGAGATAGAATTGAGGGTGTAAGTGGTTTTTAAAGGTTTCTTGCTTTGAAATGGTTTTCAATGTATGAGAAAAGTTTGATGTGAAGTGGAAGTGTTTTCCAAGGATTTTGTATTTAACTTGCATATGATGTTCATGCATGGAATGGTTAAATTGATGGTTTTGCAAGGTTGTGCTTTGAAGTGAATTACTTAGCTTTTCTGAGCTAAGGGTTGGTTCTCATGTTTGAGCGATGCATGATTTAAAGCATGTTGTTAAAATGGGTTTTCAAACATTGCTTTGGTTTCTCGAATTGTGATGCTTTTAAAAGAGGTTTTATGACTCGATGCATTGATGGTGTTTTGGTTTTGAGCATTCCACACTAAGCATTATGTGCTTACGCTCCTTTTTGTCCATCAATGCAGATATTTGAAGTTGGAACAGCGAGAAGCAAGGGATTCAAGGAGAACTCCACTTGAGATGTATGTCTCGGTTAATAGCTATATATAATAAAGGCAATGGGGGGAAAATCTCTTATGTTGACGTTTAATGAGATTGTGTATGTTGGAAAAGTTTGATTCATGATTTTGAACTATGTGGTTTTACGCTTGCAACGTTTGATCTTCTTATTCTTAAGTTGTTATGTTATGCTTCTTGTTTTAAAAGCATGATTGAGTGTTGGATGTGTTGAATGAGTTGGTGCACCTAGGGGTGGTTTTGTATCTAGATTTTGATGCAAATTGGTAGGTATGATGCTTGGCATGTTGTTGATTTATTGTGGAATGGTTTGGAGCATGTTTGATGGGGTTTAAACGTGTTAAAACAGGTCTATCTGCTGTTTCTGGGCAGGGTGTTTCGAAACACCCTTGCCTGTTTCGAAACAGGCCCTTGTTTTGGCCAGGGTGTTCCTGAACGGCCTAGACCCATTTCTGAACACTTTGGCTACTGCCAAGGGGTGTTCCTGAACGGCCTAGACCCGGTTCGGAACACCTGACCGTTGGGCATAAAATTTGAATGGTTTTGAGGTTTGCAAGCTTTACGTTTTAGTCCTGATTCTTGTATGTGCAATTGCTTGAGTTTGAGATGTCCGTTTGAGATGAAATTTGGCAGAGAGGCATGAAACATGACTAATTTCATAATGGTAACTTAAAAATTAGTAAAGTCCTCTTAATTTTCAGAATTTACAAATTGGTCCCTAAATTCGTATTTTGTGCAATTGGGTCCCTTATTGTTTTCCGATTGCTGTGATTTTTGAGTATGCTTATCTCAAGAGAATGCCTAGGGTTAATGTGCATCTAGACAATTTTAAAAAGAAAAAAAAGGGTCGTTAATCAAGGTTGACTTTCGGGTTGACTTTGGTTTTCCCCGTGTAATCTTCGTAGTCCGGGTCAACTGTCTAGGCCGGGCTAAGGGGGTTACAATGAGGAAATAATCGGAGCCTCGGTACTTCCGAATTTATTCCTGGCAGTCTAAACGATCCACAAATTTCTTGGAACGTTTTTAGATGTTCTCGGGCATCCTCTGTTGCAGAACCACTAAACTGGCCAGCGGAATTTATCATGCTGAACATAACAGGTTTCAGCTCGAAGTTCTCCGCTTCCACGTCTAGCAAGGTGGTCTCCAGTTCAACATGGTCATTGACCATGTAGTCGCGGCAAGACTTCCGTGCAGTAGCAGGCCGTTCATTCCAGACATCTTGGGGAGGATCTTCAGCAACCCTTTGGTCATTATCTACCCCATTGTTCTGCCTTCCATTCACCATTGCTTCTAGCTGTTCCTCAAGATAGTTGTTTCTTGCTATCAAGAGTCGGACTTGGTTCCTGAGTTGGTACGTGCGTTCGATTTCAGGGTCTATTTCGTACTCAGGTTCTTTGCCTCGTCTAGATCTGCACATAAGCAAACAATAAACCTTGTGAAAAGCACTTGGTAAATAATACCACTAAAAATAGAAAAAGAAAAAGAAAAAGTGCAGTAAGAGTAAGGGTAAAGATATGTTGCAAGTTTCCGGCAATGGCGCCAAAAACTTGTTGCGTGTAAAAGAGTCCTATCGCAAATAGTGCAAGTGTACACGACGCAAGTAGTAAAGTGATACTTGGAGTATCGGATATCATCTCCACATGGACTGGAAGTAACTTTATCCTAGAATTGCTGCACAAGAGAGAGAAAGAGATTAATTGGGTTGTAAAGTGATCGTGATAAACAATTAAAATAAAAGAGTAAAGGATCAGGTTTAAGAAATAGGCTGGTATTGAATTGCTCAGTAGTGCAGGTGTTGCACTGTAAGAGAACTTTTGTTATGTCGTCGTCCCTGTCGCGACAGAAGTTTGTTGATGTCACGGCAGCGATCACACAACTCTGTACTTCAAGCTTGGCAAGAATCCCTGCTATGAATTTTTCCTATCCCTAGGCCCAAGTTCTGTTGATGAACACTTCTTAGATGATACTTCCCGGCGTAAATCGAAAGGTGAACACCAATGTTTTCGAATTCTTCCTTAGCCACTTAACCTCGTACTTATCCCTAAGCCGAGATGATTTAATCGTAAACTGGAAAACGTGTATTTATTACGTTTGTATGCTTGACTCTCCCGATATCAAACAATTGGATAACCTCACAATGCTCTCCCGATACTCTTGCGAGATATGAAAACCAAAATAAATAAACTTGAAGTTTTTATTGCTTGAACAGAAAATTCATAAAACAGTACAATCCTTGTAACTACTTTATAGAATCAACCCTTAGCCCTAAGGGGAGTTTAGAACATGATGAAGAAGGGAAAACGACAAGGGTTTTGGGGAAGACGGCTAGGAATGAGATATCCTCCCCTAGGTCGAATTACATGCCTTTTTATAGGTCTTGGGTCCAAGTTTTCTAATATGGAAAGAATATAAGTTTAAACTAAAGTACAACTCTATTGGAGATTAAATCTTCTGAGTATATGCCTTTAATTCGTCCTCTTTTCTTGCCTTGGGTTACTTCCTTGGACTTTGGGCTTGGCTTTCATTCTACCTCAGGGCTCAGAAAAATATAGGAGTGGCCCATGACAGACCCGCTTTAAGTCTTCAATCTGTCGAGCTCCACTTCATCCTTCTGTCATCATCGCTGCCACGGGAGTGGCCACGGCAGCGTGTGCTCCTTGACTCCAGTTCAGTGATCCAGCTCTGCTCCTTTGCTGCCCCAAGTCTGTCGCAGCAGATACCTGCAAAAGTGACCAAAATCAGTAGCAATTGTGCCATTTTATCTAATTGTGATGTATATGCATAAATCTACCTAAATGCAATGAAATATGCTTGAATGCAACAGAAATATGGGTTAAATGGGGGGTAAAATATAGAACTTTTATACACTCAACAGGTAGTAGTTCAGGACTTGAGAATTGAACCAACACTAAAAAGTGTGACCTGAACTCTATAAAGGTCTCTAAACGAAATAAGGATCTTGACCCTCTAGTTATGTAGAACTAGGAACCAAAGATATCAAAGTCTGATTCAACAAGCAGAACTTGAAGGATTGATAAAGTTCTCAAAAGAACAAAAGAGATAAAGACTATCAAATCTCATTAATCAAAGTTGTGTCTTACAATTGAAAAACTAGCCTCTATTTATAGGATTTACAAAATAAAGTGATCAACTAACATTCCTAAGGAGGTGTGAAGGGATAATGAATAAAAAAAGAAACCTTGAAATGTGTGCCTTTGCCGCCCAATGTAATCATAAGCTAGCATGTCAATTTGCATGTGAATGTAAGCAAGCACCTCAAGTAAGCACCTCTCTAGAATTGCCGTCCATTGTGAATGTAAGCAAGCATGTCAATTTTCATGTGAATGTAAGCAAACATGTTAATTTCCATTTGAACGTAAGTAAGCACCTCTCTAGAATTGTCGTCAATTGTAAATGTAAGCAAGCATGTCAATTTCCATGTGAAGGTAAGCAAACACCTCAAGCAAGCACCTCCAAAGCCAAACAAGCATTTCTCCAATAATCATAGTTCCCTAGATCACCCTAATGTTGTTTCTATTCATTTTCCTTGCATAACACCTGTAAATACGAGAAATATGATCAAAAATAAAGCAAGGTAATATGATGCATGCTAAATATAATAAATATACATTATATGATTCAACGAACTCTAGTGCTGTAAAATAAACAATAAACAACATAATAGAAAACATGTGCATACTAAAACTATAATAATCAAATAGAACATATGCATTAGAAATAAACATGCAACACGTTGCATGGACTCCCTTTCACGTTGCATGAATCTTTCACGTTGTAGGGCATTGATTCAAATTCGACAGCATCAATAATCTTCCATGCATGATTGCACTTGTTGCTGACCGCATCTCTAAATTTCCTTGCTCTTGCACGAGTAATGGGACCTAAGAGAAAGTCCTCCGGGTTCAATGGTGGTGATGACGCCATGATCTCATCATCATGAATAGAAATCTTGAACACAAACTTAGGTCTCAGAGCTAGGAGTTAATATGTTGTTCTAAAATTGCAAAACCTGTTGAACAAAATAAATCCAATAGTGTTTCATTTCATGTATCCTGGAATGACCAACAAGGCCATGAGATATTATGTAATGGGGAAACTTTTGTTATGGATGTTAGGGGTTGGAATTGCACCTTTAGATATTGGGATCTGACATGTATTCCATGCACACATGTGATATGTGTTATATTATATAGGAATGAGTTAATTGAAACATATGCGATTGAGACATACAAAAAAGAAACATACATTTCATTGTACAATTATGCTTTGCCAATACGTCCTAATGAGAATTACGAGAAGAATACAAAAATGGAACTTATTAAACCACTTTAAAAATAAAAATTCTTGAAAGACCTAAACAAAAGAGGAAAAGAGAGGAAGGAGAATAACCCAAAGAAAGCAAGTTGTAACACCCCCTCCCCGGCCTAGTTGAGAACCAAGTCGAAAGGTGCTACCGATGAACAGTATGGTGATCGGTGCAATAAAACTCCAAACTTCTAATCTACACTTGAACAATTTCATGCAATACTACATTACCAAAATGCATCTTATTCCAATTAATCCATTATGAAACAAAAACTATTCATTTAGGACCAATTCTTAACTATTACAAGTTTTAGGGAGTAAACTATAAATCTAGAAAATTAGAGGTCCTTCGATGCAATTGGTTATACTTTACTGAAATTCAATACAATATTAACAAGTTTGTAAAATTTCATACAATTTGGAGTTTATTTACTCATACAATTGATTCAACATAAATTCAATGACCAATCTATGAACATTGCAAACCATCGGTTTCTGCCTTTTTAGCTAACTTAACTAACCCTATATCGAAACGCCTTGATTCTGTTTCGATACAAGTACACAATGGTCAACCTTGGTTGACTTTTCCCATTACCCATATCAATACAGGCAAGCCATGTATCGATACAGGTTGACTTTCTTTGACCGTGACTTTGACCCATTTTGATACAGGTTAGACTCGTGTCGAAACAATGGATTCCAGTAGCAAAATGATTTGATACAGCTCCAAACCGTATCGATACGTCATGTTCTCTAAGATCAATTAAGCTTAACCGTATCGATACGCCACTACCCTGTATCGATACGGCCTGACTTGTAATGACATATTTTTGTTGGTTTTTTAATCGAATTGACCTACCAAACAATGTTCAAACGTAATCAAACTTTACATGCAATATTTCAATGCTATAAACTAATGGCATGCCAAATTTCACGATCATACGAATAAGTTTACTAGGATTTCACCTATAGGAGCCAAATATGCCATTTTTACCCACTTTTAGCCAAACCAAAAGTCATATTTAGGCCTTTAACAACTTTTCAACTAATACACATAATAGCCATAACAAAATAAGCACAAGAGACTAGTTCAACTACTTTTCCACCTTCTTAGGAGTTCATAAGGTCGATATGCATTACTTTGACTTGTAGTGACTTGTCTTGCCTTGACTTTTCCGATCTTCAAAAGGGGTCGAATCCTTAATCTGAAATGCATGAGATGAGACACGTTAGGCATACATTGCCTAGTGAGGTAGTCACAAACAATGCAAATAACAATGTATGAAGCATATGCATAATCCCATGCTTATCAATATCAATATTATGTTTCAATATACAATGTTTACACATTAAATTCATTATTATCCCTTGGATTGAATCAAGATAGTGGATACGCGAATTCCTACACCTCGCCAAATCAATGAATGGTCTAGTCCCTCCGCCTCACCAATATGACTAATACCAAAACGCATCCTTTTGCCTTGCCAAATCAATATAGGTCGTAGCCTTGGGACCGTAGTCCACCCGTACACTAAGCTCATGAATTCTATGGCATGCCAATTGTATCAAATGTACGTCCAAATCTAAGGTTTCAATAGCAATATTCATATTCAATATTCAATGATATTTCTAATAACCAAAGACTTCAATGTTAATATTAGTAACCATATTCAATATCAATATTTCATTATTTCAATGTTGATGTCTATGTCTGATGATTCATTTACAATTTTTTAATAACAATAACTATATCGATAACAATACATGATGATAATGTCAATAACTACGTCTGATATTCATTACCAAACTTACTTATGCTTACCAATGGATCCGTTTAACAATCTGATGCAACCTTTTTAAAAGACATATTAGCTAATCGATTGAAATCAACAATAATGAATTCGGGAAGGCTTCTCGCCTAATCTCAAGCCTCCGACTACACTCACCTTAAAATTTTATGCTCTTACGGCTCTCGGATGACAACGCCCATGCTTCTAGCCTTCGATAGAGATGGCAAAACCTCTCTCCCCACTTCTTGAGCTAGAAAATCAATAGGGAGATTATTAGGATTGATATTACCATATCAAAATCAATATAACTATATCAAAATCGATATTCGATTTCAATATAGACAACAACGATTAAATATCCATGGGTGGTCAAAACCTTAGCTTAAGATTAAGCCCAATACATCCATGGAATCCAACGATTGATTGAGGAATATTACTTACCCGAACGATAGCAACGATTTGATATCAATAAATCGAAGAAAAACTAAGCTAAAGCTTGCTCTCCGATGGAGGTGCTAGCTTGGAGGAAGTTGATGAAGATGGACAAAAAAGGTGCTTGTTTACTAAAGTCTCGATGGGTTCTTTCATTTGCTCATTTCTTGTTTTATATATTTTTAAGGCTATTTAGCTTTCCTTTAGGTGAAGCAACTTCACCAGATTATCCCACGTCTGGGATAATAAAATTGAGGAGGGGCTAATCGCAAGGTTAATCCCTCAACTTTCAATTCTCTATGGTTTTGACCCCAAAAATTCTAAATTTCCACAATTTAGTCACTAAACGATTTCGATACTATTCAATGAAGTCCATGTTCAATAAATTAACTCGATTAGAGCCTAATATCGAATTATTAACAAACCGATACAATATTTAAACCTTATCGGTGTGAAATTTCTGATCACCGGAATCCAGTTTTGACTAGACTGAATTTTTGGGGTGTTACAAAAGCTCTCTAAGCATGAAAGTAAGATGTGTTGTAAACGATGTGGAGAATTTGGGCACAATATTAGAACATGTCCAAAAAAGTTGTGATTTTGATACATATTTAATTTTTATTTAATTTTATGCTAATATTTTTAATTAATAATTTTTTATTTTTGTAGAAACTCAAACTAATTCACCAATGGAGCTGTAACACCCCGAATTTTTTCCCCTAAAATTAAAACCTAATTTTGAAATCCCTAGATTCAAAACCCTAACATTTGGGGATTTTAAAATAGAAACCCTAATTAAGGAGTGGGAACTAAATTAAATTTTAGTTATGAATTTAGTGATTAGGTTGTAAAAATTGAAGCTTTGCTGACCATTCTGATATGTGGATAAAGTTTAGGCCTTTATTGTGTGATTTACCCTTTTTCTAGGGTATTTACACCCTATTATAACTCCCAAAACCCTTTCGGCTTTTACTTTTTTTGCAGCACCCGCACCCGTCATGTTCCCCTCTCTTTCGTTTTTTATCTCTTAAATTAAACATCCTATCTCCCTCACCCCCTTATTCTCTGACGAAGCTTTGGTGACCACCTTGCCACCATCTGTTTCGCGTGACATCACCATCATCTTTCTCGTCTTCCCTTCGCGAACAAACCCCAACCGTTGGATGGTTCTTGTCGACCTTCGTTTGTGAGAAAATGACGTTAAATCGTTCGGTTCTCGTTTTGTGCCATCGTCCATCTAGCCTCTCTTTCATTCAAATCAGAGTGTGGGTAAGATTTGAACCCATGTTTTGGTAAATCGGTGTTTCTAAGTTTTGGGTTTTGGTTTGACTTCGGATTTTGGTTGTGTTGGCCAGAAATTAACCCTTGAGGTCTCTGTTTTTGCTCAAGGCAAGCTACTGACGTCCTTGTTGTTGCCGACGCTGCGGTTCTATATACGTGCCGCCGCTGCCACCGTTTGGGTGATAGTAACCCTAGCCGCCAATGACGTTTTAGGAACCCTAGTTCCATTTTGGATGATGACATGATTAGTGGGTTGGATGTTTTTGGTTGAGCCTAAAGTCATATGTGGATTAAATTGGATCATAAGCCCAAACCGGTCTTGTGAACTGAACCAGTTGAATTGGTTCTAACCATTGAACCCGAACTGGCCTTATAATCCGAACCAACATGAATAAATTGAATTAATGAGCTGAACCGGATTTGAATTTGTGAACCGAACCAAATTGTTGACCGAACCGAATCGATCTAAATAAACTGAACCGGACCTTGACCCGTTTGACCAGACAGTTGACCTTGATACTTTGACTAGTTTGACCAGAGTTGACCATTGACCTTGGACCAGAGTTGATCGTTGACTATGAGTTGACTTTTTCAAACATCTTTCCTCTTAAACTTTTTCAACGTCCTGAGTCTGTATCCGCTGCCTGTTTTGTCTAATTCAAACCCGAAAGCTCCGTTTTGCTAATTTCAATTATTTGTTACATAGAATTTAATAAGTTGTGGATTTTAGAATTTGATTTGAAATATTCTCGTGTTCAAGTATCGACACTGAGGCCGACGAGTTACCTCCAGTTGTACAGACCAACCGTACACGTTCTTCGAGATCTTCATATGAGTATATCTTCAGTTTAGTTCTTAGTGTTTTAGTCGGTGGCTTAGTGTTAGTAATAAATGCTAATATAGTATTCATACCTCGTAGGTCCTGATTCAACTAGATCTGAGCGTGAGAAGCGCTTTTCTTCGCATTAGAGCTATTGCTGCTTAAGGTGTGTTTCTTACTGTGTTATATAATTAAAAGTTATGTTTTATACTCTGCTTTATTTGTTATTTGTTTGATTTTGTTTTTAATTTTGAAAACATCATACATGACATACTAAATTGTGTTTTTAAATCAAGCATCTGATTTTCGGAAAATGTGACACTCATAAGAGTTCGGATTTATGGTTTTAAAAATCATATCGTGAGTCATGGGATTAGAATAGTGTTCAGAAATGTGAGGGCAAGCTCCTATTTGGCGAGCGAAAGATCCACTCTTGCGAGGGCAACCTCCACTCTGTATGATATCGGATAGTCGGGTATTGAGTCATGCATTTGACATCAGAACATTATGATTTTTATTTATCGAATATATTGTGTTTTTAGAAAAGGTTTTATCGGAAAATAAAATACTATTTTGGTTTTGTGTTTGTTTACACTTTAGAGACACACTAAGCTCTTTAGCTTACACCCCTATAGTTTCTCTTTCAGATATCTCAGACTCTTTTAGGCGACTTGATACTCGGAGCTTCTCGTATTTTATTCGAATATTTTTGTAAATCAGTGCGAACACTTTTTTGTTTATTTCAGACTATGGTTTAACATGTTTTGGGATTTTATGTAATTCAAATATGGGGATTGTTTATAATTTGAGTTTTATTCAATGCATGAATTATAAGGTTATTTTCGGTTATTTAATCAAGTTATCGAAATAATGTTATACGACTCTGTTATATGATAAATGAAATGTTTTTAAGTTTATCTACTTTTGATATTTTGCATTTTTAAAATATTTTAACCTAAGATTTATAACTTGAGTGAAAAGTTTTCAAACCTAACTACTTAGATTCGGCTCATTTTTTTTGGGCCGGGTTTAGGGGGTTACAGGAGCCACCACCATCTCAGGCATCATCTCACACAATGCCCATTGTACCACTGAAATCACATTCAACACCAATTGTTCCAAGTGTATCATCTAAAGGAATAACAACGACAAAAATACCTAGAGGTGCTTTATCAACAAGAGGAACAACAACAAGGAAAAAGATTTAGAGGTGCTTCATCTAGAAGAACAACATATAGTAGAATCAAAGAATGGTATGGGATTTACATAAACCTGTCCACGGGAATGCAAATCCTTAATGTAAGTAAATTAGTTATGTTCTAATGTGGTAATTAGTTATGTCTCACTTTTATATAATTACTAGTATTATTTTAATTTTTTAACTTGGTAAACCAAATTAGAGGATGTTGAGGAAGCCCAGTATAAAGATCATGGACCAACCACATACTACACCAGTGATACAATATCCAACTTCACCTGCAACTGCACCAATGACACAACCTCCAACTTCATTTGTAACTGCACGAGTGACTCATTCTACACCAGTGACACAATCTCCAGTTTTATCTCAGCGTGCACCAGCTTTATCTCATATTGAACCACTAACTTTATCCTATACTGCACCACTAACTCACCCTCCAGCTTCATCTCAGACTGTAACAATATTTAAACCTCCATCAACCTTAAGAATCCTTAAATTACCTATTAGGAGGAAAATCAAAGACTGCTTTTGTGGGACTGCTTATTTTGTAGTATTTTTGCGATTTTTTTGTAGTGCTTAATTAAAGTCTATATAATATTATATAAGTTAAGGTCAACTATGAAAAAAATTTTGTGGATGTATTTTGTTGTAATAGAACATGTCAGTTTCAAGCTTTTTATAATGAGTGGTTATGAATGACATTATTATATTATTTTTTCACTTATAGTCTTGCAAACACTTATTATCTTACAATTCCTATATGTACTTTTTTTTCCAGTTATATAGTTACAAGCTAAACACTTGAAAATGTAAATTTTTTACTAATACAGTGAAATTTAAACACTTATAATCGTAACAGTGCATACTTGTACACTTATAGAAAATTTAAGGCAATTTCAAAAAGTAAACTAACTTTTAAAATCACGCAAACAAAATTTTTAAATTAATGGCATTCAAACCAAAGCAAAAACTACATATTACTATATTAAAGAAATAATTTAATCACAATGTAATTTAGCCATGAAGCAATAAATGTAACCTTGTAAAATATTACTTCATTCACAGTGGTAAATCAAGGAAAATATAATTGATTGGGTCAGTATAAATAGAACAAGTCTTTTATGTAACATAACTCATATATATAATTTTCAATTTAAAATAGAGTAACAACTAAAAATAATATGATTATATGTTGACGAACATATCTAGCTAGGTGTAAATAAGTTATCATTTACAATGTAAAAAAGCTATTAATGTTTATTTACAACGATGTAAATAAGTATTAAAGTATTTAAAATTTATGTTTCTTACTGTTACTTATAAGGAAATATTTTAGTGAATATTAGCTTTAGTTGATAGTCTTTGCTTATTTTCGATGTCATAAGAAATTATCACTTATTCAATAACTTAAACTTTGTTTTTACTTAATCTAGTTTTATTTAAAGCATATAATTATGAGTTTGTCTAATCTCCTTAAAAACGATATTCGAACATTTGAATAGATTTTGATTGTGCTACTTTTTATTTTATTTTATTTGTTTATTAAATAAAATATAATATAGTTAAAATGAAATAAGTGATAATAACATAATAAAATTATCATAAAGTAAGTTGGTACTTTATACATAATTGATAACACTTATTTTTTAACATTTGTCAAACACAAGGTAAGAAGAATAATATATATCATAATTTTCAACAAATCAAACACCATGATGTAGTATCAAATCCTTCATCCATCCTTTTATACACAATACTTCTCTTTCACATGTGATGTTTCAAATGAGGCGTTAAGGCACACTGTCCATAACTTGTTTTTGTCATTCAATAGTGTTTGTGTTCAAATAAATGAGATTGTTCATAAACATAAACAAAACAAACCTACTTTTGTTTGTGTTCGTTCTTTTATTAAAGGAACATAAAAAAATATGTTCATATTCGTTTATTTAAGATAATAAATAAACATTATACAAATAGTTCATCGAATGTTCTGTTCATTACACCCCTATGAAGGATAAAAATTGTCCTAACTTTCAAGTTAACTTTAAAAATAATGAACTAAAACTTTTTATTAAGAACCATAAAATTAAAACAGAACTATAAAAATCTAACTTTTATAATTTTATTTTTAAAATTAGTTGAAAATTACTTTTTTAGGTGTTGGGTGGGCCATGGACTAGGTAGGCCCAGCCCTAGATTCACCCATGTTCATTCTTATACTTTGTCATTTCCATTTCACATGTTCTTAAATTTTTTTAGCCATCATCTCCTTCTTCTCTAACCCTCCCATTTCGTCGACCTTCACCATGTTCTTTAATTTAAAATTTTTATTTCGAATGTCTCTATTTTTCGGCAATAGCATTTGAATTTCGTTTCTCAAATTATTAACGTAGTTCAATTTTTTTCTTCTTTATCAATCTATTGGAAGAAATCACAATGATCCTATAAATGAAAAAAAAATAAGCTACAACATATTTCACATACATCTCTCAGTTAACACAAACAACTTAAAATATCAAATATTACCTTCTTCCCTCTTCCACAACCATAAAATTTATCATTTTGCTCCTAGGACTGTTGAAGTGCAAATCGGTGATCTCAACCTACATTTGCATTCAACAATCTTTCTCCCAGCAACTGATTTTAAACTTTCACTTGACATGGTAAATCTAACACCCTAATCAGTATATAATTTTTAATATTGATTAGAATGTCATATACAATTTATTAATAACCTATAATAGCCATTTTATCAAAATAATTATTTAATTAAATTTCCCATTAATCTCGTAGATGCTAGTTATATTTCTATTTTTTTATAAAATGCATCATAAGCAATTACTATAGCCAACCCATAAGTTATTACAAACCATTCTACTACAAAGTTTTCACTAAATAGATATATATATTATACATGCCAACTAGAATATACAAAAATAGATATAAGATGTTTTCACCGATACTATAAAATAATGATGTTGATGCCTTTCAAGATCCTTGACCCGAATCTTTATAAAGACCTACGCACGAAACACTTCACACGCTAAGTATATACTTAGTAAGGCAATATTAAAAAAAATATTTAACGGTACAATACTAAACATTTGTAATTATACAAATATAATTATAATTATGCATCAAGATCACTAAATATTCCTTACCATTATGGTAATCCATATATTAATTTAATTAAACTAAATATCAATTTTCTCACCAATATACTTGCCATTTGTTCCTTAAACTCGTAAGCTTATCAACCTGTTTATCATTTATAAACAATATCTATTGCCCAAATTTAAATTTACGAGGATTATAGGTACACGAGTTAGTATATATATGTTCTGAAGTACTCTTCCGCACAGAAGTGCTCTACCGCACCGTAGTGCTATTTCTTTCTGACATATACTATGATACCATCTCAACATTTATTCTGACAAATACCAAAGTACCATCTCAACATTTATTCAGATATATACTATAGTACCATCTCAACATTTATTCTGACATACTATAGTATTATCCCAACAACTCTATGGCATGCCAATTATACCGTATTTTCTTAATACCTTATTTGGGCATATTTTCCACATTTATTCTATCTATGGCAAAGTATATTAATATTATAATACATTGGGCAGTTCATGCATGAAATAAACATTTCATATCATAATATCATATATTGGCTAGTGATCATGCATTATAATCAACCATAGACTATTTAAAATATATTCAATATATAATCAATAATACCATATCATGCTAATATAAACAAGGTAGACTTATCATAAGTCTTCCTTATGATATAATAAAATATCAAGGTATCATAATAAAATACATTGCACTCACCTTGACATTTTATATGTATCGAGTATTATAAACCTCACTAAACTTTATTCGAGCACTTTTTCTTTTCCTTTGTTGCTAGTTCGATCCCGATTCTTTTCACGAACTGTACATAAATTATATACAACACATGTACATTTCAAAGTACATGTTAGTATCAATTCAACACAAATACATTACTTCATATCACATTTTTCACAATAAACCTCATATTTTCAATTCTATTCAAAAGGATCACTTGTCATTCAACTTCACCATTCAAGCTTCCAGCATGATATTCAAGCATTCTACAATGGCATTCAAGCATCTTGCCTTCATTTTGGATCAATTTTACTTAAAATCTAATTTTTTCATATTTTACAATTTAGTCTCCAAACTTATAAAGTCTCCAAATTGGACCAAATTAACATTATAAAGCATGTAGAATCAAGTACACATCATTTCAAGCCTTAGAGAAATCATTCCATGATTTCCCCTAATATTTTCCATATTGCTGAATATGAAAGGTCACTATTGACCAATTTTTCAACTTGATTCGAACATAAATTCAACCTCTAAATATTATTTCCATGCATTTGCTGTCAATCCCACTTCAAAAACAATTCAATACTAAATTTCCATGTAAACTCTAACCTTACTAATTTTTCCAACAACCACTTTTAATGGTTTTTAATCATCATTCAAGCATGGAAATGATTCAACAACATTTCCTACATCATAATCAAGTCTTTAAAACATCAAAACCTAACCTCCCCTTCATCCATCAATCTCAAGAATTCAGGGATCTAGGCATGGAAAACATGAACAAATGGTACGAAATGATAGAAAATTTCATGTAGAACAATTTCATGTTTCATGCATTCATCCAAATTTTCAACAAATTTACTTGAAAATCAAATTGAAAATGTTTCTTACCTTGGATGTAGATTCATGGAAAGAAGAGAGAAAGATGAAGAAATTTCTTGACTTTTTATTTGGTATCATTTGGTCCTTTTTCATTAATTTAATGAGATTTTTATAAAAAAAAAAATCTCCTTAACAGTCAAATGATTATTTTGCCCTTAAAATTCAAGGCTTCATAACTTGCCACATGTCAAAATATTCATCCAAGAGTCAAAAATAAACCAAGTAGTTAGTAGTTACCCGTTTTGCCATTGTAATCTTTTAAAATTACAATCTTACCATTTTCATCCAACGATTCATATTTAACATGGAAAAATCAACATAAATACAATGGTCCATGTTAGTTCTTCCAGAAATAAGCATAGAAAAGATATTTTTACCCTTTCTTTATATTTAAATAAAATATCTCAAATTTAACTCCTTATAGCTTTTAATACAAATAACATATCAAAAATTCAGGTAACACGAAAATGTCATTCTTGAGAGTAAACTATTTATTTACGGGACTAAAATACATAACTTTTAAAAATTACAATTTAGTCCCTAAACTTTTCCAATGTTTACATTTTTGCCCCTAAACTTTTCATTTTATTCATTTTGGTCACTATCCAAAATTTGAGGTATTACAGTAAATTTAAAAAATTCAAACTTGCGGTTTAGAGAAAATAAATTAATGATCAGAAGAATAAATCAAAGCAATGAATTTGCATGGACCTTTGATGTTAGAAAACCCAATAGAAATCAACGAATTTTTAGCGAGAATTCAAGATAAAATTTTGAGAATGAAAACCTAGGTTTAGTTTGAATATAAGAAAATGGCATTGCCTGATATTGTTTTATCGTTCTTCTAATTTATTTATTATATTTTAATATTATTTATTTTATTATTTACCGATTTTTGGTTAATTGAAATTATTATTATAAATTCAAAATAAATTAGTTACGTGGCGTTACTTGATTGGCTAAGAAATTATTTAACGGCGTCTAACGGAGGGGTTATATGAGGGTCACGTTTTTTAGTTAAGAGGGCAAAACGTCCCGAAAAATACTCTATGAGGCTTTTCGAGAAAAAAATGCATAGTTTAAGGTGCAAATCGACTTTTCGAGATAAGAATTTGTGAGGCATCTTAGGGTGAGGCTAAAATGCAGCCTTGCATAAATTCTTACAATTTTTATAACTATTTGTGTAGGACTGCGTAATAATTTAAGTAGAATCGAAATTCTTATCAATTATGTAAGAATTTGTGTATATTTTACTTTAAATAAAAATTTATATTTTAATTTAAATTTTTACCATTTGAATAAGAATTTGGGTAATTCTGTCCATTTTAGTTGCAAGCTGGGTGCCTCACCCTATAATTTCATTTTAACCCTACTTGTAATATAAGGCTATAAAAAACACCAATTATGCCGGTGTGCAAGTCCCACCAACCGATATGGATCCAAGCTATAAAATTTAACCAACCATTCCTCAACCCCTCGCCAAACTGCTTTTAACTTTTTTTTTCTTGGACTTTTCACACTCGCAACTTCGCCAAATGGACACTGCCAACCCTTTGGTAAATCTTCACTACTTTTGACTTTGGATATTTCAGGATCTTCTCTAAATTTATCAACCGATGAAAAATTATTATTTTTTGTTTCAATTCGATAGCTTGTTTCTGGTTTGAAAATGGCGGGCGATGGAAGTGAAATGAGGAAAAATCCCACACTGATTTGTGTCCCAATAATGGCGGATTCCATTGATAAGATGGTGGCTGACATGGCTAAAGCTAAAGCTTCTAATGCTGATCTTGTGGAAATTAGATTGGACAGTCTCAAGAATTTCAACCCTTTTGAAGACCTCAAAGTTTTAATCAAGGAATGCCCTTTGCCTACACTCTTCACCTACAGGTTTAGTATTTCATTATCCCCCATATTTTTGAACTTAGTTGCTTTAGTTTGATGCAAGATTAAATGGGTATTTTTTTTTGGGATTTTCCTCTTTACTCATGTTTGAGTTTTTCATAAATTTTGCCATTGATGGACCTTGCAAGCTCGTTCATAAACAGGTTTCAAGTTTTGATTTTTTTTTAAAAATCTTTTCTTTCCTTTGTTTGATGCAACTTTTGATGGGTGTCTATTTATATAAAAAAATCTTCTTTTCTTGGATTTCCCTGTTTACTCATGTTTTAGTCTTTCATAAATTCTGCCATTCATGATCTTTCAAGCTTGTTCTAAGTTGTTTAGTTTGTAAATTTGTGTTGCAGACCAGTATGGGAAGGTGGCATGTATGATGGTGATGAGAAAGAGAGGTTAGATGTTCTTCAATTAGCCATGGAGTTAGGAGCTGATTACATTGATGTTGAGCTTAAGGTTTGCTTAGAGAACTTGATTTGTATTGTGCTTGTTTCGTACACTTTCATCACTGTTACTTGGACTCGAGTGTGCATACAGTATACGAGTACTTGTCTGATATGGGTGTGTTCAATTTTTTTCATATATTCTGAGGGTCATATCTGTGGTACCTGTGCCCAGATATCCATTGGACATGTATCCTTTAATAAAAATAGTGAAGAGTTGGAGAACATAGTAATTGTTTCATCATTTTGATCAACAATACTTGTACTGCTGATATGAGTGTCGAATATGAGTATATGCTCCACGTAGGTATGTTTAAAATTTTCAAGTATTTAGAGGGTCATTTCTCCCTACACATATTCGGATACGAATTGAACATGGGTAGTTCTAGAAAAATGAAGGGTCAAAGTAATATAGCTTTTAATCGAAACATCACATCTTCTGTATCTAATTCTTTTGCGGGTAAACAGCAAGTCTAATGAACTTAGTAGAGTGGATTCGAAATGTATGGTGCTTGTTTCTTACAGTTTTCATCAAAGTTACTTGGACTTGGTGTGAGTGTCGAATACGAGAATGTGTGATTATGTTAAATTTTTTTTAAGTATTTCTATTGATTTGGAGGTTCATATCCTCATAAGTCATACCTATGCCTAGACCTACATCAGATATTGGCATTTTAGAAAAAAAAATGAAGAGTCGTGTAACATAGCTCTTGATTGAAACATGACATTTTCGTGTGCGTAAACTGTACACTCATAGTGAAGCAAATTGCTGCTTTTTCAAGGTTGCTCATGAATTCATAAAATCCATCAATGGAAAGAAGCCTGAAAAGATCAAAGTTATAGTTTCTTCTCACAATTATCAGAACACTCCATCTGTTGAGGCGCTTGGCAACCTTGTTGCGAAAATACAATCTACGGGAGCTGATATAGTGAAGATCGCGACAACAGCCGTTGATATCACTGATGTTGCACGGATTTTTCAGATAACCGTGCATTCTCAAGTAAGAATCATTAACTTGTGTAAAACGACTTGTTTGTTAAAATCATTAACTTGAAAGGAAATTTTGCTGAATATGTCCAGGTAAAGTTTAAGAGAGCTTTTAGATTTGCATTCTTCAGTAGATTCATATTTGGTTAATGCAGTGTTGGAATTTGAAAACCAAGACGTGGTAGAAGTGGTAGTGTTTATGTAAAGTGTTTGATAATCTGTGCCAAACTTTTGGATACTGATGAGTGACTGAAAGGCTCATTTCCATTATCCGAGCTAGACATCAGTGAAATTTACCAAAAGAAAAAGAAATAGAGTGCTTTCTCAAATTTGTTTTACAGCAATGAAGTATAGTATTTGTTGTTTTCTTTAGTCTTGTTGGACCATTCTATATTCCCAAGATTCTTTGTAAGGTTAAATTCATCGGTTTTATTTGTTACTTAATATTTCAGGTTCCTATAATTGGACTTGTCATGGGTGAGAGAGGGTTGATTTCACGGATTCTCTGTGCAAAATTTGGTGGCTATCTTACTTTTGGAACTCTTGAGCCCGGAGTTATTTCAGCACCCGGTCAACCAACTATCAAGGACCTGTTCGATCTATACAATTTCAGGCAGTTAGGTCCAGATACGAAAGTGTACGGAATTATTGGGAAGCCTGTTGGTCATAGCAAATCACCTATGCTCTACAATGAAGCATTCAAATCAGCTGGTTTCAATGGAGTCTTTGTCCACTTACTAGTGGATGACTTAGCAAAGTTTCTCCAAACATACTCATCCATTGATTTTGCCGGATTCAGGTTCGTTCTTATGTCGGACATTTTCGTTTCTAATACATAAACTTCATTATATTCATCTAATCACTCTTGTGCCAGTTTTAATAACTCTAATCTCTAGATTAGTTAAACATACGGTTTAAGTTACTGGTTAGAGCTGCAAAAGGATTCATCTAGTATAATTTAGTATGTGGTTTACTATGTTGTTCCAATTCCTCATTTTTCTTGAAGAGATCGTGTTAGACGCATATGGGATATGACTTCCCAAGGGCTATCCAAATACTTGAGAAAACTTGGAAAAATAAAACATATCGATTCAAACATGCACCTGTATTCAACATTCTGAGTCCGAGTAACATAGGTTTAGCCTACTATTACACTTTTCGTATATTGGTTGCATATAGCATTTTATTGCAAGATGATTTACTTTTGTTGCTCAAATGCAGCTGTACAATTCCTCATAAGGAGGCTGCGGTGAAATGTTGTGACGAGGTAGATCCGATTGCAAAGGTAATATATGTTTTTTTCTTTACTTAGAAACAGTAATATTGCCCTCCGCAACTTTGTACTTTGTGATTATTTAACTTCTACGGTGATGAGCATTTTCTTTGTGTGAAAAGTGTGTATGACAAATCTATATCTTTGATTAAATATTACAGTCCATAGGAGCTGTTAACTGCATTGTAAGGAGTCAAAGTGATGGGAAGTTATTCGGTTATAACACGGACTATATCGGTGCTATTTCCGCTATCGAGGATGGACTGCGAGGTTTGTTGTTAGTTTGTAAGCAATGTATGTTTCAGTTAATTTGTTTGTCCAATGTTCTTAAAAGTTAAAACCCCACTATTTCTTGACAGCTAGATATAACATAAGCAGTATCACAAGTTCGCCGTTAGCTGGTAAGCTGTTCGTAGTTATCGGTGCCGGTGGTGCTGGGAAGGCACTTGCTTATGGTGCAAAACAAAAAGGAGCCAGAGTTGTTGTTGCCAATCGAACCTATGGTACGGTGTGTTCGTTCTAACAAAAACAGTTTCCTTTTTGTTTTCCCTGATTTGCTTCGGTGATAATTTGAGATTTATTCGATTTAACTTGAAGAACGAGCTCGAGAGCTTGCAGACGTAGTCGGAGGAGATGCTCTGTCTCTTGATGATTTAGCTTGCTTCCACCCGGAGGAGGGTATGGTTCTTGCCAACACAACATCCATTGGAATGCAACCTAAAATCGATGAAACACCTATACCCAAGGTTTGCCATTTTCCTCTTGTGAATAGCACATCCTGATTCCAAAATTTCTGAACTTTTCAATTCCCACAACAGAGGAACAGTATCCTGCAGTTACATTCATCCTCTCGTAGACATGCAAGTATGAGAGAATTAAGCAACTCTTCTCTTTTTTATCAATGCAGAATGCTTTGAAATATTATTCAGTAGTTTTTGACGCTGTTTACACCCCAAAAATAACCCGAATGTTGCAAGAGGCAGAGGAAGCCGGAGCGACGATCGTATCTGGATTGGAGATGTTCATCGGGCAAGCCTACGAACAGTATGAGCGATTCACTGGTTTGCCAGGTAAAACCTGATTTGGTTGGATTTGTTTCAGTTGATTAATTCATTTGGCCTCATTCTTTCATTGTTCCACCCAACAGCACCCAAGGAGCAATTCCGGAGAACCATGTCCAAGTACTAACAACGTCTGCAACAAATTGTTAGTGTGTGTTGCTATTCATTTCATGAGTTGGGCATTGAAAAAAAAACAATTTATTTTGTAAGAACTTGTAATGTTTTTCAATAATCTCGGTTGTACTTGTACGGGTATATGCCAGATTATTCACATATTTTCAATAATCCACATGTCAATAATTGATTAGTTTGAGTATTTTTATTTTTGAAAATTTAAACATTAAGGGAAAAATTGAAATATAATAAAACAATGAGGACTAAACTTGCTTTTATAACTTAAGTAAATGGAGTGTTTTCTTTTGAAAAAAATGTTATGTGTCAGATTCTGACTGGTCCAAGGGGAGAAATGGGTAAACATGGTAAAAAAGTTCATGTATTAAAATAAGAATGAAAAAAACCAAACATATGACATTGAGGAATTAGATATAGTTCATGTATTAAATTAAGAATGAAAAAAACTAAATGTATTATTAGAACTGGTTGGGGCTCGGCCGTTGAAGTGAAGAAATCGATTTTGAGCTTTTATACTAAACTTGGATGTACTGATGTTGCTGTAAAAGAGTGCAAATGAAATCAGTAGGGTTACTGAGTCAAGTCTCTTGGAATGATATGATTGATGGATACATAAAAATGGGGAACTCCTTTGAAGCATTTAACGCATAATAGAGAAGAATGTGATTGTTGGACTTGGAGGAGTATGATTGCGTGGTATGCAAGAAATGGGGAAGCAGAAGAAGCTCTTAATCAGTAGGTCTGGCTTTCAAGCCAATGTCTATGTCTGCAATGGCCTGGTTAACATGTATGGTAAATGTGGGGACATCGATATTCTTGACAAGCATTTGGTTTGTTGGAAATTTGGAATGCATGGGTTGTCTACTCAAGCATTACAGGTCTATGAAACCTGATAAAGTTGATCATAGGCAAAAGATACTAAATACATGAAGAATAATAGAGTTGAGAATAAGAGCAGCTCATATGAAGCCTTGCTTGGACAATGTTCCATTCATGGGGAAGATGTTAAACTCTCTTGAATTGGAAGTGAGAAATCCATGCTTGTTACCGCCTACGAACCTCCGCCCTACAAACCATTACCAGTGGCCGCGTGACAACCACCCACGGTCCGCGAACATACCTTGCGAACGATCACTAACGGCCACGTGTCAATCACCCACGACTCGCGAACATACCCTGCGAACGATCACCGGCGACCACGTGTCGATCACCCACGGCCTGCAAACTTACCCTACAAATGATCACTACCCTAGGAAATCAGTTCCTAGGTCGTCCAATCACAATACCACGACAACTCTCTATCGACACCTGTCCAAACTACTATAAATAGTCATGCAATGGAGAGAAAAGACACAATCACTCCTATGTACCAGAAAAACCAAACCAAAAGCACATTAGAACCACTTGTGACCATCACCAGAACCATCGTCCCTCCACCGAATACAGTCGTTGTTCATTTTACCATTCAACAATTACTGCGGTTAGCGTGGATCGAGCACGCGACGTTCAGATTTCACAAAGTTTAGTTTGATTTTCGTTTTAGCGTGAATGACTGAGGATTGGTGTTTGAATATGTTGTATGCATGATGGAAGCATGTTGAAATGTTTTTGATTGGACTAAAGTGTGAAAAACCAGTAAAAACTATCATTACAGGCCCATGTGTTTCGGTACACCTAAGGCTGTACCGAAACGGTGAGCCTGAAATGGCTTGGGAGTTTCGAAACATGGAAGTGGTGTTTTGAAACATTTTGCCACTGGAATCTCGTGTTCCGAAACACCATAGAGGGTGTTTCGATATGAGCCCGAGCTTCGAGACGCTTGCCCTTGTTCTAAAACAGGTGTTTCGATACAGGGCAACCTGTACCGAAACACCCAGCTGTTATGTTGGTTATTGGAATCTTTTAAAATTTTGTTTCTTTACGTTTCAGCCCCTAAATGTCGTGGATGCAATTAAATGAGCTTAGATGATTGTTTTGAGCTAAAATTTGATAGAGAGGAATGTAATGTGGTTAATTAAAGGTTGGTAACTTATAAATTGAAGAAGTCCCTGTAATTTAATATAATTACAAAATGGTCCCTAAAATGTGTTTATATACAATTGAGTCCCTAAACGTTGTTTGATCGAGTTGCAATTCGTTCCCCTGCGTTGTTTATCACATAGGGTATTAAAGAACATCTAGAAAAGATAAAATAAAAAATAGGGTCATTCATTGAGGTAAACTTCCCGGTTTAATTCAATATTCCCCGTGTGATCCGTTCGGTTCAGTCTTTCGCCCAGACCGGGTCGAGGGGGTTACACTTCACCTTCACATTTGTGCATTTCAACACATCAGTCAAGGAAACATGCTTTTCCCAAACCTCAGCCTAACACAAGAGCGTACGACACTTCCTACCATACAACCCTCATACAATGCAATCTATTTACTAGCTTGATAACTAATACCATAAGCAACTCCCAAAGATAATTGTTTCTCCCACGTTCCTTGGAACTCAATGATGCAACATGTCAACATCTCCTCCAAAACTTGGATCACACGTTCAGACTGACCATCCGTCTGAGGATGATACGAAGTATTGAAATTCAACAGTATACTCAACACTCGATGCAAACACTCTCAAACCCTGTCGTAACCTACATATCTCTATCTGAAACTATAGACTTAGGCGCACCATGCAAACGCACAACCTTGGGAACACAAATCCTCCAACTTATGTCAAGCATACGTTGCATGCACATGCACAAAATGTACACACCTCGTAACCTAATCAACAATCACCCCAAAGGAAATCTTTTTTTAGTGGGTGTCAACGGCAACTCAGATGAAAAATGCATGGTAATTCTCTCTCACTTCTATTCCGGTATTCTCAATGGTTACAACAACCCAGAAACAAATATTTAGCTTTAACACGCCGACACATCATACATTTAGCAACAAAAATCAACCATATCTTTCTTTGACCCAACTCAAAAGTACTCTCCTTTCAAACCTTTATACATCTTAGTACTATCGGGATGCATATCTAAAGAACTATCATGTTGAAGAACTAACTGTTTTGATATAATAATTGAAAAATGTTTTGGACAAATTTGAAAAGAATTTAAAACATGTCTTTAAGTCCAAACAACTTGAAAATAAGTTTGAGGTGTTTAAAAAGGTTTTTGGAAAATTTTTAAATGCTTTAAAGTAGTCAAACCTGGCTTTTTAGCACTACCGTACCGATACGGTATACCATGTATCAATACCTTTTTTCTCCAGTTTTGATTCTACCAAAACCCGTACCGATACAGGCTTGCCTGTATCGATACGAGGAGGGGTCGTACCGATACGCCTTTTAAGCATACTAATCTCTGCTTTAACAACCCCCAACGACTATTTCCCAACGGTCTTTTAAAATGCAGACCATACTGATACGCTCCCTAGTGTATCGATACGCTTAGGCTGGCAAGAGCCCAACGACTAGTTTTGAAAAAGGGCGTACCGATACAGGTCCCCGTGTACCAATACGATAGGCACCATAACTGCAATTAATGTTGGAAATAAAGACCTTAACGGCTCCAAAACATCCCCAACGGTCCTCAACGACTACAAACTTATTCGGGAGTATAAAAGGGACCTCCAAGCATCAAGAGAAGACTAATGCTTCAATTGTCAACAACACTACGATCAAAAAATTGTCTTAGAGCTTAAATTATCCATTTCTTGTATAGACAACACTAGTGAGCTAAATATTGTTAAATTTTCTCAAATGTTTAGGTTTTGGGTGAGAGCTTTAATAGTGCAAACAAACACCTATTAGAGGGATTTCAAGTTTTCTTAGAATTTTTCTTGTAAAGAGGGTTTACTCAAGCTTTGGGTAGAAAGCTTTGAGGGTTGTAAAGGTTGCCTCCTAAGCTTAGAAAAAGGGACGAAATTCTTAGTGAATTTGGTTGAAATCCTTAGTGGGAAGCTAAGGTAGTGGATATAGGTGCTTGTTAGAAGGCCGAACCACTATAAATTCTTGTGTCCAATTCCAATTTTTTAGCTTCCACTTTAACACCCAAAATTCAATCTTCTCCAAACTTGGCAAACACATCGGTTGAAGGAAATCGAGCATCATAAAACCCAATAATTGGTGCCAGAGCGAGGCTCAGTCAAAGAGGATTAACATCCTATTGAGGTGATCCGGGAAGCTCGATACAACATATGAACCAACCGATCAAATGGCACAATCCATCGACAAGCCACCATTCTTCGACGGAACACACTATGCCCATTGGAAGACAAGAATGATGTTTCTTCATAAAGTTCAAGGACTACAAGCTTTAGGACATAGTAGAAGACGGTCCGTTCGTGCCACAATGAAGGAAGGCGGATTGGAGCGCGAATGATCGTAAGAAGATGGAGCTCAATTGCAAAGCCCTACACATAATCTTTTGTGCATTGAGCCCCAACATCTACGAGAAGATGTCTTCTTGTGAAGATGCCAAGGATGTATGGGACAAGCTTGAAGTCACATACGAATGAACTAACGAAGTAAAGGAGACCAAGATCGGACTCCTCAACCACGAGTATGAAAACTTCAAGATGGATCTGGAAGAGGACATTGAGAAGATGTTCGATAGGTTCTCCACCATCACCAATGGAATCAAAGGTTATGCAGAAGCCATCCCGGAAGAGAAGCTTGTCCGAAAGTTTATCTACTCCCTTCCCGAGTCATGGGACTCAAAAAGGACCGCCATCATCAAAGCCAAGAATCTCAAGACTTTGAAACTTGATGAGCTCATGGGGTCACTTCTCACTCACCAAATAATGAAGAAAAACAAAGAAGATGAGAAGGAAGAGATTAGAGCTATAGGGGGAAGAAGCTCAAAGGGCTTGACATCAACAGAAATGCCATTGCTCTGAAATCCTCCACATGCCATCATGTAGATTCAAGTGAGGATGAAAGAGAAGATGAAGAGATGGCCTATCTCTTAAACAAATTTACACGATTCATGAAGAGTGAAATGAAAAAAATCCAAGCATGAATCGAAGAAGAAGATGAAGGAATCCCACAAGTCCAACAAGAAGGGATTATCTTCAAAGCAAGCATGTGTGGCCATATGGAGTGATGAAGACTCCACCGATGATGAGGTAACCCACCTATGCTTGATGGCCCTCAATGAGGGAGATGTAACTTTTAACTCATCCATTTCAATTTCTTATACTTTTGATGAGTTACAAGAAGCCTATGATGAGTTGGTTTTCGAATTCAAGGCTTCATTTTCAAAAATAAAAATAAAAAAGTTGATTTCAAAGTTTAAAAACGAAAATGATTTGCTTTTGAAAACCAATTTTGAGTTTGAAGCAAAATTGAAGAATTTTGAGCAACAAGTTTTTAGTTTACAAAACTTGCTTCAAACAATAGAAAAAGATCATCAAAAGGAAGTTGATGATCTTAAGAAAGAAAAGATTTTGATTTCCAAGGAACTAGAAAAGAAAAATGATTTTGGAAAATCAAAATTTTACCAAAGACAATCTAGTGCCCCTAGATTTTTAAATGGAAAATGTTTTAGAAGTGTTTGGGTTCCAAAAGAACTAATCACTTCACTTAAAAAGGATGAAATTGAAAAATGGATTCCTAAGGGGACTAAATTTTGTGCTACTAATGCCTATGGATCCAAAGCAATTTGGATACAAAAAATTACTTGATTGTCTTATGATAGGTGTGATGGAGATTGATCAACAAGTCAAAAATTGAGGGGGAGCTCCATGCACACAAGAAAGATCACTTGAAGAAGGAAGGCTTCACATCCTCCCTTGAAGTTCAAGTGTTGGTAAAATCTAGTTGTTTTTTTACTTGTTTAATTTGATTTATTTTCTTTTAATTCAACTAGATTATCATGTGTTGGACTAACATTCTTTGATGATACATTGAGTAAGGGGGAGCCACTTTTGAAACCAATCATTTTAATAGTTTCAAAATTTAAACCTTCATTGTTATTTTGAGCCTAAAAGTATTTTAAATTCTTTTTGATATAACAAAAGGGGGAGAGATTGGTTTGAAAAATTGTGTTTTTCAAATGAATAAGGGGGAGCTTTAATTACTTCTCTATATTTCATCTCTTATTCAAATTTTTAAACTTAAAGGGGGAGAATCCCAAACAATTTTTCAAGTTGGTTTTATTATATCAAAAAGGGGGAGATTGAAGAACTAAGTGTTTTGATATAATAATTGAAAAATGTTTTGGACAAATTTGAAAAGAATTTAAAACATGTCTTTAAGTCCAAACAACTTGAAAATTAGTTTGAGGTGTTTAAAAAGGTTTTTGGAAAAGTTTTAAATGCTTTAAAGTAGTAAAACCTGGCTTTTCAGCACTACCGTACCAATACAGTATACCTTGTATCGATACCTTTTTTCTCTAGTTTTGATTCTGCCAAAGCCCGTACCGATACATGCTTGCCCGCATCGATACAGAGAGGGGTCGTACCGATACGCCTTTAAAGCTTACTGATCCCCGCTTTAACAACCCCAACAGCTATTTCCCAACGGTCTTTTAAAATGTAGACTGTACCGATACGCTCCCTAGCGTATCGATACGCTTAGGCTGGCAAGAGCCCAACGACTAGTTCTGATGAAGGGCGTACCGATATGGGTCCCCGTGTACCGATACGATAGGCACCAGAACTGCAATTAATGTGGGAAATAAAGACCCTAACGGCTCCAAAACATCCCCAACGGTCCTCAACGGCTACAAACTCATTTGGGAGTATTAAAGGGACCTCCAAGCATCAAGAGAAGACTAATGCTTCAATTGTCAACAACACTATGATCAAGAAATTGTCTTAGAGCTTCAATTGTCCATTTCTTGTATAGACGACACTAGTGAGATAAAATATTGTTAAATTTGCTCAAGTGTTTAGGTTTTGGGTGAGAGCTTTAATAGTGCAAACAAACAATTATTAGAGGGATTTCAAGTTTGCTTAGAATTTCTCTTTTAAAAAGGGTTTACTCAAGCTTTGGGTAGAAAACTTTGAGGGTTGTAAAGGTTGCTTCCTAAGCCTAGAAAAGAGGACAAAATTCTAGTGAATTTGGTTGAAATCCTTAGTGGGAAGCTAAGGTAGTGGATGTAAGTGCTTGTTAGAAGGTCGAAGCACTATAAATCCTTGTGTCCAATTCCAATATTTTAGCTTCCACTTTAACACCCAAAATTCAATCTTCTCCAAACTTGGCAAACACATCAGTTGAAGGAAATCGAGCATCATAAAACCCAACACATGCTCATCGGTCAAAATGACACACCTCAACACATCTTCATTAGGCACCACTATCTGATCTTTCAAACACAACATCCCATCATCATTAAAATGAAAATTCGTCGAATTCCCGTCCATGATACCCTTAACATGCTGTACCAACTATTTATCCTAAGGTTGCTTCTGTTTAACCTACTATGACAAATACTGCTTAACTTGCCACTCGGCCAACAAACCTTCAACCTGCGTCACACTTAACCGCGCAAACACTGCTCGCAACTCCACCACAACCTTTCTACCCAAAGCATTGGCGACAATATTAGCCTTACCCGGGATAATACTATATCGTCAAATCATAATCCTTAAGCAACTCCAACCATCTACGTTGCCAAAGATTCAAATCATCGTTTCATAATTTTTTAAACACCTATGATTCGTGTACAAAACACACTTCTCACCATAGAGATGGTGTCTCCGAAACCTTTACGCAAACCCAACCACAACAAGCTCCACACCATGTGTGGAACGATTCCGCTCGAGCGCCCTTAGCCGTCTATATGCATAAGCCACAATCTTCGCTTGTGATGCCTCAATCTAAGTAAATTCCTTAATAAACCTCAGTGTTAATGAACTGGATCTAGAAAATCCACAAACTTCTAACTCTAACCTTGGTTGCTCCAAAATTAGCACAAGCCAAACTCCCAAGAACCAAGTTTAACATCCTCTTCATACCTTGCGAACTTCGAAAACCATATTACCAAAACTACTTACATAAGCTACCTAGCTTACACCATCACTCTATCGACCTCCGAACAGTCATCCGTAAGTGTGAACACATGCATGCATGATTACTTATTTGCCCTGGTAGATGTCAATGTGTATGTCTGCAAAACCTCTAATGCATGCCCAAATGTATGCAAGTAATGGCATAATTATATATATACATATAAGTGTTTTTGCGCTGTGCATGTTAATCTTTTCACACGTACTAATAACGTTCTTAGACCCATATTTCTTCTAACATATCCAAAACTCGTACTTTTCGAATTAAGAGCAATATTCGTTCATCCACAAAAGCCTACTAGCCTATTCATACATGCCGATCAAAATCCTTCTTTTTACCTTTATGCACTAGAATATCACCAAAAAACACAACAACAACTTGATCTAAAAACTCATGGAACACCCAATTCAACATATCAATGAACACACTGAAGCATTGGTCAAACCAAACGACATCACCAAGAACTCTCAATGCTTGTACTTCGTACAAAAGGCATTTCTAGGCACAATCACATCCTTTACACTCAACTAAAAATACCCGGACTTCAAATCAATCTTAGAAAACACTGAAGCACCACCCAACTGATCAAACAAATCATCAATCCTCAGTAAAGGATACTTATTCTTATTCGTCAACCTTTTCAATTGCCGATAATAAACGCACCTACGCATTGTGCTATCCTTCTTTTTCACAAACAATACCGGCGCACCCTAAAATGAAACACTAGGCCTAATGAACCCTCGATCAAGAAACTCCTAAAGTTGAGTCTTCAACTTCTTCAACTCTTTTGGAGCCATACGATAAGGAGCAATAGACACGAGAGCTGTATTTTCATACAATTCAATGTCAATCTCCACCCCTTTATTTGAAAGAAAAACGGGCAATTCCTCCGGAAAGACACCCGAAAACTCACATATCGTACACATATCTTGAACACACACTTCCTTTAACCCTGGATTCATGATATAGGCCAAAAAAGCCTCACAACTCGATTCCAGCAAACAACTCGCTTCCAAAGCTAAAAAAACATTGAACAAAAATTTAACATTCTCACTCATAATTACTACCTCGTAATCATCAGTAATTTTTAAGGTAACTCGCTCGGTTTTAAAATCAACCATGGCTTTATGCTCAAACAACCAATCCAAAACCAAGTTTACATCAAAACCGTAGAATAACAACTCCATCAAACGAACATGAAACACATGACCTTGAACAGTCAAAGGACATCTCCTAAACAACCTTCATATAATAACCGTTTCACCAAAGGAACTAGTTACTTGCATTCCTACATCTAACACTTATGTGACGATCATTCAAACCACAACTCTCACAAGCGTTCGCAAAAACAAGCGCAAAATTCTATACCCCATGGATCAAACGTGGACAATCCCACTTTATGTGATCACATGATCCACATACCTAGCGAGCATTAAATGCTTCTCTAGCCTGGATACTATGACTCTTAGGTCCTCGCCCAGCACTACCACCACCTCACCTTAACTCAGGCGATACCTTTTATCATGATTATTTTTAAATTGACTACCATCGAAACCTATAAACCCCTTAGCCCGGCCTAGACGATTGACCCGAACTACGAAAATTACACGGGGAAAACCAAAGTCAACCCGAAAGTCAACCATGATTAACGACCCTTTTTTTCTTTTTAATCTTGTCTAGATGCATATTAATCCTAAGCGTAGCCTCGAGGAAAGCATACTTGAAAAGCATAGCGATTGGAAAGCAATAAGGGACTCAATTGCACAAATTACAACTATTAGGGACCAAAATGTAAATTCTATAAATTAAGAGGACTTAACTGATTTTTAAGTTACCATTATGAAATTAGTCATATTACATGCTTCTCTGTCAAATTTCACCTCAAACAGACATCTCAAACTCAAGCAATTGCATATACAAAATTCAAGACTAAAACGTAAAGCTTGCAAACCTTAAACCATTCAAATCAGTGCCCAACAGTCATTTGTTTCGGAACGGGGGTTGACCGTTCCGAAACGCGGGTTCGTTTCGAGACCTGTATCGAAACAGGGTTTGGCAGTGGCCAATTCGTTTCGGAACGGCCTCTACCCGTTTCGAAACACGAAGGCCATTACAGGCCCCTATTTCGAAACGTTAGTGCCCGTTCCGATACGGACTGCCCAGAAAGTGCAGAATTTGCTGGTTTAACATACAATTCACCACTCAAACACATCCCTATGACCTCCTAATCATGCCCACAAGTCATCATACATATAAGGAACATATTTGCATCATCAAAACACATTCATGGCATCAATTAGGAAAAATCACAAGTCTATAGGCATGCATCCTATTACTCAAAACCAACCAATCATCAAATCACCAAAACAAGCATCATAATGGCCATTTACAAGTCCAAAACATCAAAGGCATCATGCCACACTCAGGGAGTCCAAAACATCTCCTAAAAACACAACCTAGGTTCCCATTGCCAAATACCAAAAGCTAATAATGTTGTAAAAATAGTCACCATACATGAGCTTAGCTTTCCCTTGGATTCTCAGCCTCCTTGTTGCCCTTAAAGCACTTCAATTCTCAGCATTATTGGTTCAAGAAAGAGAGCGTAAGCACATTTGCTTAGTGAGGCATGCTCTAAAGAAACAACACAATAATGCATTTTATAAAACACCTTTCATAAGGCCTTTAAACTCATAAACATCATTTCTCATGCAACAATGCATACACAACAAGCATCTCATGCTTCATTAACATCAACATGTCATATTGGCTTCCAAGTGATACCATAACCATTTTTCAACACAAAACACAATCGGATACGCGGATTACAAGCGTTGTCCCATACGCTTCATACACACTACCGAACACACAAGGTGGAGTTTACCGGTACAACCACAACCCCTCAACACACGTGATGGAGTTTAACGGTACAATTACAACCCCTCCACATCACTCATCGGTAGTTGTATAACATCACTAACGAGAACACGGGACACAAAACACAAGATCCTCACATGGCCTTTTAACCACCATTATGATCTTAGACATCTCGTTAGTGTACTTGGATGGAGTTTACGGTACCATTACAACCCCTCAACATCCAAGGCGACTTAATTCACGGTGCACCCAATCCTATAGCCGGCTAACTATATCCGATTCAAGTACTTTAAAACCAAAACATCACTTGCCAATATACATCATTTATCATCAACATTCCACTGTTTTAAAGCATTAATCAAAGCCATTAAAACATCATGCATCACTATGCATCAAAACCACATTTATCAATATCAAACCAAGGATCTCTTACCTTGAGCATCCTTCAACACATGGCTTTCAAAACCAGCATTAATCATGCTAAAACATGCTTTCAAAACAGAATTTAAACATGCAAACTAAATACATTGCATCCAACCATCTCATGGTTCATCAAAGAGAGAGTTTCTCCGAAAACTTACTCTTGAGCTTAGTTAAGTTGCTTAGACTTAAACTAAGCTCCCAAAACCTTCAAACATTAGTTTCAAAGCTGTAAACCAAACTTCACTCACCAATTCCATTTCGCAAGCTTGCCAAAACGCCGTTCAAGCCTCCGGATCAACACCACAAAGATCCGAAGATGTCTCCCCTGTTTTAAACACATCAAAGCAGAGGATTAATGCATCATCATGCATTAAAATCTTCAGCCATTACACCTAAACTCGGTGCTCACATCAAATCTAACATTTCGGCTACCAAACACAACCGAAATCACATCCAAACTCCTCCACAACATAACCCAGCCAAGATCCATCACTTCTAACATTCTTAAACATCAATTAACATCCAAAAAGATCCTAAACTCGCCCTTATACCTCCAGCTATAACAGAACACCAAGATCACCCCAAAAACCACCATTTTCACAAGTAAAAACTTAGGAAAATCAACCTCTTCGGGATTACATTGATTAAGCCTCAATTACACATCATTAAACATCCAAAATACATTAAAAGACATCTCAAAACAGAGCCCAAACATTCATCACGAATTTCTTCAAGATTAAATCCAAATCTTGAGTTTTAAGCCAAGATCACAACATTAAAACCTTTTATAAAACTCAATTTAAAGATTGAGAACTTGGGAATTTCAGTAAAGAACTGAGTATTTAGAGGAGAAGGACATCCTTACCTCTAAATGTAGATTTCTCCTTGTTTAGAGCCAAAATCCTTGAAAATCCAATAAGCAAATGAAGAGGATTTGATGTAGAAAGGATTAGGAATCAATTGATGATTGAAACCTCATCATTTAGTGTGAAAATCAAAAGAAATGCTGATGTGGAAATGTGTTTGGCTGAGGGAATTTTGAGAGAAAATAAGATGAGAAAGTTTTAGCAAAAGTTAGTTATGAAATCTCAAAATTGGTTTTCCTCCTTTTCATTAAATTAATTAAACATTAATTAAGTCATTAAAATTAAGAAAAAATCTGGAGAAATCCTTCCTTGGGTAAATTAGCTCCTTAAAGATTCAAAGTTTCAATCTTTACAAAACAGTCACCACTAAACTTTTCAAAAATTACATTTTAGTCACTATTTCGAAATGTCACACTTCCAAACCTTATTTTGTAAAATTGATTTCACCACTCTTATATATATATATATATTAAAAGAGGATTTTTAGATATTTTTCCATATTTTTAATGCATCCCGAACTAGGCTTTCCCTAAAACCACCTTTTATATTCGAACCGAAAATCAGACCGGTACGGTTCAGACCCTAAACTTCCAAGCCCGAAATTGGGGTGTTACAAAACCAGAGTCCGCAACTCTCTTTCCAGATCTAGAACCTCCCACACGAATTGATAAACCCAAGTTCTGCTCAGTGCATTTCGCCCATGTAGTCAACACATTGAAAATGGTGTAGCCAAAAGCTAACATATATAACCTGACCTCATGTACCAATCCATAACAGAATCAATCGCATCGATGTCTCACATCCAATACCAGTTTAGGAGCATACCCACTCAACTGAACAAATTGTACCTTAAACTCGGTCACAGACATACTGTCTTGAACCCAAGCCATGAATTCACATTTCTTGTCATCCAAATATCTAACTCTCAGATACTTCTTCTTAAAGATAGTTCGAAAGGACTCCCAGGTCAGAACACTGGGTGCTATGCCCACAACCACAATTGTCCATCAACTGTACACATCTACTTGCAACTGAGACACGACACATCTTCAACCTACGGGCATCATTACACCCTATTTGTTCCATAATCCCAATAGTACAGACCATCCAATCCACGGATACCTCAGGTATCAACCCTCGAAACTCAACTTCTTCCAAACTACAAAAGTGCCCTAATAGTAACTCACAGTTGTCCAACAGCTATTGCAGTCCCATGCACTCTAGAAATGACAGCTTCATAAGCTCGGGACATCACCTATATCCTAGATGCCATATCACCGAACACTGGCCCAAAGGCAACAAAACCACGCTAGCTCTTACTTTATCTCTCGATCGTAACATAATACATTTCTAAGGCATGATAATTTCAACAAAACAAAACAATCAGGCCAACTTCAAGCAAGGATCCAAGACTTCCATTATAAATCAAAACTTGGTTTAAGCAATCAACAACAACACTAATAAATCACAACTTACCTCCCAATCATCGCAAACCTATCTCTGATACTAACAAATGTAACCCTTTTGACCCCGTCTAACCGTTCTACCGACTCGAGCAAGTTACACGAGGATTATCAAAGAAACCCGTGAAAATTTCCCTCAATAACTGACCTTTTTTTTTCTTTTATCTTCTCTAGATATATTTAATATTACCTAAGGTGATCATACATACAACGGAAGAAGTTAAAACGAAATTCAACTTTGATTCAATTAACGAAAGCTTGATAACAAGGATTAGGGACCAATTTGTAAATTTTCCTAAATTATAATCCAACTTCACAAATGACCTTATCAATCTATAATTAAGTCCATTTTAAACATTCATGTGAAATTTTATCTCAAACCAAGTTCATTAGCATCCTCAATTGAGCATTGCCATCATTTAGGGACCAAAACGTAAAACTACAAATCTATAAGAACTTAGTTAAAATTATATTTACCAATCATTAATTCATCTGGTTCCATGCATACATGTCAAATTTCAGCTTAAAATGATCATCCAATCTCATTGAATTGCATGCATAACAATCAGAGACCAAAATAGAGGAGTTTAAAACCTTTATTAATCAAAATAACCAACTCACCTACCATGTGTATCGATACAACTCCATAGTGTATCGATACCCAGAGGCGTATCGATACGGTCCCGATAGCGTATTAATACGAGACTTTCTAGAACCATTTTAACCAAAGGGGCGTATCGATACACCTTCACCCATATCGATACGGGGTCCAAAATACACATACTCGTATCGATAGACCTTCGACTGTATTGATACACTTGGGCTTGAAATGCCCAAAAATACTGGTTTTTCATGCTTAAACTCATCTGAAACCATTTTAGCATGTTACAAAGGCATAATCAACCACTTGGAACATATATCCAAAGACAATAAACACCCAAGCATGCTTTCAACATCAACTCATTATGATTATCAAACTATAGGCATGCTTCATATGCAAAATGACCATTTGAACACAAAAACACAAACCAAACCAAATACCAGCAAATAAAGGCCATTTAAAACTTCTAAAAAACAATATTAACTTGCTCAAAACATGGAGTTTAACAAACACACTTCCAAAACATCAATGAACCCCATTGCCTTTATTACTAAAAGTCTAGTTTGAAACCATAATTTCAGATAACGAAATCCTTGGATCCTCCTTGCTCACTTGCTGCCTCCACCCTTTAATTCTCTGCGTTGATGGACAAAGAGAGTGTAAGCACACTAGGATTAGTTAGGAGTGCTAAAAAACAAAACATCATCAATGTAGTTTAAAAACATTTTCTCAAAAGACATTGAAATCATCATTTCAATCCATTTATAAAACATCATTTGATCATCATGTACTGGAAACCATGCACTTAACACTTTCAAAAATCAGCATATTAAACCTTCTGCAACGTGCATCAAATACCAACAGCGAATACCATTGCTAACACTCAATTTAAGCCTCCCCTTGCATAACAACCATATGTAAAGCTTAAAGAGTAAACATGTATAAATCAACATTATACAACAACATCATCAACATGATACATCAACAATTATATTGGCTTTCAAATGATAATTAATTAAGTTCCCTTTCCAAAACAGTTCATCGGATACACGGATTCAACAAGTGTTTACAAAACACTTCAAGCCATCTCAACCGGAATAGTGATACAATCACAATCATGGTACATTAAAAACCTACGGGGACACCAACCCCTTGGGGACACCAACCCCAATCATCGGTTGGACGCTTAACCCACTAACGAGAGATGGGACACCAACCTTCTCGATCGTTAGGGTACTTGGATGGAGTTACGAGACACCAAACCCTCGACATCCAAGACGGCTTATTTATAGTGCACTCAATCCTATGGTCGGCCAACTATATCCGATAACATTTTAAAACCACATCACTTGCCAATATAATTCATTAGAACCACATACCTCATTGTTTTCATATGCATCATCACAAAAGCATTTTTCCAAAGCAACAATCATGCTTTAAACACACGTATAATCACATACTTACATGGATTACTTACGACATGCATTCATCGTCATCTCATGACTAAAAACAATATATCACATACTTAAAACATGCATAAACATTAGGTAAATTCGTTTAGTCAAAAACAAGTGCATAAGCCATTTCGTAAAAGCACGACCAAGAGAGAAAACAACTTATACTTACTTTTGAACTTAGACAAGAGTTTCAAGCTTATTTCTAAATTCCCAAAACCACCTTTAAAACATTTCAAAGCTGAAATTCACGTTCTCACTCACCGACACGCGAAACTTCAATTTGCCGACGCGAATTCAAGCGTCCGAAGCCTCCAAAGCTTCACCGATCTCTTTCGGATCAACCTCCCCTATTTTGACCAAATAACAACATAGGATTAATGCACTAAAATGCATTTTAAATCCCAGTGAAACATAACCTCAACATCGCCTTGCTAACGGCTATAAATCGCCAACCGAAATCATCCGAAATCATCACCAAAACACTTCTAAAACTTAACCCAACCACAGACTAACGTTTCAAACCACCGATCATCATTGATTAACATCCAAAATCACCATATTATCATCCTTATACCTCCAACATTCATTAAACCACCACAACTCTACAAAAACCCAAATCTAACAACCTAAACAATTAGAGATTCACATAGTTTCGGAATTACAATGTTAAAACCTTTATCTTAACATTATTAAACTTCAAAATCATGATTAAAATCAATCATAAACCCAGCAAAATAGATCCAATCCAAAAATCATGTAAATCCATCAATTAAATCTTGATTTCATCATTTCCTCCCATTAAATCACAAAACCTTAATAGAAACAACATTTAAAGGGTCAAGAACTTGAGAATTTTAGTAAAGAACCTTTCATTGGAGGAGATGAACGAACCTTACCTCCAATGATTGAGTTTCCCCTTAATTGGTTTTTTCTCTTGAAAAACAATGAGATTTAATAAGATATTTGGAAATCTAATTGAAGAATCATTTAGGAAATCAAAGATTAAGGAAAACAAGATCATTACCTTGAAATCTTTGATGAAAATGAGTTGCTTGGCTAAAAGGATTTCGAAAGAAAATATGAGAGAATGGAAGTTACATCAAATTCTCATTTTATGAAATAACCAATTTATTAACTAATTTGTAACACCAAAAAACCCGGCTTAGTAGTGTGTTTTTAATTTAAGTGCCTTGATCCATTTAAAATCTAGATTTAATTATGGATCTAAGACTAAATTGTTAAGAAAGGTAAATAAGTGACTACTATTAGAAAGGACTAAACCGAACAAAATGCAAAACACCTTGTTTGCATGCTAAACTTAAATTGATCCATGGTCATTACACATGTCTTTGGGAGCTAATTTCATTTGGATTAATTGGGTAAAGATGAGAAGACTGAATCATTGTCTTCCACAACCTTCATGTTGTATCGAAAGCTGCCATGGAAGAGAGAATTAATTAAAATTAGAGTGAGAGGGAGAGAATTTGGAGAATTAGATCAATCTCATCTTCAAATCGCTTTCCATTCAAAGAAATCTTATCTAGGAAGGTAATTGTTTTTGCTTTCCTTTATAATCAAGTGAAATTAAGGTTAATTTGGTAGAGTTGTTAATCATAGTTCGAACTACACAAGAATGCTTGAGGATTTGTGTTTAGAATTGGGTTTTGATGTGTATTGTTTGATTGTATTATGGCTTATGTGTGTGTTAGCGAAAGATGGATGATGATTAGGAATGTATATGATATTCGAATGAAAGAATTTACACATGTATGAATCTGCTGTTTATTGTAAATGTGTTATGATATAGGTGCTGCCCTGTTTTGGTCAAATTTAGTATTTGATAAATTGTTTGTACTTGACTAAATAAGAAGACATATAATTTGAGACTCTTTTGAGCACATAGTTTTGGAAATGGGCTGTTGAATTATATTTTAAAAGGAGTTTAACATGACTATGTGATCATGATAGAATTTGATTAGGTTGTTAATGGATTCCTTATAATTCTTGAAATTTTGCCATGACATGAATGTAATAAATTGATTGTGAATAGGAAATTATGTTTAAAATTGCTTTTATGATTGTTAAATTTGTCTATGAACTTGAATAAGATAGGTAGAGCAGAATTTTTGCATAATCAAGCCTTAAAGAGCTCTTTTGAAACATGGTTGGAAGTGTTTATAAAAAGAGCAGAATTTTTGGTATATTGGGGTCATAAAGGACTGTTTTTAAAACAAAATTTGGTAAGATATGTTGGATTAAAATCCTCAATTGTGGGCACTTATGTAAAATGTATGATGCTATTATAAAGTATGACACAAAATCAAGTGACCAATTATGTTAGGCATGTCACAAGTATTAAAGTGTCATGGAAATAAAAGTATAGATACCATAAGATATATTTATAATTCAATGAGGGGCATAGTTATAAATACTAAATAGTTGATTTAATAATCAACTATATAAAGAGGTAGTGGTCCCCAAGAAATAGGTTAACATGTATTACTCTTGTCCCCGTCAGAGAGTTTTTACGGTAAGGGCTAACTTATCTTCTTGGAAGATCACAACCATCTTTTAGGCGATCTTCATGAAATGATTCAAGGTTTTCAGTCCATCAATGAATTCAGGTACGCTTCCACTTTCTGTTTATTGTTCTTGATGATTTGACATGATAGATCATGGTTTTAGATTTTATATCTATTATGGTTTGATTCTAACAAGATATACATAACATGGCAGAATCGCATAAGATTGGACCTTAGGGGACTGTTTTTATGCAAGTAAAATGTAATGTTTGAGTCAGGGCAGCATTGTTAAAAAATGAAATTAAAGGGATCATTTTTAACATGTGTAAGTAAAAAAAATGTGTTAAAGACTGCCAAGAATGTTCATGAATTAATTTTTAATGTGATTGAGTATATATATGCTAATGGCTAAGGACTGCTTGATTAATGTGTGAATTAGTGGTATGTTTTACAAGTATATGTGTAAAAATGTGTAAAAGTGAAACTGTTGTGAGACATTTAAGTATGTAAACATAAGCATGGGCTGTTAGAAAGTATAAAAGTTATGTTTGAACTGTTTAGAACAAGTAAACATGTATAGAGGTGTAAACAAATTTTTTAATATGCATGTGAATAATCTATTGGGCTATTTTTGTATCATTGAAAGTATGTGTGGGCTGTTTTAGGTATATGCATGTGATCTTATGAAAATGTGATTGCTTCTTATAATTATAAGTAGTATGGGCTGATTTGAATATATGCTTATGATCACATGGAATGTTTGATGTATAAACATACATGCATGAGTTGTAGACTGTTTTATTTAACTAAAAATATTAAGAAACAAATTGTATGTGTATTCATAAAGGCAAATGTGTGCAATAGAATTATAGGTAAATAGATTGAGTTGGTATTGACGAATTGTTATTTCAATTAGAGATATATTCCATGTTGAAAGAGTGAGTATTGGCTTGAAGGCTAGAAAAGGAAGCAAATTAGCAGTATAATGGAGTGTGTGGATTCAGGTATCCCGTAACTTCGGGGTAACAAGTGAGAGTAGTTTTAAGTTCGGGATAGGCTGAAGCTATCCTGAGTATTTTTAATTCTTGCAAATTGATTCGTGCTTGCATTTGAAATAAATGGTTCTAGTAACGCTAAACTTAAGTTCAAGGTAAGTACGAATAAAAGAGTACTTGTTATGCCAAGATTGATTAACAAATATTGGTTAAGATGTTATGTGTTTGAGTATGTATATATACAAGAAGTATTCAAAAAGTATGTATAGATGTAGTAAGACGTGAATAATTGAGAAAAGTTACAAGATTTACTTATAAGTAAATGGGATTGAAGCTAAATCCTCTTTTAATGAGAGTTAGGCCGTTTCCTTTAAGGCATGAAATCTTGGAATTGAAATAAATAACGATTGATTATTATGACATGTTAGGTAATGCAAGAGCTTTGATATGCTCTTTAAGTGTTGTGTTTGATATACGTACATACTTCTAATCTAAAAGAAGAGTGAAATGTCTAAGAAAAATGTGGATTATATATATTGTTTTGGAAAAAAAGATTAAGCTTCAAAATGGGATGATCGAGTATGGATGGAAATCCTCTATCCCTTTTCGGTGCCCTTACATATACCTCACGCTCAAAATTAACTTTAGGGTTTACGTAACCCCCTAGACCCGCCTATGCGTTTCGCGGATCTTAGGAAGTCACATTAGGGTCACAAGAGCGACTCATCGTAAAAATCCACATAAAACATTTCCTCTAAAAAAACACATATTAAATTAGAACGGTAACTTTTATTGAAAATACTCTTTCAAGAACTTAATTAAACATATAACAAAAATTCTAGAAAAATAAATTTACAGACATTGTCATGAAACAATAGTGACATGCATGCCCACTAAATATGTCGCTACCGTACTCCAAAAGCAACACCGCGAGAACTCCAAACACTGATGTCGGTCATCGAGCCATGTTAGATTTCTTTTTATCCTGCGACGGTAAAAACAACGTGAGCTTCGAAAAGCTCAGTAATACAGAACTACCAATGGATGCTATAAGTAACATGTAAGTATCATGACACAATTATGATGTTTTGGGCAACAATATGCTCCAAAGATACGATCAGATATTCCAAAGAAGCGGTATGCATGAAGATAATATAATTGTTCTTTATTCAATCACTGAGTATCACACTAAGAACATATAAACCAAAGAGCTAGACAAGATATAGGTTACGATAGTTGAGTCAGGGGCTTAATGTGTGTTCCAACAGCGCAAAGTTAACACATATTAAGTAACGGTGTGGTGCACGTTATTTCACGGTTATATAATGTTAGCGATAAGGTTCATTTTAGATTTTCTTTCTACCCTCCAACCAAACTCCGGTATGCAGTTCCCCAGAACTGCAACTATAACGGGCATTAACCTAGGCCCATTGGGCATAGGTGCCAGCCTAAGGGAATACCTTAGGTACGGTTAGGAATTACCCTAGCCGAAGCATAGGAACCTGAAACGGTAAAGAATTACCAGCCTGATCAGGGCTGAACCTACGATAACTTCATACTCTATCCCAAATATCCCGATAACGGTCTATGTAGTGAAAAAAGTAATCGGTAGTAGTCGGTAATGATCGATAATAACAATATTCGGTAGCAATCAGTGTTAATCAGTAATAACAGTGAACATAAAGTAAGTTGTAGTTTTTCGATGAAACGATAATTAGCGAGCATATAAATTTTTATTTTATTTTATTTTTCTCTTTTTTTCTAGTTGAAATACATAGGTATATTTTGGTTTGGTAAAAGCCATATTCGTATCAAAAGACAACCCTTGGGTTCAAGACGGTAGAATATTTATGTGCACTTGGAACACACTAAAAGGAACCATTTATTTCTCCAAGGTACTTGATATTACACGAGGAATGAAAACTCTGAGCTTTTGACATTTTGAACTGGTTCCGGTAATGAGGTCCTGATTAGAGGGGACTTTGTAGCCAACATCGCCAACCAGGCATTTGAAAAAAATTCTTTATTATGATCATTCGAGGTATCAACTATATTAAGATTGTTTCGATCACTTTGGCTAACGAGGGCATTTTGGTCATTTTACTATCAGGGCTATTTTGTAACTTTGCCCAATAATGACAAAAAGATGATTTGCAACATTCAAGATTTCCAATGGTTTATCAACCTCCAAAAACTCACTCGATCTAACATATCTCAATTCTGCAATACTTACCAAACATTCAGACGTATGCGTTCCACGTGTATCATTTCCAAAATCAACTATATAAAAATGTTTGAACGGTCGTCATCATATTTTTCCACAAGTTCACCACTGAGTATTCAAACTTATTTTCCAAGCGAAATCTTCCAACCTTATATTAGTATCATAAGTGATGGCATATATGAGTCATGCTTCATAACACTTAGGGGCATTTCAGTCATTTACGCTTTATTTAGATTTTTTTTGGAATTTCATCGAAGGCAAATTTTGCCCATTTCGGTCAAGAGGGTATTTCGACCATTTTAGAGCTCGGGGATAGATCCATCATTTCCGTCAATTATACAAATTCTATAATTTCAATCATTTGTGTACTCGATAGAGATTTAGTCGCTTTGGTCCTTTCAGCCCTTCCAAACAATTCATTCGTTTCAAAACTTGAGGGTTTAAATGGCATTGCTATTAATTGGAAAGTTTCGATGCTCGAGATACTTTAGTGATTTCGGTCATTACACCCATCCTGATCAATTCAGTTTTATAGTACCTTCACTCCTTTAGTCATTTCAGTTGTTTCACTCAATTCGATAATTGAAAGTACTTTGATAATTTCCGAACATACGAATAATTTCTTGTAAATTTATCTTCAAGGATTATTAAGAATTCAAGGAAATCCAAGCACTTCACAATCTCGAAGGTTTAAGTCTTGTTATCGTAACTCTCCTAGTAATTTGATGTTTTCAGATAAATCGGTTGTTTAACAAGATCTAAGATTGATTCCTAGATTGCTTTCATTGTTAGGGTCATTTTAGTCATTCAAATATCTTAAGGACGTTTTTGTAATTTCTCATTCTAACGTTTCGTAACGTTTCGGGCATTAAATCTTTTATCAAGAACATAATCTAAAATTAATGTTTTGAGGCTGTCGCTTTATCGAGTGTTCACTAAACTTGAATTTCTTATCGGTCATTTGTTCCTTATTCGAGTCATTCGGTCTTAACAAGTTTATTATCATTTTACCGTAACTGTACAACTTATAATAATCGACGATAATCACATTGTTCATGCATTAATCAATTATCAACATGTTCCATAAAGCATACAACATGTAGTGAGGTATTACCTTGAATCCTTGCTATATCGGTCAACCCTTGAAACGACATTTCGATACTCTGGAACTCGCATTCGACGTCCTCAACCATTCGTATTCAAGGAACGGTGAGTACCTTCAATCACACAAATTCCTATTTCAGTCTTTATAACATTGCTTTTAATTAAATAAATAAAATACATAAACGTGCTCGAGTTCAAAGTCCAATTCGGAGGCTTTCAGGTTAGAATTTCACGAAACGGGCTTCAAAAACGGACTCAGGACGTCGAAAAACATAGAATAAAACTTTTCAGAAAATTTGACTTTTTGGTCAATGGTCAAAGTCAACGCTGACGTCAACGGTCAAAAGTCAAACGAGTTGCCTCAGACGAGTTTACTCGGTTGACTCGGACGAGTCGAGTCACTGTGTTGACTCGGGTAGCTGACTCGGTTAACGGGTCGGGTCAGGTAGACGGGTTTGGGCTCAAACCGGGTTGGACCGGTTCAGATCAGATTTTACCTTTCGATGAAGCCTCGTCGGCCGATCGCCGGAGAAGGGTCGCCGGTGGCACATTTGGCATCGATTTTGCTGGAAAACAAGCCCATGAGTTTCTCAATTCATTTAAACCGAAAAAAACCAATCTAAGCCGAAAATCTCACCGAGTTTAACCAAAAGAGAGGAAACGGAGTTCGAAACAACGTAGCTCCGGCGAGACTTTAAACGTTGACGGACCGGTGATCGGAAACCTGTGTTCTCCTCACCTCGTCACGAGGAGTTCGTTGGCGGTGGCGGCGCGACGAATAGACGACCGTGTTTGACGGAAAATGCAGAAAACAGAAGGTGCGAAAGGAGTGTTCTCGCTGAACCTTCAACCCACACTTCACGGCGAACGGCAGCGCGGTTGCGCGCGTGACTGGCGGCTCGGGGTGAGACGATGCGCACGCCGGTGGTGGCGGTGCGACAAACGACCACCCACGACGACTGAAATCGAAGAAAAGAACGAACGACACTACCCTAGGTTCAACGAACCTAAATCCTCCAATTGCCGGTGATTAAGACGACGACTGTTCGACGGGGTTGAGGGGTTTTGGTCGGGTCGTCGCAACGGTTCTAGCAAGGTTAGCGGTGTAGGGCACGGCTCGACGGTGTGGAAGATCGGTGCGACGATCGAAATTCGAGTTTAGGGGAGGTGAAGGAAGTCGAACAGTCAGTCAGGCTGGTTCTGATAATCTCCAGATAAGCATTTAATTCGAATGACAAGGGTGGTTGAGATATTTTATTTATTTATTACTTTATTTTAGCTTTACGAGAACCACTTAATAATAGGTCGGTGCATGTTCTAACCAGAAATGGCCTTGGCTCAATGGCTAAGACTCAAGTAACCTATCCATGAGTCGCGGGTTCGACTCCCCTAAACTGCAATTTCCTCTTCTTTTTTTTAGCATCCAATTACTATTACTTTAGGGTGTTACAACTCTCCCCCCCTAACAAAAATTTCGTCCTCGAAATTTACTTAGGTCTAACAGATGCATAAACTCTTCTTTAATCATTCTTGTACTAAAACTTATCTACCAACGTATCCTTGTTTCTCGAGACATTCAGACGATCACGCATATAAATTTGGTAGTGTCCTTACCAAGGTCATCCCATCATACATCTCAGACCAACTTAATTAGAATACAATAATTGAATCCATACGAACTTTATGTGGTGCCAATCAAATACTTGTCATGTAACTTTTATTATGAACGGTCTTGGTTAGGGACAATAAACCTTCCCAATTATGAGAGAAGTCACTCATACGACCTAGAAGTATCTCTTCTAGAATCTGAACTACACTACTCGATAAACATGTCAATTTACGGATGCATTGTAACATTAGCTCAAACGAGCACCCTAGGCCTCCAATAGGGCCTTCCAGAATGAAGATGTGAACAACATATTTCAATTAGTATGATACATAGGACAGTACACCCTGCAACTTTTTCCCAAAATGTCGCCTTTTTTTCAAGCCGATCAAACATAACCAAGGTTTTAAACGAATGTCACTTGCCTCTAGTGAAATATTCGAGTAACTATTTCCTTCGTGTATAACATGGTCACCACATAACCTACACTTTCGCCACGCTCGCGAGCACCTTTCTTTTAAATTCATATTACTTCCATCCAATTTCCCATCAGAATATTCTCACCAGAATCGTTATCACCGAATAGCCTTACATGAAATCTTATAACGGTCATCTCACATAACCAATCATTTATTTTCAATCAGAATCATATCTTCAATTTTACATGCATCAACCATCGCATGTTCTTTATCCAGATTTAATTCATCATTAATCCAAATCACGGACAAACGTTATCGACATTCCTTGCTAGTAGAGATTGAACTATTATGGACGAAATGGTTAGATGCACTTATTACAGGAAATGATTCGACATCGGAGTCTCGACTCGGTGGAGTACGGTTATGAACTAGTAGGCATGCACAGACCAGACACCCTATGACACACGATCGGCCGATCTACCCAGAATGACGCAACTCTAAGCTCTGATACCACTAAATGTAACCCCCTAGACCCGCCTATGCGTTTCGCGGATCTTAGGAAGTCACATTAGGGTCACAAGAGCGACCCATCGTAAAAATCCACATAAAACATTTCCTCTGGAAAAAAACACATAATAAATTATAACGGTAACTTTTGTTGAAAATACTCTTTCAAAAACTTATTTAAACATATAACAAAAATTTCAGAAAAATAATTTTACAGATACTGTCATGAAACAATAGTGACATGCATGCCCACTAACTATGTCGGTACCGTACTCCAAAAGCAACACCGCGAGAACTCCAAACACTGATGTCAGTCATCGAGGCATGTTAGATTTCTTTTTATCCTGCGACGGTAAAAACAACATGAGCTTCGAAAAGCTCAGTAATACAGAACTACCAATGGATGCTATAAGTAACATGTAAGTATCATGACACAATTATGATGTTTTGGGCAACAATAAGCTCTAAAGATACGATCATATATTCCAAAGAAGCGGTATGCATGAATATAATATAATTGTTCTTTATTCAATCACTGAGTATCATAATAGGAACATATAGACCAAAGAGTTAGACAAGATATAGGTTACGATAGTTGAGTCAGGGGCTTAATGTGTGTTCCAACAGTGCAAAGTTAACACATATTAAGCAACGGTGTGGTGCACGTTATTTCACGGTTATATAATGTTAGCGATAAGGTTCATTTTAGATTTTCTTTCTACCCTCCAACCAAACTCCGGTATGCAGTTCCCTAGAACTGCAACTATAACGGGCATTAACCTAGGCCCATTGAGCGTAGGTGTCAGCCTAAGGGAATACCTTAGGTACGGTAAGGAATTACACTAGCCGAAGCATAGGAACCTGAAACGGTAAGGAATTACCAGCCTGATCAGGGCTGAACCTACGGTAACTTCATACTCTATCCCAAATATCCCGATAACGGTCTATGTAGTGACAAAAGTAATCGGTAGTAGTCGGTAATGATCGATAATAACAATATTCGGTAGCAATCAGTGTTAATCAGTAATAACAGTGAACATAAAGTAAACTGTAGATTTTCGATGAAACGATAATTAGCGAGCATATAAATTTTTATTTTATTTTATTTTTCTTTTTTTTCTAGTTCAAATACATAGGTATATTTTGGTTTGGTAAAAGCCATATTCATATCAAAAGACAACCCTTGGGTTCAAGACGGTAGAATATTTATGTGCACTTGGAACACACTAAAATGAACCATTTATTTCTCTGAGGTACTTGATATTACACGAGGAATGAAAACTATGAGCTTTTGACATTTTGAACTGGTTCCGGTAATGAGGTCCCGATTAGAGGGGACTTTGTAGCCAACATCGCCAACCAGGCATTTGAAAAAAAATTCTTTATTATGATCATTCGAGGTATCAGCTATATTAAGGTTGTTTCGATCACTTTGGCTAACGAGGGCATTTTGGTCATTTTACTATTAGTGCTATTTTGTAATTTTGCCCAATAATGACAAAAAATGATTTGCAACATTCAGGATTTCCAACGGTTTATCAACCTCCAAAAACTCACTCGATCTAACATATCTCAACTCTTCAATACTTACCAAACATTCAGACGTATGCGTTCCACGTGTATCATTTCCAAAATCAACTATATAAAAATGTTTGAATGGTCGTCATCATATTTTTCCACAAGTTCACCACTGAGTATTCAAACTTATTTTCCAAGCGAAATCTTCCAACCTTATATTAGTATCATGAGTTATGGACATATATGAGTCATGCTTCATAACACTTAGGGGCATTTCAGTCATTTACGCTTTATTTAGATTTTTTTTGGAATTTCATCGAAGACAAATTTTGCCCATTTCGGTCAAGAGGGTATTTCGACCATTTTAGAGCTCGGGATAGATCCATCATTTCCGTCAATTATATTAATTCTATAATTTCAATCATTTGTGTACTCGATAGAGATTTAGTCGCTTTGGTCCTTTCAGCCCTTCCAAACAATTCATTCGTTTCAAAACTTGAGGGTATAAACGGTATTGCTGCTAATTGGAAAGTTTCGATGCTCGAGATACTTTAGTGATTTCGCTCATTACACCCATCCTGATCAATTCAGTCTTATAGTACCTTCACTCCTTTAGTCATTTCAGTTGTTTCACTCAATTCAATAATTGAAAGTACTTTGATAATTTCCGAACATACGAATAATTTCTTGTAAATTTATCTTCAAGGATTATTAAGAATTCAAGGAAATCCAAGCACTTCACAATCTCGAAGGTTTAAGTCTTGTTATCGTAACTCTCCAAGTAATTTGATGTTTTCAGATAAATCGGTTGTTTAACAAGATCTAAGATTGATTCCTAGATTGCTTTCATTGTTAGGGTCATTTTAGTCATTCAATTATCTTAAGGGCATATTTGTAATTTCTCATTCTAACGTTTCGTAACGTTTCGGGCATTAAATCTTTTATCAAGAACATAATCTAAAATTAAAGTTTTGAGGTTGTCGCTTTATCGAGTGTTCACTAAACTTGAATTTCTTATCGGTCATTTGTTCCTTATTCGAGTCATTTGGTCTTAACCAGTTTATTATCATTTTACTGTAACTGTACAACTTATAATAATCGACGATAATCATATTGTTCATGCATTAATCAATTATCAACATGTTCCATAAAGCATACATCAGGTAGTAAGGTATTTCCTTGAATCCTTGCTATATCGGTCAACCCTTGAAACGACATTTCGATACTCTCGAACTCACATTCGACATCCTCAACCATTCGTATTCAAGGAACGGTGAGTACCTTCAATCACACAAATTCCTATTTCAGTCTTTCTAACATTGCTTTTAATTGAATAAATAAAATACATAAACATGATGGAGTTCAAAGTCCAATTCGGAGGCTTTTGGGTTAGAATTTCATGAAACGGGCTTCAAAAACGGACTCAGGACGTCGAAAAACATATAATAGAACTTTTCAGAAAATTTGACTTTTTGGTCAATGGTCAAAGTCAACGCTGACGTCATGCTAACTTCAGCGGTCAAAAGTCAAAGGAGTTGACTCAAACGAGTTGACTCGGTTGACTCGGACGAGTTGACTCACTGTGTTGACTCGGGTAGCTGACTCGGTTAACGGGTTGGGTCGGGTAGACGGGTTTGGGCTCGGTTTGGGTTTGGGTTCAAACCGGGTTGGACCGGTTCAGATTAGATTTTACCTTTCGATGAAGCCTCGTCGGCCGATCGCCGGAGAAGGGTCGCCGGCGGCACATTTGGCATCGATTTTGCTGGAAAACAAGCCCATGAGTTACTCAATTCATTTAAACCGAAAAAAACACCAATCTAAGCTGAAAATCTCACCGGATTTAACCAAAAAAGAGGAAACGGAGTTCGAAACAACGTAGCTCCAGCAATACTTTAAACGTTGACGGAACGATGATCAGAAACCTGGGTTCTCCTCGCCTCGACACAAGGAGTTCGTTGGTGGTGGCGGCGCGACGAATAGACCACCGTGTTGGCCGGAAAACGCAAAAAACAGAAGGTGCGAAAGGAGTGTTCTCGCCGAACCTTCAACCCACACTTCACGACGAACGGCGGTGCGGCTGCGCGCGTGACTGGCGGCTTGGGGTTCGGAGTGAGACGATGCGCACGCCGGTGGTGGCGGTGTGACAAACGACCACCCACGACGACTGAAATCGATGAAAAGAACGAACGGCACTACCCTAGGTTCAACGAACCTAAATCCTCCAATTGCCGGCGATTAGGACGACGACTGTTCTACGGGGTTGACGGGTTTTGGTCGGGTCGTCGTGGCGGTTCTAGCAAGGTTAGCGGTGCACGGCACGACTTGACCGTGAGGAAGATCGATGCGACGATCGAGATTCGGGTTTAGGGGAGGTGAAGGAAGTCGAACAATCATTCAGGCTGGTTCTGATAATCTCCAGATAAGCATTTAATTCGAATGACAAGGGTGGTTGAGATATTTTATTTGTTTATTACTTTATTTTAGCTTTACAAGAACCACTTAATAATAGGTGGGTGCATGTTCCAACCAAAAATGGACTTGGCTTAATGGCTAAGACTCAAGCAACCTATCCATGAGTTGCGGGTTTGACTCCCTTGAACTGCAATTTCCTCTTCTTTTTTTTGGCATCAAATTACTATTACTTTAGAGTGTTACAGTTTAGGGTTTTAGGTTAGGGGTTCTGGTTAGAGTTTAGGGAATTTATGGTAGGGTGTATTTTTTAGGGTATAGGGTGTAGAGTTTAGGATTTAGAATTTAGGGTTATAACTTAGAATTTAATTTTGTAGTATTTTTTAGTGTTGGGGCATATGTAGGGACACCAAATAAGGGCAGACGAATTTTATCCATAGAGAATGGATCTACATATATAAAGAGATACTAAATGACAATACTTGAATACTATGTTATGGTAAGAATGATTGATATGCCAAAATGCTATTGCTAAAATATATGTTTAGCATGGAGATGAAAATGATTAATTCACGTTTAGAGTAAGCATGTATGCTTACTTTCATGAATGAATGATGATTTAAATGATAAGGATCATGAATGATTGTTAAAGAGGTTTGGCCATGGGCCTTCGATCACAAGAATGGGACAATGGTCTCTAAATGTATAAGATTGAGCCCTAATTGTGAAAGGGGTAATGGCACAATGAGGTGCAATTAAAAATGGAGCTAAGCTCAATTATTGGAAACAAATATAATTAATGTAAGCCTTGGTCTCGAGTCAGTCGTAGATATAATTGGCATGCTATTAAGTTTATAGTGCTCAGAGTCGTGGTGGACTACGATCTGGGACAGTGGTCTTTTATGGGCGACAGTAGGAGGGATGTGTTTGTGGTCACATGGCGATAATATGAGGAATTGACCGGTACTGCGAGTAACTTATGTTATGTTATATGGGAGACAGTTGATTGAGGACTCGTGTATTTAAATTGTGATGTCGATTCTCAAGGCTATGATAAAGATAACAATTGATTTTATGTTTATTAATTCAAGAATCTAAATTGATACTTTATATGAAAGGAAAGCTAATTATGATTATTGCCTTTTGAATTAAGGAAGCTTACACTAAGGTGTGGCGAACATAATGATTTTATATGATAAGGAACACATATGGTTGATAATTAGTGTGCAATGTTATATATATTACGTTTCCAAGTAATGATGGAAGCTATAAATTAAATGAATGAATTTTCAAAGTAACCGGTGGAACCGGTAACATATGTATATATGGATTTCTTAAATAACTTCTTGGGATAAGATGCAAGTCTGATATGAATGCTTGATTCTCTCTCTATATATATATTGGATTCGATTATTTAGCTAAGGATATTGTGTAAGTGAATGGTTATGATGTAGCCTTATGATTAGGGTTGTAAAAACAAGTCAGGACCTGAAAACCTGCCTGAAACCTGCTCGAGTCAGAACTTCATTTGACTCGAGAATTTGATGATCCGAACTCGAACTGTAACTGACTGTTGTTGACCCGAACCCGAGTTGAACCTGTTTCTGTAGCAACTGAACCCGATCTGCGTCCGACTGAAAACGACCCGAACCTGAATCTGACCTGTTAATTTTGACCTGAAACCCGACTGAAATGAACCCGAACCCGAGACCGACCTGGCAAATTACCTGATATTATCTGACTGAATCGACCCGAGATCCGATTTTACCCGACCTGTTTTGAACCCGACCTGTTAATGGACCCGACATGTTTTGAACCTGAACTGTTGTTGACCTGGACTAATGTAGACCTGGCTAAAAATATTAAATAATTTAAAGTGTAAACTGTTCATTATAAACTTAATAATTTTTTAGTAGATTATGTTAATTTCATTACTTAGAAATTTTTTATCTTTCATTATACTTAGAAATTTGTCTTAATTTGTAACTACATTATGTATAATAAAATTATATACTTGGAAATTTGTTTAAGTATAAAATATATATTATGTATAATAAAATGATATACTTAAAAGATTCGTCATAATTTTTACTAAGTATATAATATATTAGTAATATATAGATAATATAATATATTAAACTTATTATGCTTTATTATATAATATATATTATGTTAACTTATTATGTTCATAAACTTTATTATGTTCATAAAATTAAAATAAATACAAAATATAAGTTAGTATTATGTTTAACATAAAGTTTACGTTATTATACTTATATAACATGTGAAACAATTGTCTTTCAATTATATAATGTATTTTAGATGAGCCCCTAAAACCTATAATGTATAAATAATATATATATAAACTTATAACTTATAAATATAATGTATTTATAATATAATAATTAATAATAAATAATAATTAGTAATAGTTTGGGCCTTGGCCTTTGGGCTCATATCCCACCACCCATTTATTTGAGATGGGACCCTAAAACCTATAATATATATATATATGGGTTAGGATCAACTTACACTGTGTAAAACTATTTAAGTTTTACACCTTTTTTGGATCGTTGGATGGGGAAAATGGATGGTTGAGATTAACTCCGTGTTTTTAATTCCCAAGTGATAATCTTCACATATTTTACTGTTAAACTCATCCATCCGTTTCACTCATCCAACGATCTAAAATAGGTGTAAAACTTAGAGAGTTTTACACAGTGTAATTTGATCCTATCTCTCTCTCTCTCTATATATATATATATATATATATATATATATATATATATAAACTTATAACTTATAAGTTATACAATGTATTTATAATATAATAATAAATAATAAATAATAATTAGTAATAGTTTGGGCCTTGGGCCTTTGGGCTCATATCCCACCACCCATTTATTTGAGATGGGCCCCTAAAACCTATAATGTATAAATATAATATATATATATATATTATATATATATATATAAACTTATAACTTATAATTTATATAATGTATTTATAATATAATAATTAATAATAAATAATAATTAGTAATAGTTTGGGCCTTGGGCCTTTGGGCTCATATCCCGCCACCCATTTATTTGAGATAGCCCCTAAAACTTATAATGTACCTTTGGGCTCATATCCCACCACCCATTTATTTGAGATGGCCCCTAAAACCTATAATGTATAAATAATATATATATATATATATTATATAAACTTATAACTTATAATTTATATAATGTATTTATAATATAATAATTAATAATAAATAATAATTAGTAATAGTTTGGGCCTTGGGCCTTTGGGCTCATATCCCACCACCCATTTATTTGAGATGGGCCCCTAAAACCTATAATATATAAATATAATATATATATATATATATTATATATAAACTTATAACTTATAATTTATATAATGTATTTATAATATAATAATTAATAATAAATAATAATTAGTAATAGTTTGGGCCTTGAGCCTTTGGACTCATATCCCACCACCCATTTATTTTAGATGGGCCCCTAAAACCTATAATGTATAAATATAATATATATATATATATATATATATATATAAACTTATAACTTATAATTTATATAATAATTAATAATAAATATTAATTGGTAATAGTTTGGGCCTTGGGCCTTTGGGCTCTTATCCCACCACCCATTTATTTTAGATGGGCCCCTAAAACCTATAATGTATAAATAATATATATATATATATATATATATATAAACTTATAACTTATAATTTATATAATGTATTTATAATATAATAAATAATAATTAATAATATTTTGGGCCTTGGGCCTTTGGGCTCATATCCCACCACCCATTTATTTGAGATGGGCCCATAAAACCTATAATGTATATATATAATATTATATATATAAACTTATAACTTATAATTTAGATAATGTATTCATAATATAATAATTAATAATAAATAATAATTAGTAATAGTTTGGGCCTTGGGCATTTGGGCTCATATTTCACCACCCATTTATTTGAGATGGGCCCCTAAAACCTATAATGTATAAATATAATATTATATATATATATATATATATATATATATAAACTTATAACTTATCATTTATATAATGTATTTAAAATATAATAATTAATAATAAATAATAATTAGTAATAGATTGGGCCTTGGGCCTTTGGGCTCATATCCTACCACCCATTTATTTTAGATGAGCCCCTAAAACCTATAATGTATAAATATAATATATATATATAAACTTATAACTTAAATTTTATATAATAATTAATAATAAATATTAATTAGTAATAGTTTGGGCCTTGGGCCTTTGGGCTCTTATCCCACCACCCATTTATTTTAGATGGGCCCTAAAACCTATAATGTATAAATATAATATATATATGTAACTTATAATTTATATAATGTATTTATAATATAATAAATAATAATTAGTAATAGTTTGGGCCTTGGGCCTTTAGGCTCATATCCCACCACCCATTTATTTTAGATGGGCCCCTAAAACCTATAATGTATATATATAGGGTTAGGATCAACTTACACTGTGTAAAACTCAATTCCTTTGACACTGTTTTTAGACCGTTCGATGATGGTAATTAATGGCTCAGATTATTTCCTTATTTTTTTTCCAAAGTGATAATCTTCACATTTTTTACTGTTAATCTCATCCATCCATTTCCCTTATCCAATGGTTCTAGATTAGTGTAAAACTAAATGAGTTTTACACTATGTAACTTGATCCCATCCCATATATATATAAACTTATAACTTATAACTTATAAGTTATATAATGTATTTATAATATAATAAATAATAATTAGTAATAGTTTGGGCCTTGGGCCTTTGGGCTCATATCCCACCACCCATTTATTTGAGATGGGCCCCTAAAACCTATAATATATATATAAACTCATAACTTATAAGTTATATAATGTATTTATAATATAATAATTAATAATAAATAATAATTAGTAATAGTTTGGGCCTTAGGCCTTTGGGCTCATATCCCACCACCCATTTATTTGAGATGGGCCCCTAAAACCTATAATGTATAAATATATACATATATATATATATATATTATATATATATAAACTTATAACTTATAATTTATATAATGTATTTATAATATAATAATTAATAATAAATAATAATTAGTAATAGTTTGGGCCTTGGGCCTTTGGGCTCATATCCCACCACCCATTTATTTTAGATGGCCCCCTAAAACCTATACTGTATAAATATAATATATATATATATATATATAAACTTATAACTTATAATTTATATAATAATTAATAATAAATATTAATTAGTAATAGTTTAGGCCTTGGGCCTTTGGGCTCATATCTCACCACCCATTTATTTTAGATGGACCCCTAAAACCTATAATGTATATATATATATATATATATATATATATATATAAACTTATAAGTTATATAATGTATTTATAATATAATAATAAATAATAATTAGTAATAGTTTTGGCCTTGGGCCTTTGGGCTCATATCCCACCACCCATTTATTTAGGTGAGCCCTAAAACCTATAATATATATATATATATATATATATATATATATATATATATATATATATAAACTTATAACTTATAAGTTATATAATGTATTTATAATATAATAATTAATAATAAATAATAATCAGTAATAGTTTGGGCCTTGGGCCTTTGGGCTCATATCCCACCACCCATTTATAATAATTAATAATATCAATAATAGATAATAATTATTAATTGTTGGGCTTTGGACTAAATATTTTAGATGTGCTAAATATAATAATTATTAATAATTATTAATTGTTGGGCTTTGGGCTAAAAATTTTAGATGGGCTAAATATTTTGCGGCCCTTTAAATTTTAGATGTTTTTCATTTAAATCATTTAAGTTTTAGTTCAATTCAATTTATGTATTTAAATACATATATAAATACATATATTTTATAATTTTATAAATATATATATATATACATGTACATTATATATTATATATTAACATACATATATTTGTATAATATGTATTCATTATTATGTATGATATGTTATATGTATTAATAATTTAATATATACATATGTTTGTATAATATATATATACATGTGTGTTGTTAGTATCATAGTATGTATTATGTATATACATATACATGTATTTATGTATAATACATTACATATACATAAATACATATATGTTTGTATAATATATAATTATATATTGTAATTTATATACATGTGAATACATAAAAATACATATATATACACATAATCACATATAATTATACTTATAAAGTTATTATAATAATTAATAAGTTATATTATATTATAATAATTAATAAATAATATTAAATTATAATATATATATGGGCGGGAAAATTTATTTTGAAACCGCCCAATTCCCAAATTGAATTTCAATTTGGGGTAAATTATAAATAAAGCCCTTTATATTATATAAGTTTTTTATTCAAGTCCTTTAAGTTTTAATTCAATTCAATTGAGTCCTTAAAACTTTATTTTTACTTCAAATTAACTCTTATTTATTATTTTTTTCACTATAGTCCATAAAACGTTATTTTTATTCAAAATTGTTCGTTTCTGGTGAACCTGAATTAACCCGAACTGAAATGAACCCGCCGACCTGAAATTACCCGACCTGAAATGAACCCGACCTGCAATTTACCTGCCAATTAACTGATTTTACCCGACCTGTTTTTACCCGATCTGCAACGAGTTTGACCTGAAATGGACCCGACCTGAAATGGACCCGACCTGCAAATTACCCGACTGCAATGGACCCGCACCTGACCCGAGTCGAGTCAAAATTTTTTTTTTTTTACCTGAAATGACCTGTATCCGATTTTACCCGACCTGACAGAACCCGACCTCAAACCTGTCCGATTACCTGTTTTTACATCCCTACTTATGATATAGGATTTATACCTTGTTTATAAATACAAATACGAGACAAGATGCCTAGGAAATTAGTGATAATGAACAACTAGATTGATGAATTGATTTTATTGCTTGCATGACAAACTTTGGTTACCAAAGTATTTCTCATACGTTTCTTAAGGTGAATAAGCCTATTTTGGTTTTGATACTCACATCCGTAAATCCTTTGTTAAGAAACTTGTGTGGCAAGTGCTTTTCGATTTACGATACTTTGATGGAAACTTATAATGAGTTGTAATCAATATGATTGATGTTTATCATATGATATAAGGTGGCATGTTTACTATAGTTTATGGATAGTAATACAAGATAATAATGTTCCATGTTGGTAGCTTATTCGGTAAGCTATGGAACAGTGACTTACATGCTATTATACTATGTTAGAGAAGGATCTTAAATCTTGAGAGTTGAATCAATGAACACCACAAAACATCCTAAAACTCTACTTTTTCCAACCTAAAAATATAGTAATTCACCTAGTTTCGGGATTCCATCGATAAAACTCAATTGTCAACATTATTAAACATCAAGATTATGATTAAAATCAATCTAAATCCCAAAAAAATGAGTCCAATTCAATTCTCAATTAATTTCATCAATTAAATCAAGATATCAACATTTATTAATCAAATCAAGTTAGAAACCAAAACAAAAGAGTTAAGAACTTGGAAATTTTAATAGAGAACCTTTTATTAGAGGAGAATTAAGAAGATCACCTCTAACAAGTTGCTTTTCCCTTGATTGACTTGAAAGCTTGAAGAAATCCAATAAGATTTATTGTAGAAAATCAAAGATCACTTTAGGAAATCAAGTCAATTGTTTCTTCATCATTTTTATGAAAGAAATTTAGTTTGGTAAGTGGGAAACTAGAGAGAAAAGATGAGAGAAAAAAGAAGTTACGTAAGAAAATGATTTGGCTTTTTAAGAAATCTTTTTATTAAATATTTTTTATCATAATTAATAAACATTTACAAAATCATTATAAAATAACTAAAAATAAGGTTAAAATCTGATAAAACACTTTGGTGTAATAACTCCCTAAAGATTCTAAGTTTTGACTTTTTTTAATTTAGTAGCCAAACAAATTTATAAATCTTACAATTTAGTCACCACTTTTAAAAATGTCAATTAACCCAATTTATTTTTGCCAAATTGGGTCCATCAAAACCTTTAAAATATTATTATAATATTTTAGAACAATTTCAACATTTTTATTTTGCCCGAAAATCATTTAATCCAATTAAATTCCCGAAACTAGACTGACTGCCTAACCCCGTTCACCCGAACCGTCTAAATAAACCGGCTAACTTCTAGGCCCAAAATCGAAGCGCTACAAGTATCTTATAACATAAGATAAGCTTTTAGCTCCTTAGGGTATATGAATTATTATAAGCTTAAAATTCGACCTTGTTTCATGTTTATTATGCTTTCAAAGGATTAAAGTTTAATTCCATATCAAAGCAAACCTTATATAAAGATATGTTTCAATTCAACAATATTAAACATCATAACATGACATGCAATGCATTCATGATGCACATGTGATACATGTCTTATCCATGAAAATCCAATGACATGATTATAACCCAATCTCGAATGCTCTATGTGAGCCATGTGAAAAAAAAGATCATATGCAAATATGTCTAATACATAGAAGGCAAAGATAGGAATGGCACCGAGTTAATTAACTACACTCACCTCTTATTTCGAAGTTACATGATACCCAAACCACAATCACCTCTTTCTTTTCCATCTTTCTTCCTTTCCTAATCTCCTTCAAGGTGTGTACCTCAAGATAAATAACCATTAATAGGAATTTCTCAACTCAATCTTATATTTAAAGTTCACTACATCAATCGTTCAAGATCACTCAGATTCCTTAACAACTTAAGACATTCAAAACAGTCAAATTATCACATATATACACAAAAAACAATCCAAACACATTTAGATTCGTGCATAATCAGTCCATTATATTTACATACATATTTTTAGACTTCAAACAGTCCCACATTCTTTCATTCTTACCAAAAAAGTCCCAATATACTCATGTTCACAAGTATACAAACCAAATCAGCCCATAACTTTCATATATATCCAAAATTAATCCCTAATACAGAGGTAGACAAATATATGCACATAAAACAGTCCATTAATGTTCTTATGGATGCAAAACAATCCACTACACACACACATAACATGCCAAAAACATGGTTAGTCGGATTTGGGTTCTGATGATCGGAATATTGATATTAAAATGCTAACATTTCATGTATTTATTGCCTAAATTATAGATTACATTGTTACTGGACCCTAATTGAACTTATCCTTAGTTGAGGGACTCCTTGAAAATGCTTAAAATATTGTTTTTGAGCTAAGTGTTTCGATACAGTAGGGCCTGTACCAATATGGGCTAGGCAAACCATTTCGAAACAGCTATAGAGCGTTCTGATACAATTCTAACAGTTTTAACTAACTTTTGGACTTTTGCTTAGCCGTTTCGATATAGCTTCACGTGTTTCAAAATGTGTCCTTGCAGAAATTAAATATCGTGTTTAAATTGCCAAGATTGAGGCTTGGTGATGATTCACCTGCTTATAGTTGGCCCTCTTCACGTGGAAGTAACATAATAGGATGACATATAGTCATCTTTATGACTAGTATAGATAAGATAAAGAAAAGATAGGAAATGTTGGAAAAGAATAGTTTAAGTTTGCCCTTGGTTTAGGGAAATCTTTCTATTGGTCCTTGGTGAGGTGGTAAATGAATAAGGTTATAGTTTCCTTAAATGAATAAAGAGAAAAACTCTTATCCTTTGTTCTGAGTTCCACCGAGACCAAACTCAACTCTTGTTAAAAAAATAAGCAAACACCACCATTATCATCTTCTCTATCAAGCTTAAGCATACACCTCCCTATTTGGACTTCATAAGCTTAAGTTTTCTTTGATTCAAAAGTCTCAATTCATAGCTACCGATCGGCTCAAGAATTGGAAAAGACTAATCCATTGTCTCCAACAAAGGCTAGGAATAAAGGAATCATTATCTAAGAGCCTTAATATCTAGGTGAGTGTAGTCGGAGTCTCGAGAGTTGGCTAGGTGCCATCTCAAATCATTGATTATTGCTTATTGTATTGCTAACCATTGCATTGAAGGTCTTTTCATAAAATTTTATCAAAAGTTCAATTGGTAAACATGAGTAAGTATGGTATATTGAGCATTGAATATTGATTATTGCATATTTCTATTGAAACTTTGATATATGTTTATTGTTATTAAAATGTCATGTTGAAATGTTGCTATTGATTTATTGTTATTGAAATATCATTGTTGAACTGGTGATTATTGAACCTTGGATTCGAGAGTATTGGAAACAATTGGCATGCCATAGAATACATGAGCTCATTGGTACATGTATTGGGCTTGGCCATTGGTGCGGCGGAGGAAATATGACATAGCCATTATTGTTATTGTTGGTGTTGTGGTGGAATTCGCGCATCCAAATACGGTTGAATCGATCCAATGAAAATATTGATTATTGCTATTGATTATTGTTTCCATGATATAGATTATTGATGCCAAGGTAGTTATTGTTGTTATTGAGCATAGAAATGATATTTATGTTCATGACATAGTATTATTGATGATATTGAGACATGTTGCATTACATGATATATTCATTCATTGTTTATGGCTACCTCACTTAGACTACATAAGTCTAATGCATTCATTGTCCATTCATTTCAGGTTAAGGAAGTGTTTGGATCGAGATCGAGATTAGTTGGTAGATCGGTAAGTCACCTCAAGCCTAAAGTAAATTATTTTGTCTCTATGAACTCCCATAATGGTAGCAAAGTAGTTAAACTAGTTGATTTTGATGTTTTTTCTATGTGTATGAAGGCTATGTGATGTATAATTTTTAAATGCTCTAAATGACTTGTTAATGGTTGCTTAAAAATGACCTAATATGCATATTTTCCATAAAAAGGTGTAAACTTAGCAAATGGATTCAAATGATCATGAAATTGGCATCGTAGTAGATTAAATGGTTATAAACTTGCTGGTAAAGTTTCATTGTATTTGAAGACTGTTTTAATAGGTCAAATTATATAAAAACCAGCTAAAATATTTCATTATAGGTCAGGCGTATCGAAACAGGTGATGGTGTTTTGATATAGCCTCTTTAATAAGGCTACTGGAAAATATGCTAAAACAGGATGTATCGATACAGTATAGAGCCGTTTCGACACGATTTGCTACTGTCAATGCTTGTTTCGATACGTGCCTAACCTGTATCGAAACAAGTCAATAGTCAATGAAGGTCAACTCGTATCGGAACATGGCTTACATGTTCAGATACAAGGTTAGTTAATTCTGTTAAAAGACGTATATTGTAGTTTTGCATTGTTTACAGAATGGTCATAAAAAATTGGATAGCTTAATTGGATGAGTAAATATACTCTGAATAACATGAAATTTACAGGCTTGTTGTTGTATTGAATTTCATTTTGGCACAATCAATTGCATTAAAGGACCTCTAAATTATCAGATTTGCAGTTTAGTCCCAAAAGTTTATAATAGTTTAAGAATTGATCCTAAGTGATTATTTATTGTTCTCTAATAGATAAATTGGACTAAGACTTATATTCGGTAATACTTTATAAGTATAATATTGAATTCGGTAATACTTTATAAGTATAATATTGATTATGTGTTGTTTATTGATTGAAATTTATCACACCGATCATCGTATTGTTCATCAGTAGCACTCTCCAACTCAGTTCTCGACCAGGCCGGGTATGAGGTGTTACATTTGTGGTATCAGAGCTAGAGTATAGCCGGTTATGGACTAAACCTATGCATGTTTGTGTTGTTTATTGTGTTACTTTTCCACCTAAGAGTTATTTTGTTGTGTATTGTTACTTGCCGACTAATCCGATGTCTTTGTTTATAGATGACTAACTCTAATCAAGTTCGAATAGATGAACAAATTGATGAAACCTTAACTCATTGTGAGGAAATTAGAAGGAGGGACCCTCTGAATCCGCAAAACCCTCCAGTTCGGAACCCTGAGCCTAAAGTACAATCAACTCAAATTGAATGCTTTAAGAACATGGCAAATATGTTCAAAGTATTCATGACATCGATGAAGGTTGAGCAAACTTTTAAATCTCCCATTGTTTCTATTCCGAGTACCCGAGCTCCTATTGATAAGCTGTCTCAACATCGGGCGTACTCTTTCAATGGATAAAGCGATGATACCCTAAAATTGCAGAGTATTGGTTAAACAATACTTCACGAATTTTGACTAAGCAGTTGCAGTTTTTTGATGAACACAAGCTCGAGTGCGCCATCTCTCTGTTAGTAGATGAAGCATTGTATTGGTGGGAAGCAACGATCCTGGCAGTCCCTGAAGAAACTGTAAACCGGGAGTTCTTCCTACAAGAATTTCGAAAGAAATACATTAGTGAATACTACGTTGCTGAGAGACGTGATATCTTACTTCATCTAAAGCAAGGTGATCGACCTATCGAGCAGTATATTCATGACTTTTGCAAGTACTGCCGATATGGGGTTGAGTATATTAAGAAAGAAGAAAAGAAGTGCAGAATGTTCATCAACGGTTTGAACGATGAACTACGTCATACATTCACGGCTTTGTGCATCACTAATTTTCAAAACCTTGTGAATAGAGTCAAAGCTACTGAAGGTGATCAAAAGGCTCACAAGAATAGTGGGTTGAGCAAATCCGAGAAAAGGCACCAATATGGATCCCATGAATCTTTTAAGAAAGGGAAGTACCATGATCCGAAATCGAGTGCGTATTCACCGCCTTCCCATTATGAATACCTTGCTAAACCACAAACTGAGACTCAGTTCTTCCCTAGTGCTAATTTCATTGAGAGCATTAATGGCTCTAACCAAGAGACGAAGTTTCCAGTCTGTAATTTCTGTCAACACATGCATCCTCAAGGGGAATGTCGAAAGAAGTCGAGAGCTTGCTTCTTTTGTGGCAAGATGAGACATCTCATTCGGGAGCGCCCTGAATAAGTCTGCCTCTGCATCTGCTAACTCGTCCCCTTCTCAATCCTTTCGAGGCAAGGATTCTTCGGAAAATCTAGAAGTTCATCCAAAGCATCGTACCGACCTGAATCTAAATCTTCCGCACAGATGTACCATGTGAGAGGCAAAGAACAAGATGGTGGCCACGACATTATTACAGGTAAAAATTCGAGGACGATTTTTTCTAAAGGGGGGAGAGTTGTAATATCCCAAAACCCAATTTAGTCGGATTTGGGTTCCGACGATCGTGATATTGATATTAAAGTACTCACATTCCATGTCTTTATTGCCTAAATCATAGATTAAATTGTTAAGGGACCCTAATTTAACTTATTGTTAGTTAAGAACGTCCTTGAAAATGCTTAAAATTTTGTTTTTGAGCTAAATGTTTCGATACAGTAGGGACTGTACCGAAACGGGTTAGACAAACCGTTTCGAAACAACTATAGAGCGTTTCGATACAGTTCTAACGATTTTAACTAACTTTTGGACTTTTGCTTATTCGTTTCGATACAACTTCACGTGTTCTGAAACAGGTCCTTGTAGAAATTAAATCTCGTGTTCAAATTGCCAAGATTGAGGCTTGGTGATGATTCACCTGCTTATAGTTGCCCCTCTCTAAGTGGAAGTAACCTAATAGGATGACTTATAGTCATCTTGATGACTAGTATAGATAAGATAAAGAAAAGATAAGAAATGTTGGAAAAAATAGTTTAAGTTTACCCTTGGTTTAAGGAAACCTTTCTATTGGTACATGGTGAGGTGGTAAATGATAAAGGTTATAGTTTCCTTAAATGAATAAAGAGAAAAAATCTTATCCTTTTCATCTCTTGTTAAAGAAATAAGCAAGCACCACCATTGTCATCTTCTCCATCAAGCTTAAGCATACACCTCCCTATTAGGACTTCATAAGCTTAAGTTTTCTTTGATTCAAGAATCTCAATTCATAGCTACCGATCAGCTCAAGAATTGGAAAAGACTAATCCATCGTCTCCAACAAAGGCGAGGAATAAAGGAATCATTATCTGAGAGCCTTAATATCGAGGTAAATGTAGTCGGAGTCTCGAGAGTTGGATAGGTGCCATCTGGAATCATTGATTATTGCTTATTGTATTACTAACAATCGTATTGAAGGTCTTTGCATAAAAACTTTATCGAATGTCCTATTAGTAGGCATGAGTAAGTATGGTATATTGAGCATTAAATATTGATTATTGCACATTGCTATTGAAACTTTGATATATATTTATTGTTATTAAAGTGTCATGTTGAAATGTTTCTATTGATTTATTGTTTTTGAAATATCATTGTTGAACTGGTGATTATTGAGCCTTGGATTCGAGAGTATTGAATACAATTGGCATGCCATAGAATTCATGAGCTCATTGGTATGGGTATTGGGCTTCGGCCATTGGTGCGGTGGAGGGATGTATTGTGTATTGGTCAATTGGTGCGTCGGAGGAAATATGACACGACCATTATTGTTATTGTTGGTGTTGTGGTGGAATTCGCGTATCCAAATACGATTGAATCGATCCAAGGAAAATATTGATTATTGCTATTGATCATTGTTTCCATGATATTGATTATTGATGCCATGGTAGTTATTGTTCTTATTGAGCATAGAAATGATATTTATGTTCATAACATAGTATTATTGATGATATTGAGACATGTTGCATTACATGATATATTCATTCATTGTTTATGGCTTCCTCGCTTAGACTATATAAGTCTAATGCATTCATTGTCCATACATTTTAGGTTAAGGAAGTGTTCGGATCGAGATTAGTTGGTAGATCGACAAGTCACCTCAAGCCTAAAGTAAACTATTTTGTCTTTATGAACTCCTAGAATGGTAGCAAAGTAGTTAAACTAGTTGATTTTGATGTTTTGTCTATGTGTATGAAGGCTATGTGATGAATAATGTTTAAATGCTCTAAATGACTTGTTAATGGTTGATTAAAAATGGCCTAATATGCATATTTGGATTAAAAAGGTGAAAACTTAGCAAATGGATTCAAAAGGTCATGAAATTTGTCATTGTAGTAGATTAAATGGTTATAAACTTGCTGGTAAAGTTTCATTGTATTTGAACACTGTTTGATAGGTCAAATTGTATAAAAACCAGCTAAAATCTGTTATTATAGGTTAGGCGTATCAAAACAGGTGATGGTGTTTCGATACAACCTCTTTAATAAGGATACTGGAAAACAGGGTAAAATAGGGCGTATCGATACATTATAGAGTTGTTTCGATACGATTTGCTACTGTCAATGCTTGCTTTGATACGGGGCTAACCTGTACCGGAACGAGTTAATAGTCAAGGTCAAGAAAGTTCAACCCGTATCGGAACATGGCTTGCCTGTTTCGATACAAAGTTAGTTAATTTTGTTAAAAGACATATATTGTAGTTTTGCATTGTTTACAGACTGGCCATAAAAAATTAGATGGCTTAATTGAATCAGTAAATATACTCTAAATAACATGAAAATCTACAGGCTTGCTGTTGTTGTATTTAATTTCATTATGGCATAACCAATTGCATTAAAGGACCTCTAAATTATCAGATTTTTAGTTTAGTCCCAAAAATTCATAATATTCTAAGAATTGGTCCTAAATGATTATTTGTTGTTCTCTGATGGATAAATTGGTCTAAGACTTATATTCAGTAATGTTTTATAAGTATAACATTGATTATTTGTTGTTTATTGATTAAAATTTATCGCACCAATCATCGTATTGTTCATCGGTAGCACTCTCCGACTCGGTTCTCGACCAGGCCGAGTATGGGGTGTTATAATATATATATACCTATATACATTCTCAAAAATAGTCCACTCATGCTTTCAAATATACAAAACAATCCATCATACTTATATATACAAGCATGTGAATTAAAACAACCCCTAATGTATTCATAGATGTTCAAAACAGTTCCTAAAGATTATGTTTGCAAAGTAGCTCACATATTTTCATATTAACATAATATAGACCTTAATTTGGCTTTCACCTCTATATCAATATGAACAACCCACTCATTTCCATATCAAAGCAAAACATTCTTCATATTGGCATACATACATAAAACATTTCTAAACAGCCCTAACATGTTTTCTTGTACATACAAACAGTCCACACACTTCCTTATACACCTAAAACAATCCACATATCTATCAAAACATCCCTTACACTTTTATTCATGCTCAAAACAGTCCATTTCATTAGCTAGACAATTTTCTCTGTTTTTAGATCACCTAAACAACCCCTATACTTATTCATATTTATGCAAAATAGCCTAAAATACTTGTACTCATTCAGAACAATCCATTACTTATATATATATATATATATATATATATATATATTCAAAACAGTCCATAGTCTTTCATAATACCCCTCTCCTGTTTTAGTGTATTAAAACAGTCCCTAAATAAGTTGTTTCATCAAAACGACCCTTAATTGAACATTTAGCAAGCAATGTTACCAAAACCAGCTTCAAGTACCAATCACACAGCTAACAATATCCAACCAAACGGATCACACGGGGAATATTGAAGTAAACCGAAAAGGTTCACCTCAATAAACAACTTTTTTTTTCTTTTAGACTTGTCTAGATGCAATTTAGGTTCCTAGGTGTTCATACGCAAGCAGCAGATAGGACATCAACATAATTGTCAATTAATTAAAATCGATTAAGGATTAAGGACCATTTTGTAAATTTGATAAATTATAAGAGTTTTCACCAAATTCAAGTTACCAATCTTCAATTAGATCCATTTCACACTTCCCAGTGAAATTTTAGCTCAAAAAGACATTTAGAACTCATTCAATTGTATGCAAGGAAAACAAGTACCAAAAATTCAAGAAACAGAACATATGACAATTCAAATACAAATCCAACGGTCGAGTGTTTCAGAACAGAAAGCCTCGTATCAGAACGGCTGTTTCAAAATGTAGTTGACTGTTTCGATACGCAGGTGCATTTCGAAACCCCACAGGACACGTTCTGGTACGATGGTTCACAGAGGCAAAATGTTCCGGAACGAGCCTTGCCGTTCTGAAACTCCAAGGCCATTACAGGCCACAATTCCGAAAAGGGTAAGGGCGTTCCGAAAAACCTGGGACTGCAACTTTCCAAAAAGCTGGTTTAAATCACTTTTCGCCCTTCGAAACCATCCCGAAACTTGTCCTACCATGCATACAACTCAAATACACATCAATGACCACATAAACGAAGCACAAGCATCATCATAGCATCATTCACTCAAGATATGGAACTAAAGGCATGCTTCCTAGATGTCAAAAGCACCAAAAGGGCTAAATTCCAAGTGCAAGCATAAAACCAAACTCAAAGGCCTTTTACAAGTCCAAATATGCATCTTAAACTTGCACAAAACCAGAAAACACCAAACCAACAACATGCATAACATTGGATACCCCCATTGCCTTTATTACACTATTACAAAGCCAAGGCTTACCTTCAATCAAAGTCTTCCTCCGATCCCCTTGCATGTGCTACCTCTAAAGTTTAAATTGGCTGCATTGATGAAAAAAGAGAGCATAAGCATACAAGCTTAGTGAGAATTGCTCAAACCAAAAACATCATCAATGCACAAAACCAATTTTCACTCTTTTCAAAACCATCAAGCTTCCTTTGACAAAACATGCACATTAACCTCAAAAACATTGTGAAGAACATCATGTAACATGATACATATAAATCCAGCAATTAAACCATTGCTTCCCATAATACAAGCCTTCCAAGAATAATCACCTTTATGCCAATCTTAAACCAAAACATGTATCTTTCAAATTATGCATCAACAACACTTTCCACAATGTTTCAATTTATTATATTGGCTCACAAGTGATAAACAACAATCTCAAAACAATGTATCAGATACACAAAATACCACGGGTTGTCCCACACCCTTCATACACTCTACCGACATTTCAAGGTTCACATACTAGAGCGACCCTCCATCATTGTGACACCCGTGGTGGAGGATTCGGTACAATCACAACCCCCAACACCACTCACCGGTAGATGTATAATCCACTAACGAGAGATGGGACACACATAAGGTTCGCACCCGGGTGCTACCCTCAACCGTTGCAACCTTAAACAATCCTCAATCGTTAGGGTACTTGGATGGAGTATTCGGTACAACCACAACCCCTCAACATCCAAGGCGACTTGTTTACAGTGCACTCAATCCTATAGCCGACTAACTATATCCGATTTCATTTACAAAACACTTTAACCAACATCACTTGCCAATATAATCCATATCTCATGCATACCTTACTGTTTTTACAAAGCATACATGATAAGCCATACACAAGCATTAGACCATGCTTAAAATCTCATGCATAAACACATGCATACAAGGAACACTTACCTAGTGCATCTTTAAATCACATGGCATCATCATACACAATTTATAATCTCAAAACATGCTTTAAAAGTGTAGGCGAATGCATTTAAAATCATGTGCAACCAATGGCTCATAACTAGCACAACCGAGGGAGAAATTCCGATTTACTTACTTCCGAACATAATAAAGCGTTTCAAGCTCTTATTCAGTTCCCAAAACCTTTTCAAAAACGTTTCGACGCTGGAAAACCAATTTCCACTCATCAACTTGCGAAACCACGCTTGGCGATGCAACTATCGATAATCCAAATCCTCCAAAATCACTTCTTTTGACTCCGAAATATTATCCTTTGTTTTCAACACATCAAAACAGAGGTTCAATGCATAAAAATGCATCCAAAACTCCATCACACACAAGAAAACCCGCAGCCCTGCTGTAAAGCACCAAAACACCCATCCGAAACAACCGAGAACTCAATCGATTGACTTCTAATCTCAGCCCAGCCATGACCCAACTCATATAACACATTTTAGGCATTAATCAACATCAAAAAACAACCTTAAACAATCCTTATACCTCCAGCAACTCGAAATCCTCAAGAACACCTCAAAAACAAACCCCAAAACACTCCAAAAACTAAGGATCTCAAGGATTTCGGGATCTATATGATTAAGACCCCATTTCAACACTAAAAATCTTTAAAAACTCATTTAGAAACAATCTCATACCAGCCAAATCAATCAAAACCTGAAAATCACCATTAAACCAATTTTCATCAAGATTTCAAGAGTTGATTAATCTAACAATAAAACCCCAATCCAAATTAGTATTAAAGAGTCAAATATCTTTGGAATTTCATTAAATAATTTAGATTAGAGGGATAGCACGAAAATTACCTCCCATCCTTGCTTCTCCTCTAATTTGGCAAGATTTGCTTGAAAAAACATGAAGGAAAATGGAAGAAACCAAAGGAGAAAAGATAGAAATCAAGAGAGGGTTTGAGAGAAAAGGATTTCTAGAAATTGAGAGAAAATGAGAAGTGTTTGGCTGAAATGAAAGAGAATGAAAATGACCGTGAAAACTTTTTAACCGATTAACTAACTTTTTAATTAAACCAAATTAAAAGCCTTTTTAATTTTTAATAACATTTAAAACACATGCCAAATTAGGGAAAAGACATAATTGCCAAGTAGCTCCATAAAGATTCTAATATTTTGACTCTTCTTGAAAAACACATTTTTCCAACTTTTAAATCTTTACATTTTGGTCACTATCCAAAATGTACACTTTAGAAAACCTATTTTGTAAAATTTATTTGGTCAACCTCTTAAACATCATTTTAGAGGATTTAAGGAATTTTAATCATATTTTTATCCTATCCCGAACCCTGATCTCCCTAAACCACCTTTTAACAGTTCAAACAGCCGACACCGGTTCCATCGGCCCGACCTGACTCGCCCGAAACATCTAGGCCCAAAATCGGGGCGTTACAACTCTCCCCCACTTAGAAAATTTCATCCTCGAAATTTTACCTGAAGGAGAAAGGCACGAAACTGACTCAACCTGACCACCTTACTTTCCCACGCAACCTCCTTACTCCCCAATGTCATAACAATACTTCACAAGCTCAATTGTCTTGCCATGAAAAACTTTGCTACTCGAATCCAAAATTCTCATTGGTTCCTCATCATAGGATAAATCCGGATTTAACTCAATTTCCTCGACTGACATCACATGCGAAGGATCCGATGTATATCTCCGCAACATAGATACATGAAACACATCATGAATCTTTTCTAACTTAGGAGGCAACCTCAACTGATAAACCACAAGACCAACTCGCTCCACAACCTCATAAGCTCCAATAAACCTCGGACTAAGCTTTACCTTATGTCCGAACCTCATCACCTTCTTCCAAGGCGATACCTTACGGAACACGTGATCACCAACCGCGAACTCAACCTCTTTACGCTTTAAATCCACGTAAGGCTTCTGGCGATCTGATGCAGCCTTCAACCGCTCACATATGAGCTTCACCTTTCAGTTGTTCTCTTGAGCATATCTGGCAAGGAAAGAAACTTTTGCCCCGCCTCAACCCAACAAAGAGGCGTTCTACACTTCCTCCCATACAAGGCCTCATACGATGCCATTTTTTATACTTGCCTGAAAGCTGTTATTATAGGCAAACTCAACCAACGATAGATGCTTTTCCCAAGCACCTTCGAAATCGATTACACATCATCGCAACATATCCTCAAGCACTTGGATAACTCGTTCCGATTGCCCATCTGACAGAGGATGATATGAAGTGCTGAAATTCAACCGTGTACCCAACGCCTGATGCAAACATTCCCAAAACCCGATGCTATGGACTTGGGCACACCGTGCAAACGCACAATCTCAGCAATATACAACTCTGCCAACTTATCCAACGTATACGTAGTATGCACAGCTAAGAAATGTGCACACCTCGTAAGACGATCCACAATCACCTACACCGAGTTCTTCTTCAATGGTATCAAAGGCAACCCAGATACGAAATCCATCGTATTCCTCTCCCATTTCCACTCCGGTATCCTCAAAGGCTATAACAAACCAGAAGGAAAATTGATGCTAAGCCTTCACACGCCGGAAAACCTTACACTTGCTTACAAAATCAGCAACACCCTTTTCAACCCACCCAATAGTACTCATCTTTCAAGCCACGATACATCTTAGTGCTATCAGGGTGCATAACAAAAGGATTTCTATTAGCCTCAGTAAAAGTAGTGAGCCTCAACTCAACGTCTCCCGGCACCACTATTCGACTTTTGAAACATAAAACCCCATCATTATTAAAACAGAAATTCGTATTCTTACCACCAGCTATATCCAGAACATGAGGAACCAACGAATCATCCATCAACTGTTTCTCCTTAATCAACTAAATCAAGGAAGGTTTCACCTGCAACTCGGCTATCAATCCACCATTACATGATGTACTCAAACGAGCAAACATAGCTCTCAGTTCAACAGCCACCTTCCTACTCAAAGCATCAGCCACAACATTGGCCTTTCTAAGATGATACTCAATGGTCAGATCGCAATCCTTAAGCAACTCCAACCATCTTCGTTGCCTAAGATTCAACTCCCTCTAAGACATAAGGTACTTCAAACTCTTATGGTCGGTGTAAACCACACACTTTTCACCATAAAGGTAATGTCTCCAAATCTTTAAAGCAAAAACCGCTGTTGCGAGCTCAAGATTATGCGTAGGGTAGTTGCGCTCACACACCTTCAACTGTCTAGACGCATAAGCCACAACCTTCCCACCTTGCATCAACACGCAACCCAAACCAACGTATGATGCATCGCTATAAACTACAAACTCCTTACCCGATTCTGGTTGTATCAAGACAGGAGCTTGCATCAAAGCTTCCTTTAACTTCTCAAAAGCTTGCTGCCTAACATCCATCCACTCAAAACGAACATTCTTTGCAACAACTTGGTCAAAGGAGCAGCAATATTAGAAAAACCTTCGACAAACCTTCGGTAGTAACCAGCCAACCCAAGAAAGCGACGCACTTCTGTCATTGAGTTAGGTGTCTTCCAACTCATCACCGCCTTAACCTTGTGTGGATCAACCCAGATAACTTCGGCTGACACCATATGTCCAAGGAAAACAACTTTCTTGAGCCAAAACTCACACTTGCTCAGCTTAGCATAAAGATGATTCTCCAACAACACTTGTAACACAATCCTCAAGTGCTTACCATGATCCTCCTCGATACGCGAGTACACAAGAACATCATTGATAAACAAAACCACAAACTGATCCAAAAACTCATGAAACACCCTATTCAGCATGTCCATGAAAGCAGCCGGTGCATTTGTCAAGCCAAACGACATCACCAAGAACTCATAGTGGCCGTACCTAGTCTGAAAATCGGTCTTAGGTACATCCATATCCTTAACCTTGAGCTGATAGTACCCGGATCTCAAGTCTATCTTTGAAAACACCGAAGCACCACGAAACTATCGAACAAATCATCGATCCTCTGCAAAGGGTACCTGTTCTTAATCGTCAACTTGTTTAGTTGCCGATAATCAATACACATACGCATGGTACCATCCTTTTTCTTCACGAACAAGACCGGTGCACCCCAAGGTGAAACACTCAGCCTTATGAACCCTCGGTTAAGCAACTCCTGAAGTTGTGTCTTCAACTCTTCTAGTTCCATGTAGTAAGGAGCAATGGACACCAGAGTCGTATTCTAGTACAACTCTATACCGAACTCAACCTCTCGGTTGGGTGGTAACCCTGGCAACTCTTCCGGAAAGACACCCGAAAACTCACATCCAATTCGTATGTCTTGCACACGCACTTCCTTCGTGCCAGGATTCATCACATACGCCAAGAAAGCTTCGCATCCCAACTCCATCATCCGAATCGCTTCTAGAGCCGTAATCGCGTTAGATAAGAACTTCACGTTCTCGGCTACGATTAACCCCTCGTAATCATCCGCAAGCTTCAGGGTAACACGCTTAACATCAAAATCCATCACAGCTCGATGCTCAACCAACCAGTTCATTCCAAGAATCACACCATACCATAAAACAATATTTCAATCAAAACAACTGAAACACGACCTTGAACAGATAAAGGACATCTCATAAATTGTTTTCCTTGTAACAACAGTTTCACCAAAGAAACTAGTTACTCACACTCCCACATCTAACACCTCCGAAGCGAACATTCGAGTTACAACTTCCAAAGAAACTTACAACAACAGGCGCGAAAAGCTATATGCCACTGATCAAACGTAGATAGGCTCGCCTAACATGGTCATACGATTCACCTACTTAATAGGTATATACGTTACTCAAGCCTCAAATAGTCAGTGGACCCACAGTTCCAACATGAACTAGCTCCAGCGACAAGAGCTTGCACCTCACGAGCCGCACCAGGGCAATCCCTCCTCAAGTTCTCCCGTGAACCACACGTCCAACAGTACTACAACCTTGCCTCAACCCAGGTGACACTCTTAAAACCCGACCATTCGTACACTGTCTACCACTAAACAAGAATTAACAACTCACTTCCTAGTGCTTGAACCTCTCACACGAGCTATTAAACTCAGGTTCCGCTAAAATACCTAGCAAGTGTTACCAACACGTCAAAAACAATGTAGCTAGTAAATCAACAATTATGGCTTATCAACAAGCATCAATCCATAAAGGTGCCAACACAAAGATGTCTCATATCCACTTCCAATCCAAGAGCACACATGCTCAACTAAACAATATGTACCTTAACTCAACCACAACTTACGATTTTCGATCCCAAACCAAAGATTCACATTTCTCTAGATCCAAGTATCTAACCCCCAGATACTTCTCCTTTAAAACAGTTCAAAAGAACTCTCAGAACACAACATCAGGTTCTATGCCCAAAACCACAGTTGTCCACCAACTAAACACATCTCTATATAATCGAAATACAACCCATCTCTACACTATGGTCATCACTACACTCCTTTTATTCAAGTCTTATTCATACAGGTCATCCACTCCCTGGATACCTCCGGTGCCAACCTTCGAGCTGAACTTTTACTCGACTTGCATAAGCACTAACCGTAGCTCACAACATCCACCAGCTAGTGCAATCACATGCACCTTAGCATTAACATCTTCACAAGCTCTAAACATCTCCTATATACCTGGCACCATACAATCCAACACTTACCCAACCAACACATGTTGTACTTACATCGAGGCACATCGAGGCGTCTAGCCCCTAGGAGACTTTAGACACTCCTATATTCCTTGCCCTAAGGCAACAACAATCATACCAGATCGCTACTCTCTCCTCGGTCTATTGTGCTATTGTTTAATGCATTATAACAACTTACAAAACAAACAAAACAATCTGCTCAGGCCAACTCCAAGCAAGGATCCAAGACTTTGATTTCAACTTAAAACATTTCACTAGGTAACAAGACAATGGGCATCCCAATTTCCCCCCAGCATAGCACTAAGCTTACTATATGCATATCTCAACCATCATGCAACTCAAGCATCAAGATTCAGTCCAGGCAACACCATAACAACTTGTATTCATATTTAATTATCATATAAATCACATTTCCATCACATACTTAGCATTAACATGCTTTAATGTTCACCAACCAAAGCATACATCACCAAAACACATATCCACATCGCAAATCACTTAGCAACAACTTACCATCATCCCAACCTTTCGTAACCTGGCTCTGATACCACCAAATGTAAGCCCCTCGACCCGGCCTGGCTGATAGACCGAACTGAACAGATCACACGGGGAATATTGAAGTAAACCGGAAACGTTCACTTCAATAAACAACCTTTTTTTCTTTTAGACTTGTCTAGATGCAATTTAGGTTCCTAGGTGTTCGTACTCAACCATCGGATAGGACATCGACAAAATTGCCAATTAATTAAAACCGATTAAGTATTAAGGACCATTTTGTAAATTTGATAAATTATAAGAGCTTTCATTAAATTCAAGTTACCAATCTTTAATTAGATCCATTTCATACTTCCCAGTGAAATTTCAGCTCAAAAAGATATTTACAACTCATTCAATTGCGTGCAAGGAAAACATGGACCAAAATGCAAGAAGCAGAACTCATGACAATTCCAATATAGATCCAACGGTCTAGTGTTTCAGAACAGAAAGCCCTGTATCAGAACGGCCGTTTCGAAACGTAGTTGACATTTTCGATATGCGGGGGCATTTCGAAACCCCACAAGACACGTTCCGGTACGATGGTTTACAGAGGCAAAATGTTTTGGAACGAGCCTCACCATTCCGAAACTCCAAGACCATTACAGGCCACTGTTTCAAAATAGGTAAGGGCGTTTCGAAACACCTTGGACTGCAACATTCCAAAAGCTGGTTTAAATCACTTTTCGCCCTCCGAAACCATCCTAACACATGTCCTACCATGCATACAACTCAAATACACATCGATGACCACATATACGAAGCACAAGCATCATCATAGCATTATTCACTCAAGCTATGTAACTAAAGGCATGCTTCTAGATGTCAAAAGGACCTAAAGGGCTAAATTACAAGTGCAAGCATAAAACCAAACTCAAAGGCCATTTACAAGTCCAAATATGCATTTTAAACTTGCACAAAATCAGAAAACACCAAACCAACAACATGTATAACATTGGACACCCCCATTACCTTTATTACACTAGTCCAAAGCAAAGGCTTACCTTCAATCAAAGTATTCCTCTGATCCCCTTGCAAGTGATGCCTCCAAAGTTTAAATTAGCTGCATTGATGAACAAAGAGAGCATAAGTGTTGCGTGTAAAATAGTTTATTGCAATAGAGTGCAAGTGTACACGACGCAAGTAGTAAAGTGATACACGAAGTATCGGATGTTGAATCCACAGGGACTGGAAATAGCTTTATCCTCGAATTGCTGCACAAGCGAGAGTGAAGAGAGTTTAAATTGTTGGGAATTGATATAGAAGAATACTGAATATAAAAGATTAAGAAGTTCAGGGTAAAGAAATAGGCCGGTATTGATTTGCTCGGTAGTGTAGGTGTTTCACTGTATAAGAACTCTTGTTCTGTCATCGTCCCTGTCGCGGTAGTAGTCTGTTGTTCTCGCGGCAGTGATCACACAACTATGTACTTCAAGCTTGGCAAGAATCCCTATTGTGACTTGTCCTATCCCTAGGTCCAAGTACTGTTGATGACACTTCTCAGATGATACCTCCCGGCGTGAATCAAAGGGTGAACACCAATGTTGTTGAATTCTTCCTTAGCCACTTAACCTCGTCCTATTCATAGGTCTGAGATAGTTCAACCATAAACTGGAGAACCCGCACTTATTCCATTCGTATACTTAACTCTCCCGATATTAAGTAAATAAATAATCTCACAATGCTCTCCCGATACTCTTGCAAGATGTTGAAACCAGAATAAGCAAACTTGAAGTTTATTTTATTGAACAGAAAATTCCTAAAAACAATACAATCCTTGCAACTACTTTACAGAATCAACCCTTAGCCCTAGGGGAAGTTTAGAACATGATGAGAAGGGGGGAAATGACTAGGGTTTTGGGGAAGACGGCTAGAGAATGAGATATCCTTCCCTAGGTCGAATTACATACCTTTATATAGTCCTTGGGTTCAAGTTTTCTAATAAGGTAAGAATACAAGTTCAAACTGAAGTACAACTCTAATTAAGATTAAATCTCCAGAGAAGATGCCTTTAATTCGTCCTCTTTTCTTGCTTTGGGTTTCTTCCTTGAACTTTGGGCTTGGCCTTCAATCTTGTCTAGGGCTCAGAAAAATATAGGTGTGGCCCACGACAGATCGGCTTAATTTCCACTATCTATCGAGCTCGACTTCACTTTTCCCTTCACCATTGCTGTCGTCATGGCTGCCTCGGCAGTGGCCACGGCAGCGTCCTCCTTCTTGACTCCAGTCTTGCGTTCCAGCTCTGCTTCTTCAATGCCCTGAGTCTACCACATCAGCTACATGCAAAAACAACCAAAATCAGTAGCAACTGTGCCATTTTATATAATTGTAATGTATACGTGAAATCTATCCTAAATGCAATGAATTATGCTTGAATGCAGCAGAAATATGGGTTAAATATGGGGTAAAAAGTAGAACTTTTGCACACTCAACACACCCCCAAACTCAAGTTCTTGCTTGTCCTCAAGCAATTATGACCTAAAACTTTTTGTTTGGCTTAATTCAGTGAACCTTTCCTTGCCTTCCATTCATGCCCTATTGCAAACAACACCTTGTAGGACAATTCTGGATTTATTCGGAACCTTGCTATAATTCTCGTGTAGTGTGTGCATGTTTTGTGAATAATTATATGCCTAGACTCTTTTAGTTTACTAGAATAGCTAAGCCACTCACTTGAATTTTTATGCCAACTTTCATTTTCTTGGAGGCAATTCTTAGGCTCCTTTAGTTTTTCTTAGACTCGGTTTTCTTTTCTTATTTTAAGTTTGACTTGAGCCTGTTTTTGGGCACCGCTAGCTAACTTCCTAGAGCCGGTTTTGGGCACCTCTAGGTGTATTGAGTCTAAATTTTCTTAACTTCTTTTCCTAGAGCCAGTGTTAGACACCTCTTGGGGAAACTCAAGTGTTTAAGCTTTTTCTTATTCTAGTTTACCAATAGAAGTCTAGACAGTATAAGAGTCACAAAGGGTGTTTAAAGATCAGAACTATAGTAAGGCTCTAAACTATTCCTAAAAATATCCTAAAGGCACTACCACGACAGAGTCTATCACGGCAGGTAAGTTCAGTTCAAAGACTTAAGCCATTTTTTAAGCAAAAATAAACTTAAATAACACTTAACACTTAGACACAATTTTTAAAACCTAAAAGACACTTCATTACTGGAGGGATGCCACCCCCAAACTCGAGGGTTGCATTGCCCTCAATGCATGATAACATAGATGAAAAAGAAAAAAAACAAAAAACAAAATACATCACAATATAAATAAAACACCAAGACAACAAAAATAAGATAGAAACTTAATTTGAGGAGCTGTCATCGCTGCTGCTGCTAGATACGAGTGGGTGAGATCTGGGGTAGCTTTTCTAGCACTTGTACCTCGTCTTCCGAGCTGCTGCTGGCAGACTTGCCCAGGCCGGATGGTCCTTCACCAGTGTTGGGCTTCTGCCTTTTCATAGAAGTGAACTCCTTTGAGTGGTTTCGAGCAACAGAGGGCTCCCCGTCAGAGTCTTGCCAGATAGACGAAGAGGAGAACCCTGCGAAGTAGTCGTCATCGAGTTCTAGCAGCAGCTCCTTTCCTTTCTCACCTCTGGAAGAGGCAGTGGCTGTGTGGCTGCCGCCTTCAGCTGTCGTGGCCGGAGTTGGAGTAGATGCGGTAGATGGTGTTTTTGGTGTGGCAGCCGGAGTAGGTGTAGGGGCAGCAAAGTATTGCTCTGGGAAGGTAGGAAATTGTACATATGCAAAATTTAAATTATTTTGAATAAAATGTACCGTGGCTGGCGTGAAGTCTCTGACGAAACTCATCAGACCAAGCTGTCGTTCCTCCATCTTTTTAAGTGTGGCCAGAATCTGAGTGGAGGCGTCTGCTGGAGAGGCTGATGCTGTTGGTTGCTGCTGCTCTACTGCGGAAGCTTCAGGCTGATTGGGGCTTGCCGGCTCCTCTGCTGTGGCAGACGGGTTTAAGTAAGAAAGCGGTGTTGCTGCTTTCAGCTCCATAAGGCTGAAGATGTTACCCTCCATCAATCCCTTCCCTTGGACTTTGAAGTCTACGGCGATTTCTGGGACGTTGTGGCCTCGACAGATCTCGGTGATAAGGTACGGGAAGACAAGAGGTCCCGACGGTCGGAGGGCACATTCCAAAAACTCCTCCCGTATATACTGGCCAACATTTATGGGTCTTTCATTGAGAATTGAATGGATGAGTGCTAACCTGGGTTGGTCAATCGTGCTGTTATGAGAGGAAGGCATGATTCTCTTCTTAACGGAGTGGCTCCATAGTTTGGCCTCGGGAGTGAGCTGAGTTCTTTTCACCGTCCACCGATGCTTGGGGTTAGTATTCCACTCTGTTCCCTCCTCCGTTACCTCTTCCAACACAACATCATAGTCTGTCGGTGACAGACTCTCGACGAATCTCTTGTGTCCGTTCTCCTTTTTGCTGACATAGATGCCATAGAGGGTGTTGATGTAAGAAGGCTCGAAAGTAACTTCTTTACCTCGCACTGTCACGGTCTTGGTATCCTTGCTGTTGACAGCAGCGTAAAATTCCCGGACCAACGTGATGTTCATCTCTTCTGGCTGGGCAGCAAACATCTGCCATTTGAGGGCCTTGATTTTTCATGCAATGAACGGTTCGAGCCCGAGGTCTTCCGTGCGTTTGGTGTAAAGAAACCCTCTTTCTTCCCACATCTCCCTCTTATGGAAGGAGCGGTAATATTTGCAGGTGGAGTCGATTGAGGCGAAGCGGTTTGGGATGGCACTGTGGCTGGGTGTGCTGGCTGCTGCAGCAGAGCTGGAGGCAGCACTTCTACGAGTTTGTATCGTAGTCATAGTTGCAAGGTCTGTGGAAAGCAAATAAAAATTTGAGATCTAGAGAAAAAGCAAGTTGAGAGAGTAAAAGTGAAGTGAAAAATGAATAGTGAATGGGGTTTATATAGATGAATGGTTTTCTACCCGTTGGAGCTGTAACGGCAGGCGCGAATAACGGGGCCAGCTGTTATGCGGTTTCTGCGTGGCGACATGCTGTATTTTCCGCGTCTATCGCGACAGCTGATGACAGGCCGTGACGACAGACTCATCCTTTGGGCTTTTTGGGCTGCTGTTGAGATGGTGGGCTGTTTCACTTCTTCTCCTCTCCTTGTTTCCCTTATTTCTTAAAAATAATTAAAATAAAACTTAAGTTCCTAAAAATAAAATAAATTAATTCTTAATTCATAATAATTAAATAAAAGAAAAATAAAATAGGGAAAATAAAATTAAGTTAAATTAGGGATGCCTTGAGGGGCATCGCCTAAAGTAACCACTTCCTGCATCCTTGGGGCTTCAGTCCCCTGATAATGCTTTAGTCTTTGTCCATTGACTTTAAATTGGTGCACGTCTTTTAAGGATTTAATCGTGATGGCACCATGGGGAAAAACCTGCACAACTTGGAAGGGGCCGGACCATATAGATTTAAGCTTTCCTGGGAAAAGTTTCAACCTAGAGTTAAACAACAACACAAGCTGCCCTGGGCAGAATTGTCGTGGCAACAATTTCTTGTCATGCCACCTCTTGGTTTTGTCCTTGTAAATTCTTGCGTTGTCGTAGGCCATTGCTCGAATTTCTTCAATTTCATTCAAGTCGAGTATCCTCTTCTGTCCTGCCTTATCTAAGTCCATGTTTACTGCCTTGATAGCCCAATAAGCTCTGTGCTCTATCTCAACAGGTAAATGGCATGTTTTTCCATATATCAGCCTGTAGGGTGACATTCCCAATGGTGTCTTGAATGCTGTTCTATAGGCCCAGAGTGCATCATTGAGGTGTAAAGACCAGTCCTTTCTAGTAGGTTTAACCATCTTCTCAAGAATGTTCTTTACTTCCTTGTTGGATATTCCGGCCTGTCTATTGGTTTGAGGGTGATATGCTGTTGCAATGCGGTGCTTTACGCCATATTTCCTTAAGGCAGCATCGATTACCCTATTGTCGAAATGTCTCCCTTCATCACTGATGACTGCCTTAGGTATGCCAAACCTGGAGAAAATGTTTTTGTGCAGAAATCTCTAAATAGTCTTGGCATCGTTTTTCTGTGTGGCGATCGCTTCAACCCATTTGGATACATAATCAACTACTAGTAGGATATATAGATTTCCACATGATCCTGGGAATGGTCCAATGAAATCAATTCCCCATACATCGAAGATTTCGAATTCTAAGATGTTTTGTAGTGGCATCTCATGTCTTCTTGAGATGTTCCCAGTCCGTTGGCACTTGTCACAGCTTTTGTAGAATGATTGGGTATCCTTCAATAGTGAGGGCCAATAAAAACCCGATTGCAAAACCTTGGCAGCGGTTTTGTTTCCGCCCAAGTGTCCTCCATATCGGGAAGCATGGCAGTGGTGAAGCACAACTTCCTGCTCATCCTGTGGTACACACCTCCTGATAATTTGATCTGCACAATGTTTGAAAAGAAGAGGTTCGTCCCAATAATAATGTTTTGCATCATTTTGGAACCTCTTCCTTGCTTGATAATTAAGTTCAGGAGGTAGTACTCCGCTAACTATGTAATTAACAAAATCAGCGTACCAAGGAAGTTCAGAAAACTTATCTGCCGCCATGGCTGTCGCGGCAGTGCTTGTGGCAGCAAACAGCTGCTCATCAGGGAAAGTTTCCAGTATGTGAGTCTTGTCTGTCGGTAGACTCTTTCCCATCTCTAATCTTGACAAGTGGTCTGCAACTTGGTTTGCTGTCCCCTTTTTATCATTGAATTCAATGTCAAACTCTTGCAGCAGCAGAATCCAACGTATCAGTCTAGGTTTTGCATCTTTTTTAGCGAATAGATACTTCAATGCTGAGTGGTCTGTATGGACCACCACCTTCGTCCGAAGTATGTACGAACGGAACTTGTCAATCGAGAACACTGCTGCTAACAGTTTCTTTTCCGTTGTGGTGTAATTTACTTGGGCATCGTTTAGTGTTTTGATGGCGTAATAAATTACGTGGAACAACATGTCCTTCCTCTGCCCAAGTGTTGCCCCTACAGCGTAGTCACTGGCATCACACATAATTTCAAATGGCAATCTCCAGTCTGGTGGCTGTACAATCAGGGCTGTTACCAGCTTTTCTTTCATGATTCTGAATGCCTCAGTACATTCAGTATTGAAGTCAAAAGGACGATTCTGTTCCAGTAGGTGGCATAAAGGCTTGGTGATCTTCGAAAAATTTGCAATAAACCTTCGATAAAACCCAACATGCCCCAGGAAACTCCGAATTCCCTTGACTGTGGTGGGTGGCGACAGCTTTTCAATCACTTCTATCTTTGCTCTGTCGACCTCTATGCCGCGGCAGCTTACCTTATGGCCTAGGACTATCCCCTCATCCACCATGAAGTGACATTTTTCGTAGTTTAATACCAAGTTCGCTTTCTCGCATCTTTCGAGCACCTTCTGTAGGTTGCCTAAACAGCCTTCAAAACTATCTCCAAAGACGGAAAAATCATCTACGAATATTTCCAGGAAGTCCTCCACCATGTCAGAGAATATCGCCATCATACACCTCTGGAATGTTGCTGATGCGTTGCAGAGTCCAAATGGCATTCTCCGAAAGGCATAAGTGTCGTATGGGCAAGTGAATGTTGTTTTCTCTTGATCTTCCGGTGCGATCGCTATCTGGTTATAACCTGAGTAACCATCAAGAAAACAATAATAAGGTTTTCCCACTAATCTATCAAGCATTTGATCAATAAAAGGTAGGGGAAAATGGTCTTTCCGGGTAGCTTTGTTAAGCTTCCGGTAATCCATACAAACCCTCCAACCGATCACAGTCCTGGTTGGGATTAGTTCGTTCTCTTCATTTGTCACCACGGTTATTCCTCCTTTTTTAGGAACACACTGCACTGGGCTCACCCACTTACTATCCGAGATGACATAAATTATCCCAGCGTCAAGCCATTTGATAATTTCTTTTCTCACCACTTCTCGCATAGCATCGTTTAAGCGTCTCTGGGCATCAATGGTCGGCTTATGATCATCCTCTAGGAGAATTTTATGCATACATAGGGCCGGACGGATGCCTTGGATGTCAGCTATCGTCCATCCAATAGCCTTTTTATGCTGCTGTAGCTTCCCTATTAGCTGTTGTTCCTATTTTTGCATTAACTTGGAAGAGATGATTACGGGCAACGTATCATTTAAACCAAGAAAAAACATATTTAAGCTGCCCTGGCAGGGGCTTAAGTTCTAAAACAGGTGGTTCTACAGTTGAAGGCTTTTCGATTATGTGTTCATTCGAGGTATAGTTTAGGGGCTCGAATAACTTACTTGGATGATTTCCTATCCAATTTACCTCCTCATGATCTTCAGTGTCAGATGTGTCTGAATCGGAGGAGTTGCTGTCGTCGTTGCTGCCGTGACTGTCTTCCAGATGGCTGCTGTGGGAGTGACCAAATTTAATATCATGGCAGCTCGACCTGATGCAGGGTTGGTCAAGGATTACTTCAGTGATGGCCTTGCATTCTTCTTCTGCATCAACATGTTTAATTTCCTAGAGAACATTTAGCTTGATCTCTTGATCATTTACTCTTATTGTAAGTTCTCCCTTCTCTACATCAATCAGTGATCTGCATGTGGCTAGGAAGGGTCGCCCCAGGATGATTGGTGCGTTCTCATCTGCTTCACAGTCTAAAACAAGAAAGTCAGCAGGAAAAATGAACTTATCCACTCTTACCAGAATATCTTCGATCTTCCCTTCTGGTTGTACGTAAGAGCGGTCTACCAGCTGCAGCATAACTGTCGTGGGCCGTGCTCGTTCAATACCTAATTTCTGAAACACAGATTTTGGCATTAAATTAATACTAGCACCTAGATCACAAAGTGCCTTACCCACGAATTTGTCACCAATTATGCACGGTATGATGAAGCTCCCATGATCCTTCTTTTTCTGGGGTGGATGCCTGTGCAAGATAATCATGCATCCTTCTGTCATTTTAACCGTTTCAAATTCCCCAAGTCTGGATCTTTTCGATATAGCATCCTTGAGAAATTTTGCATAACCGGGCATCTGCTTGATGGCCTCTAACAGCGGTATATTGATGTGGACCTGCTTAAAAATATCATAGATCTTTTTGAGCTGGTACTCAAGTTTCTACTTTTGTAACCGCTGTGGAAAAGGAGGTGGAGGACGGTAATCTTCCAGACGTCCTTCACATGGTATTCAGATTTGAGGAGGCTTAGGTTCTTCATCATTCTTGTCTTTCTCCTCTGTCCCTTCTGTTGTCGTGACAGGTGCGGCGGCAGCAGGTTGTTTATCTTCTGCGGGGGCAATGTCCGCGGCAGGTGTTTCTAGGGCTGGTTCTTCAATCGGTACAATTTTCATCTCTGGCCCTTGCAGTTGTTTCCCACTCCTAGTTGTAATGACTTTGCACTGCTCGTGTGTGGGTTGTCTAGCGACCTCAGTATCGCTAGGGAATCCTCCGTTCTGCCTTGGCTTAATATGCTGGGAAACCTGACCCATCTGTGTCTCCAGTGATTTCAGTGTAGCTTCATGGTTAGTCATTCTCATATCTGTTTTATCCATGAACGACTCAGTCTTCTTGATGAAGTGATCAATGTTTGCCATGTAAGCTCCTGTCTGTGAGATAAATGTGGCCAATGTTTGCTCCAGTATACTAGGTGCGGCTGCCGGCTGCTGCTGCGGCTGCTGTTGCGGTTGTTTCCGTGTCAGGATTCTTGGTGCCCCTGGTTTTGAGTGTTCTGCACTTGAGGATTCAATGCGTTATTTGGGTTACTCCAGGAGAACTTGGGGTCTTTCCTCCAGTTGGGATTGTAATTGTTGGAGTCGTAATTTCTCGGCTTGTTATAGTTTCCAACATACATCCCTTCCTCTACCTGTAACGGGCAGTCTTCCAAACTGTGATTCCCACTGCAAGTTTCACATATCTCTTCTGCAGAGTAGACAGGTTTTGAATCTTTCTTTAACAAATTTTCTATTGCCTTTGTGAGGTACGCCACCAGTGTCTTTAGGGAATTGTCGGCTTCATAGTCTTTCACAGCTAGCACTCGTTTATCTCTCCTCACTGTGAGAATATTGCTCTTCATTCTTTGATAGATTTTTCAATACTACCATGGCTTCGTCTGGATCTTTGTCTAACAACAGTCCATTTGCTGCTGAATCTATTCTCATCTGAGTGTGCGTGTTGGCAGCATTGTAAAATTTTATGACTTGATTCCAAACAAGGAATCCGTGCATCGGGCAATTCCTTAGAAGAGTGGTAAACCTGTCCCATGCCTCGTGCATTGGCTCGTCATCTTCCTGTTGAAAAGTAGCAGTTTCATTACGTAATCGCTCAAATAAATGGGAAGGATTAAAACGAGATAAAAATTCACGAGTGAGATCCGCCCAAGTTCGTATTGAACCCGGCGTTAGTTTATTCCACCAAGTTTTCGCTCTGTCCCTTAGTGAATGAGGAAAAAACCGAAGCCTCAATATCTCCGTATTTACTCCTGGTAATCTAAATGATCCACAGATTTATTGGAACGTTTCAGATGTTCTCTGGCATCCTCTGTAGCAGCAGAACTAAATTGGCCAGCGGAATTGATCATGCTGAACATCACAGGTTTCAGCTCGAAATTTTCAGCTTCCACGTCTGCCAGGGTGGTCTCTAGTTCCACATGATCATTGATCATGTATTCACGGAATGACCTTCATGCGGCCACGGCAGCGGCATGCTGTCCATTCCCTTCATCCACGAGAGGATCTTCAGGATTCCTCAGATTGTTTCTCTCGTTATGCATTGCTTCTAACTGTTCCTCAAGATAATCGTTTCTGGCTATCAAATGATGGACTCGGTTCCTGAGATTGCACGAGCGTTCGATTTCAGGGTCTAGTTTATACTCAGGTTCTTTGCCTCGTCTTGATCTGCGCATAAGCAAACGAAAAACCTCGTGAAACGCACAGGGTAAACAGTCACAATAAAAACAGAAAAATTGTAACCCCCTTAACCCGGCCCAGACGGTTGAACCGAATTAAGAAGTTTACACGGGGAAAACCAAAGTCAACCCGAAAGTCAATGTTGATTAACGACCCTTTTTTTTCTTTTTAAACTTGTATAGATGCTCATTAACCCTAGGTGTGTTCACAACAACGTCATACCCAAAGATCATAACCATCAGAGAACATTCAGGGACCCAATTGCACAAATTACAACTTTAGGGACCAAACTGTAAATTCTGGGAATTACAGGGACTTAACCCAATTAAAAATTACCAATATGAAATTAGTCATGTTTCATGCTTCACTGCCAAATTTCAGCTCAAACGGAAATCCAGAACTCATACAATTGCAAAAACATGTTTTAGGACCAAAACGCAAACATTTCGAAACACATAACCGCCAATGTCAGCCCCCAACGGTCAGGTGTTCCGAAACAGGGAGAACCTGTTTCGAAACGCGGGGTCGTTCCGCAACGTGTTCCGAAACGGGGACTGGCAGTAGCATATCCGTTTCGGAACGGTTCCTCCCGTTTCGAAACGCCCTGGCCATAACAGGCCCCTGTTCCGAAACGGTAGCGATCGTTCCGAAACGACCTGCCCAGATTGCAGCAACCTTGCTGGTTAAACACAACATTGACCCACCAAACATGCTCCAAAAGCAACCAAATCACACCAGCAAGCCATTCAACATATAGGGAACATAAATGCATCAAAACTAGATACAAGACCACCCCTAGGTGCACAAACTCATTAAACACATTCAAGGCTCAATCATGCTTTTAAACAAGAAGCATATAGCAATACAACTTAAGCATAGGGAGATTCAAACGTTGCAACATTAATCCACATGATTCAAAACCATAACCCAAACTTGTCCAACATACACAATCTCCTTTAACAACAACATAAGAGATTCTACCCCCTTGCCTTTATTAACTATAGCTATTAACCGAGACATACATCTCTAATGGAGTCCTCCTTGAATCCCTTGCTTCTCGCTGTCCAAACTTCAAATATCTGCATTGATGGACAAAAAGGAGCGTAAGCACATAATGCTTAGTGAGGAATGCTCAAAACCAAAACACCATCAATGCAGCGAATCATAAAACCACTTTTAAAAGCAAACTCGATTCGACAAACCAAAGCAATATTTGAAAACCCTTTTTCAACAACATGCTTTAAAATCATGCCTTGCACAAACATGAAAACCAACCCTTAGCTTAGAAAGCTAAGTAAACCTTTTCAAAACATAAACTTGCAAAACCATCAAATTAGCCATTCCATGCAAAAACACCATATGCAAAGCTAATTTCAAACCTTGGAAAACACTTCCACTTTGCATCTTACCATTCTCATACTTGAATGTCATTTCAAAGCAAGAAACCCTTTTTAAACCATTTACTCAAACAATCCAACACATGCATTAAACAAATGCAACATATGAACCACATCATTAACAATTGCATCACATGCCCTTTTAAAATAAGTCTCCACAAGACTTCAATGCACTAAAGAGATTTCATGCACACATGCACCATTCTCAATAGATAATCAACACTTGTTCAAACCAACAAGTCAACATGCATTCATAATACATTTTACACTTTTCATGCAACCATGCATCATTTCAAGCATCTCATGCTTCATTATATTCAAGAACATCATATTGGCCTCCAAGTGATAACCAAATCCACTTTTCAACTCAACACCCGATCGGATACGCGGATCACAAGCGTTGTCCCCACGCTTCATACACCCTACCAATCCAAGGTCCCCAAATGGACTTTTAAACACCATTTGACCTTACCATTCACAAGGTTCCCATGTATGGACTTTTAAACACCATACAACCTTAACTTTCACAAGGTTCCCATGTATGGACTTTTAAACACCATACAACCTTAACTTTCACAAGGTTCCCATGTATGGACTTTTAACCACCATACAACCTTAACTTTCACAAGGTTCCCATGTATGGACTTTTAAACACCATACAACCTTAACTTTCACAAGGTTCCCATGTATGGACTTTTAACCACCATACAACCTTAACATGCACAAGGTTCCCATATATGGACTTTTAAACACCTTATAACCTTAGCATCACCGATTGGTAGTTGTATAACATCACTAACGAGATCCGGGACACCCTATACAAGATCCACACATGGACTTTACACCACCATTGTGATCTTAACAAGCACAAGATCCACCAATGGAATTTTAACCACCATTATTACCTTTGCTTACCCAAGGTCCTCGAATGGGATTCCAATCACCATTATAACCTTAACCATCTCGTTAGGATACTTGGATGGAGTTTACCGGTTCACACTTAACCACTCCACATCCAAGGCGACTTTATTCACGGTGCACCCAATCCTATAGCCGGCTAACTATATCCGATCAAAGAACCAAGAACCACTTACATCACTTGCCAATATATCCATCTTACCACATTAATCCTTTAATTCACATGCATAACCATAATGCAAAATTCATCATTTACCATCATCAATTCACTGTTTTTAAAGCATTACACAAAGCCATTAAACAACATGCAACACCATGCATCAAAACCACAATTTCCATGTACAAAACCAAGGATCTCTTACCTTGAGCATCCTTCACATATGGCTTTCAAAACCAGCATTAAACCATGCTAAAACATGCTTCCAAACAGAATTTAAAACATGCAAATCATATGCATTGCAACCATCAATCACAATTGCTTAAAAAGCCAATTCACAACACAAACCAAGAGCGAAAATCCATTTACTTACTCTTGAGCTTAGAAAAGTTGTTTAGACTTAAACTAAGCTCCCAAACCTTCAAACCTTGGTTTAAAAGCTGAAAACCCAACTTCACTCACCGATACACAAAACAAGGCTAGCCAACAAGCCTTCCAAGCATCTGAAACCTTCCACACCACCTCAAATGCTCACGGATCAATCTCCCCTGTTTCAAGCACATAACATCAGAGGATTAATGCATCATAATGCACTAAAACACCAGCAACACAACTAAACTCGCTGCTCATCACAAATCCAACATTTCGGCTACCAAACACAACCAAAATCACCACCAAACACTTCCGAAACTTAACCCAGCCAAGATCCATCACTTCTAACCATTTTTAAACATCAATTAACATCCAAAATGATCACAATCACGTCCTTATACCTCCAGCTATAACAGATCATCAAAAACACCCCAAAAACAACCAAAAACATCAAGCAAAACGTAGGAAATTCAACCTATTCGGGATTGCATTGATAAAACCTCAATTCCTTATCAATTTAACATGCATTTAACATCAATTTGACACCTCAAAGCACTGCCCAAACAGATCTCACGAAATTTCACCAAAAATCACCAAATCTTGCATTTTAAAGCCAAAATCAAGATTACCATTGTAAAACCTTTAATAAATCATAATTCAAGGATTGAGAACTTGGGAATTTCAGTAAAGAACTGAGAGTTTAGAGGAGAAGGACGTTCTTACCTCCAAACTTGAGTTTCTCCCTTTTTGGAACCAAAATCTTGAAAATTCCACTTAGCAAATGGTGAGGTTTTGTTGAAGAAATGATTAGAGATCAAAAGAGAATTGAAAAGAGATGTTTAGGTGACAAAATCAGAAGAAAATCTCTGGAGAAAAGATGTTTGGGTTGAGAGAAAATGAGAGAAAAGGAAAATAGAAGATTTGAGAGAAAAGTTAGTTAGAATTAGGAAAATATCTTCCCTCCACTTTTCTTTAGTTTAAAAACATTTAATTAAATCATTTAATATTCTAGAAAATCTGGAGAAACTCCCATTGGGTAAATAGCTCCTTAAAGATTCAAAGTTTCAATCCTTTTTAAAACAGTCACGCAGTTTTCAAAAATTACATTTTGGTCACTAACCCAAAATGTCACCCTTCCAAACCTCATTTTGCAAAATTGATTTCACAGTTCACTTATATATATTAAAAGAGGATTTTAGGACATTTTTCCATATTTTTAATGCAACCCGAACTAGGCTTTCCTAAAAATCACCTTTTATATTCGAATAGCACTTTGACCGAACCGGTCAACGCCCAAAACTTCCAAGCCCAAAACCGGGGCATTACAACTCTCCCCCTCTTAGGAAATTTCGTCCCCGAAATTTCAACTGGCGAAAAGAGCACAACCAAACTTCTCAAGCAACACGCAAACAACACAAGAGACTTAACCACCACTGAACACTCTATCCACAAACTCCACCCAAACTCAACACCACCACATACTGTTCACAAATTCCAGAACACTCAGATGTTAACCACATCTTAACTTTTCACACTTCCAGAGTGCACATAGCCTCAACAACAACCTGAAGAACCTCAAACTTTTTACAACATATTCCACCTTAACACACAACTCCCAAAACTTGTTCACACAGTGACACCAACCAATTCAATCAGCCACTATGTAACACACAACCTTCACTGCTTCTAATACTCTTTGCAACCTCCCCGACCTCTTTCAAAGATTTCTCAACAAGCAAAAAAAATTCTTAAGCAACAACTGCTTACCCAAACTTCTCAACGTATTACTGTCCTTACTTCACATCCACCACAATCTTTACCATCGACTCACCAGAACTACTCACTCATCGACAGATAATCACGTCACCAACCCCAACCTTGGCTTCGCCCACCATTCCACACACCACCAGCTGAACTCAAAAAGAAAAATTCACTTACTCACAACCAACCAACCACTTCCCACAAGAACTCATTCAACCAACAACGGCCTTCCATCTTTCATTGCCTTTCCACCACAAGCTTTGACCACAACACTTGCCTTACTAGAACACCGCCCAACCTGAACATACATACCATCTTCTCAACTCCTCGAAGATTGCTACGAACTCTCACCCACATAAACAACCCTTCTATTACAACATCCATGCCAAGCTACCCCAGCACTTAAAAACACAACCACTAACCTGCAACATCACTTAACACCAAGGGACTACCACTTCAACTAGCCATTCAAAACCACCTGATCGGTTCTGACTTCAACCAGCAATCTCCTCACCGCCACACCATTAAGCCCATTAAGCAGCAAACACTTTCCTTCTACCAACATGCTATACCGCACTCACTATTACTAATAGCTCGTTTAATACCCTCCACAACTTCTAACATTTCCTAGCACCAAAACAACCTCTAAAAACCCATCATCCAACCTAACTCTATCACAACACTAACAGACTTGATTAGTTATTAGCGAGTGTGAACGTTCGTATGCAAGGTCACCAATATGCCCTACTAATGCCTAATGTACATGTATGCAAAACCTCTAATGTCATGCCACATGTATGCATGGACCATCACATATAAAATATAGCATATAACAATGATTTTAACTGTGCATGAATGCCAGTTCACACCCTCCAATAACATCCTCAGAATCCGTCTAAGAACAACCCCTCCACCTCACTTCTAACTTGACCCATTCTATCATTCTAACAACTCATTATCCACAAGATACTCACTAAAGCCCTCTTCACACTAAGGATGTTCCCAAACAGCAACATCAACTATCTCAACATGCTAACAACAAAACCATACTCACTACGCAAGAAAAACCAACAGATACCAAACTAGGATACTAGAGCAATGGCTACTTAGCAAGGTTACCTGAAAACACTTTACTGCCCCGAAGCTTCAACAGACGAGCTCTCTTCCTCGCAGAACCATCATTCTCCCGCCGCACCACTGTAGCATCAGATAACATACTAAGGTCACCACCATCTCCTTGCGGCAAAGCTCCCTGGCTATTCCGGGCCAACTTCAAACAATTACGCCTCATATGTCCAACAGACCCACATTTCCAACAGATTTCATTTCCCAAACTCCTCACAACTTTCTGCTCTTCCTGCCACCTTCGAACTTTGCCTCGGCCGTGCCCACGACCATTCAGAGACCCTTTTGCTACCACTGAAGCTGACTTTACCACAAGAGGACAATCTCACTTCACATGCTCTTTAGAACCACAGTTCCAACAAGCACCTGCGCCCCAACACTCTCCAACATGTCGCCTTCCACAACGGTCACACACTGGTAGCTGAGCCTCCACTCCTTGATCAAGCAGCACTTGCCCCAGATCTGCTCTACCTTCAACTTGCTTAACCCTTGGGAATTTTTCCCCAAGATACCTTTCATAAAAGGCAGACACAAAGAAATCCCAATCAATATCGTGGATGTGCGATGCCACCGCCACAGATGTCCACCAGGCACATGCATCCTTCAACATCAAAGAGACAACACTTCCCAGCTTACAGGCATAATCACAGCCTTCCTGATCCAAAATCAGAACCACACTGGCCAACCAGGCCTCAAACGTCTCCGATGTTGAACCATGATACTCCACAGCACCCAAATCATGCAACCGCTGTTTCGGCAAACCCACACATCCCACAGCCAGCATATCCACTGACCTTACCTTCGCCACAACCTGAGATGTTCCCAACACCTCCTGCACAACAGATGATGAACTCTTCATCACAGAACCAACTTCTTCCTTCTGCCTTACCATCCCAACCCCAGGCACAGAAGACTGAGACAAAACATCTCCATTAAAGGGTGAATTCCATGCCTTAACAACCTGCCCTAAGGCAGCAACCATCTCACCCAACTACCATTCTTTCATCGACTTCGCCATACTATTAACAACAAGCAATCACAACAAAACAAACAAAACCATTAGACCAGCTTAAAGCAAGGATTCAAACTCCAACTCCAAAATAACACAATAGCTATAATAATAAGGCAATGGGTATTCTGAATCCTCCCCTTTTTCATGACATAACAGTCAACAAAAGCATGGATATCACAACATCAAGCATATCAACAACATATCCGATCAAGCTTACATCAAACAACATCCACTCGCAACAGCATAACATCAACATATCATACCCATTACACTTCCATCATGCATAAAATCAACTCACAACACTAGCACATCATCAGCACAAATCCACATGAGCTCAACGAAGGTTCATAACCACAAAGCATGCTTATAAACATCAACAATTTGCTCAGAAACACGTGTTTCAACCAACTTTCAACCACACATCAGGGTAACATCAAACACACATTAAAACAACTTACCGCTTTCCCCAAGCATTCGCAACTCAGCTCTGATACCACCAAATGTAACCCCCTTAACCCGGCCCAGACGGTTGAACCGAATTAAGAAGTTTACACGGGGAAAACCAAAGTCAACCCGAAAGTCAATGTTGATTAACGACCCTTTTTTTTTCTTTTTAAACTTGTCTAGATGCTTATTAACCCTAGGTGTGTTCACAACAACGTCATACCCAAAGATCATAACCATCAGAGAACATTCAGGGACCCAATTGCACAAATTACAACTTTAGGGACCAAACTGTAAACTCTGGGAATTACAGGGACTTAACCCAATTAAAAATTACCAATATGAAATTAGTCATGTTTCATGCTTCACTGCCAAATTTCAGCTCAAACGGACATCCAGAACTCATACAATTGCAAAAACATGTTTTAGGACCAAAACACAAACATTTCGAAACACATAACCGCCAATGTCAGCCCCCAACGGTCAGGTGTTCCGAAACAGGGAGAACCTGTTTCGAAACGCCGGGCCGTTCCGCAACGTGTTCCGAAACGGGGACTGGCAGTAGCATATCCGTTTCGGAACGGTTCCTCCCGTTTCGAAACGCCCTGGCCATAACAGGCCCCTGTTCCGAAACGGTAGCGATCGTTCCGAAACGACCTGCCCAGATTGCAGCAACCTTGCTGGTTAAACACAACATTGACCCACCAAACATGCTCCAAAAGCAACAAAATCACACCAGCAAGCCATTCAACATATAGGGAACATAAATGCATCAAAACTAGATACAAGACCACCCCTAGGTGCACAAACTCATTAAACACATTCAAGGCTCAATCATGCTTTTAAACAAGAAGCATAGCAATACAACTTAAGCATATGGAGATTCAAACGTTGCAACATTAATCCACATGATTCAAAACCATAACCCAAACTTGTCCAACATACACAATCTCCTTTAACAACAACATAAGAGATTCTACCCCCATTGCCTTTATTAACTATAGCTATTAACCGAGACATACATCTCTAATGGAGTCCTCCTTGAATCCCTTGCTTCTCGCTGTCCAAACTTCAAATATCTGCATTGATGGACAAAAAGGAGCGTAAGCACATAATGCTTAGTGAGGAATGCTCAAAACCAAAACACCATCAATGCAGCGAATCATAAAACCACTTTTAAAAGCAAACTCGATTCGACAAACCAAAGCAATATTTGAAAACCCTTTTTCAACAACATGCTTTAAAATCATGCCTTGCACAAACATGAAAACCAACCCTTAGCTTAGAAAGCTAAGTAAACCTTTTCAAAACATAAACTTGCAAAACCATCAAATTAGCCATTCCATGCAAAAACACCATATGCAAAGCTAATTTCAAAACTTGGAAAACACTTCCACTTTACATCTTACCATTCTCATACTTGAATGTCATTTCAAAGCAAGAAACCCTTTTTAAACCATTTACTCAAACAATCCAACACATGCATTAAAAAAATGCAACATATGAACCACATCATTAACAATTGCATCACATGCCCTTTTAAAACAAGTCTCCACAAGACTTCAATGCACTAAAGAGATTTCATGCACACATGCACCATTCTCAATAGATAATCAACACTTGTTCAAACCAACAAGTCAACATGCATTCATAATACATTTTACACTTTTCATGCAACCATGCATCATTTCAAGCATCTCATGCTTCATTATATTCAAGAACATCATATTGGCCTCCAAGTGATAACCAAATCCACTTTTCAACTCAACACCCGATCGGATACGCGGATCACAAGCGTTGTCCCCACGCTTCATACACCCTACCAATCCAAGGTCCCCAAATGGACTTTTAAACACCATTTGACCTTACCATTCACAAGGTTCCCATGTATGGACTTTTAAACACCATACAACCTTAACTTTCACAAGGTTCCCATGTATGGACTTTTAAACACCATACAACCTTAACTTTCACAAGGTTCCCATGTATGGACTTTTAACCACCATACAACCTTAACTTTCACAAGGTTCCCATGTATGGACTTTTAAACACCATACAACCTTAACTTTCACAAGGTTCCCATGTATGGACTTTTAACCACCATACAACCTTAACATGCACAAGGTTCCCATATATGGACTTTTAAACACCTTATAACCTTAGCATCACCGATTGGTAGTTGTATAACATCACTAACGAGATCCGGGACACCCTATACAAGATCCACACATGGACTTTACACCACCATTGTGATCTTAACAAGCACAAGGTCCACCAATGGAATTTTAACCACCATTATTACCTTTGCTTACCCAAGGTCCTCGAATGGGATTCCAATCACCATTATAACCTTAACCATCTCGTTAGGATACTTGGATGGAGTTTACCGGTTCACACTTAACCACTCCACATCCAAGGCGACTTTATTCACGGTGCACCCAATCCTATAGCCGGCTAACTATATCCGATCAAAGAACCAAGAACCACTTACATCACTTGCCAATATATCCATCTTACCACATTAATCCTTTAATTCACATGCATAACCATAATGCAAAATTCATCATTTACCATCATCAATTCACTGTTTTTAAAGCATTACACAAAGCCATTAAACAACATGCAACACCATGCATCAAAACCACAATTTCCATGTACAAAACCAAGGATCTCTTACCTTGAGCATCCTTCACATATGGCTTTCAAAACCAGCATTAAACCATGCTAAAACATGCTTCCAAACAGAATTTAAAACATGCAAATCATATGCATTGCAACCATCAATCACAATTGCTTAAAAAGCCAATTCACAACACAAACCAAGAGCGAAAATCCATTTACTTACTCTTGAGCTTAGAAAAGTTGTTTAGACTTAAACTAAGCTCCCAAACCTTCAAACCTTGGTTTAAAAGCTGAAAACCCAACTTCACTCACCGATACACAAAACAAGGCTAGCCAACAAGCCTTCCAAGCATCTGAAACCTTCCACACCACCTCAAATGCTCACGGATCAATCTCCCCTGTTTCAAGCACATAACATCAGAGGATTAATGCATCATAATGCACTAAAACACCAGCAACACAACTAAACTCGCTGCTCATCACAAATCCAACATTTCGGCTACCAAACACAACCAAAATCACCACCAAACACTTCCGAAACTTAACCCAGCCAAGATCCATCACTTCTAACCATTTTTAAACATCAATTAACATCCAAAATGATCACAATCACGTCCTTATACCTCCAGCTATAACAGATCATCAAAAACACCCCAAAAACAACCAAAAACATCAAGCAAAACGTAGGAAATTCAACCTATTCGGGATTGCATTGATAAAACCTCAATTCCTTATCAATTTAACATGCATTTAACATCAATTTGACACCTCAAAGCATTGCCCAAACAGATCTCACGAAATTTCACCAAAAATCACCAAATCTTGCATTTTAAAGCCAAAATCAAGATTACCATTGTAAAACCTTTAATAAATCATAATTCAAGGATTGAGAACTTGGGAATTTCAGTAAAGAACTGAGAGTTTAGAGGAGAAGGACGTTCTTACCTCCAAACTTGAGTTTCTCCCTTTTTGGAACCAAAATCTTGAAAATTCCACTTAGCAAATGGTGAGGTTTTGTTGAAGAAATGATTAGAGATCAAAAGAGAATTGAAAAGAGATGTTTAGGTGACAAAATCAGAAGAAAATCTCTGGAGAAAAGATGTTTGGGTTGAGAGAAAATGAGAGAAAAGGAAAATAGAAGATTTGAGAGAAAAGTTAGTTAGAATTAGGAAAATATCTTCCCTCCACTTTTCTTTAGTTTAAAAACATTTAATTAAATCATTTAATATTCTAGAAAATCTGGAGAAACTCCCATTGGGTAAATAGCTCCTTAAAGATTCAAAGTTTCAATCCTTTTTAAAACAGTCACGCAGTTTTCAAAAATTACATTTTGGTCACTAACCCAAAATGTCACCCTTCCAAACCTCATTTTGTAAAATTGATTTCACAGTTCACTTATATATATTAAAAGAGGATTTTAGGACATTTTTCCATATTTTTAATGCAACCCGAACTAGGCTTTCCTAAAAATCACCTTTTATATTCGAACAGCACTTTGACCGAACCGGTCAACGCCCAAAACTTCCAAGCCCAAAACCGGGGCATTACAACTCTCCCCCTCTTAGGAAATTTCGTCCCCGAAATTTCAACTGGCGAAAAGAGCACAACCAAACTTCTCAAGCAACACGCAAACAACACAAGAGACTTAACCACCACTGAACACTCTATCCACAAACTCCACCCAAACTCAACACTACCACATACTGTTCACAAATTCCAGAACACTCAGATGTTAACCACATCTTAACTTTTCACACTTCCAGAGTGCACATAGCCTCAACAACAACCTGAAGAACCTCAAACTTTTTACAACATATTCCACCTTAACACACAACTCCCAAAACTTGTTCACACAGTGACACCAACCAATTCAATCAGCCACTATGTAACACACAACCTTCACTGCTTCTAATACTCTTTGCAACCTCCCCGACCTCTTTCAAAGATTTCTCAACAAGCAAAAAAAATTCTTAAGCAACAACTGCTTACCCAAACTTCTCAACGTATTACTGTCCTTACTTCACATCCACCACAATCTTTACCATCGACTCACCAGAACTACTCACTCATCGACAGATAATCACGTCACCAACCCCAACCTTGGCTTCGCCCACCATTCCACACACCACCAGCTGAACTCAAAAAGAAAAATTCACTTACTCACAACCAACCAACCACTTCCCACAAGAACTCATTCAACCAACAACGGCCTTCCATCTTTCATTGCCTTTCCACCACAAGCTTTGACCACAACACTTGCCTTACTAGAACACCGCCCAACCTGAACATACATACCATCTTCTCAACTCCTCGAAGATTGCTACGAACTCTCACCCACATAAACAACCCTTCTATTACAACATCCATGCCAAGCTACCCCAGCACTTAAAAACACAACCACTAACCTGCAACATCACTTAACACCAAGGGACTACCACTTCAACTAGCCATTCAAAACCACCTGATCGGTTCTGACTTCAACCAGCAATCTCCTCACCGCCACACCATTAAGCCCATTAAGCAGCAAACACTTTCCTTCTACCAACATGCTATACCGCACTCACTATTACTAACAGCTCGTTTAATACCCTCCACAACTTCTAACATTTCCTAGCACCAAAACAACCTCTAAAAACCCATCATCCAACCTAACTCTATCACAACACTAACAGACTTGATTAGTTATTAGCGAGTGTGAACGTTCGTATGCATGGTCACCAATATGCCCTACTAATGCCTAATGTACATGTATGCAAAACCTCTAATGTCATGCCACATGTATGCATGGACCAGCACATATAAAATATAGCATATAACAATGATTTTAACTGTGCATGAATGCCAGTTCACACCCTCCAATAACATCCTCAGAATCCGTCTAAGAACAACCCCTCCACCTCACTTCTAACTTGACCCATTCTATCATTCTAACAACTCATTATCCACAAGATACTCACTAAAGCCCTCTTCACACTAAGGATGTTCCCAAACAGCAACATCAACTATCTCAACATGCTAACAACAAAACCATACTCACTACGCAAGAAAAACCAACAAATACCAAACTAGGATACTAGAGCAAAGGCTACTTAGCAAGGTTACCTGAAAACACTTTACTGCCCCGAAGCTTCAACAGACGAGCTCTCTTCCTCGCAGAACCATCATTCTCCAGCCGCACCACTTTAGCATCAGCTAACATACTAAGGTCACCACCATCTCCTTGCGGCAAAGCTCCCTGGCTATTCCGGGCCAACTTCAAACAATTACGCCTCATATGTCCAACAGACCCACATTTCCAACAGATTTCATTTCCCAAACTCCTCACAACTTTCTGCTCTTCCTGCCACCTTCGAACTTTGCCTCGGCCGTGCCCACGACCATTCAGAGACCCTTTTGCTACCACTGAAGCTGACTTTACCACAAGAGGACAATCTCACTTCACATGCTCTTTAGAACCACAGTTCCAACAAGCACCTGCGCCCCAACAGTCTCCAACATGTCGCCTTCCACAACGGTCACACACTGGTAGCTGAGCCTCCACTCCTTGATCAAGCAGCACTTGCCCCAGATCTGCTCTACCTTCAACTTGCTTAACCCTTGGGAATTTTTCCCCAAGATACCTTTCATAAAAGGCAGACACAAAGAAATCCCAATCAATATCGTGGATGTGCGATGCCACCGCCACAGATGTCCACCAGGCACATGCATCCTTCAACATCAAAGAGACAACACTTCCCAGCTTACAGGCATAATCACAGCCTTCCTGATCCAAAATCAGAACCACACTGGCCAACCAGGCCTCAAACGTCTCCGATGTTGAACCATGATACTCCACAGCACCCAAATCATGCAACCGCTGTTTCGGCAAACCCACACATCCCACAGCCAGCATATCCACTGACCTTACCTTCGCCACAACCTGAGATGTTCCCAACACCTCCTGCACAACAGATGATGAACTCTTCATCACAGAACCAACTTCTTCCTTCTGCCTTACCATCCCAACCCCAGGCACAGAAGACTGAGACAAAACATCTCCACTAAAGGGTGAATTCCATGCCTTAACAACCTGCCCTAAGGCAGCAACCATCTCACCCAACTACCATTCTTTCATCGACTTCGCCATACTATTAACAACAAGCAATCACAACAAAACAAACAAAACCATTAGACCAGCTTAAAGCAAGGATTCAAACTCCAACTCCAAAATAACACAATAGCTATAATAATAAGGCAATGGGTATTCTGAATCCTCCCCTTTTTCATGACATAACAGTCAACAAAAGCATGGATATCACAACATCAAGCATATCAACAACATATCCGATCATGCTTACATCAAACAACATCCACTCGCAACATCATAACATCAACATATCATACCCATTACACTTCCATCATGCATAAAATCAACTCACAACACTAGCACATCATCAGCACAAATCCACATGAGCTCAACGAAGGTTCATAACCACAAAGCATGCTTATAAACATCAACAATTTGCTCAGAAACACGTGTTTCAACCAACTTTCAACCACACATCAGGGTAACATCAAACACACATTAAAACAACTTACCGCTTTCCCCAAGCATTCGCAACTCAGCTCTGATACCACCAAATGTAACCCCCTTAACCCGGCCCAGACGGTTGAACCGAATTAAGAAGTTTACACGGGGAAAACCAAAGTCAACCCGAAAGTCAATGTTGATTAACGACCCTTTTTTTTTCTTTTTAAACTTGTCTAGATGCTCATTAACCCTAGGTGTGTTCACAACAACGTCATACCCAAAGATCATAACCATCAGAGAACATTCAGGGACCCAATTGCACAAATTACAACTTTAGGGACCAAACTGTAAACTCTGGGAATTACAGGGACTTAACCCAATTAAAAATTACCAATATGAAATTAGTCATGTTTCATGCTTCACTGCCAAATTTCAGCTCAAACGGACATCCAGAACTCATACAATTGCAAAAACATGTTTTAGGACCAAAACGCAAACATTTCGAAACACATAACCGCCAATGTCAGCCCCCAACGGTCAGGTGTTCCGAAACAGGGAGAACCTGTTTCGAAACGCGGGGCCGTTCCGCAACGTGTTCCGAAACGGGGACTGGCAGTAGCATATCCGTTTCGGAACGGTTCCTCCCGTTTCGAAACGCCCTGGCCATAACAGGCCCCTGTTCCGAAACGGTAGCGATCATTCCGAAACGACCTGCCCAGATTGCAGCAACCTTGCTGGTTAAACACAACATTGACCCACCAAACATGCTCCAAAAGCAACAAAATCACACCAGCAAGCCATTCAACATATAGGGAACATAAATGCATCAAAACTAGATACAAGACCACCCCTAGGTGCACAAACTCATTAAACACATTCAAGGCTCAATCATGCTTTTAAACAAGAAGCATAGCAATACAACTTAAGCATATGGAGATTCAAACGTTGCAACATTAATCCACATGATTCAAAACCATAACCCAAACTTGTCCAACATACACAATCTCCTTTAACAACAACATAAGAGATTCTACCCCCATTGCCTTTATTAACTATAGCTATTAACCGAGACATACATCTCTAATGGAGTCCTCCTTGAATCCCTTGCTTCTCGCTGTCCAAACTTCAAATATCTGCATTGATGGACAAAAAGGAGCGTAAGCACATAATGCTTAGTGAGGAATGCTCAAAACCAAAACACCATCAATGCAGCGAATCATAAAACCACTTTTAAAAGCAAACTCGATTCGACAAACCAAAGCAATATTTGAAAACCCTTTTTCAACAACATGCTTTAAAATCATGCCTTGCACAAACATGAAAACCAACCCTTAGCTTAGAAAGCTAAGTAAACCTTTTCAAAACATAAACTTGCAAAACCATCAAATTAGCCATTCCATGCAAAAACACCATATGCAAAGCTAATTTCAAACCTTGGAAAACACTTCCACTTTACATCTTACCATTCTCATACTTGAATGTCATTTCAAAGCAAGAAACCCTTTTTAAACCATTTACTCAAACAATCCAACACATGCATTAAAAAAATGCAACATATGAACCACATCATTAACAATTGCATCACATGCCCTTTTAAAACAAGTCTCCACAAGACTTCAATGCACTAAAGAGATTTCATGCACACATGCACCATTCTCAATAGATAATCAACACTTGTTCAAACCAACAAGTCAACATGCATTCATAATACATTTTACACTTTTCATGCAACCATGCATCATTTCAAGCATCTCATGCTTCATTATATTCAAGAACATCATATTGGCCTCCAAGTGATAACCAAATCCACTTTTCAACTCAACACCCGATCGGATACGCGGATCACAAGCGTTGTCCCCACGCTTCATACACCCTACCAATCCAAGGTCCCCAAATGGACTTTTAAACACCATTTGACCTTACCATTCACAAGGTTCCCATGTATGGACTTTTAAACACCATACAACCTTAACTTTCACAAGGTTCCCATGTATGGACTTTTAAACACCATACAACCTTAACTTTCACAAGGTTCCCATGTATGGACTTTTAACCACCATACAACCTTAACTTTCACAAGGTTCCCATGTATGGACTTTTAAACACCATACAACCTTAACTTTCACAAGGTTCCCATGTATGGACTTTTAACCACCATACAACCTTAACATGCACAAGGTTCCCATATATGGACTTTTAAACACCTTATAACCTTAGCATCACCGATTGGTAGTTGTATAACATCACTAACGAGATCCGGGACACCCTATACAAGATCCACACATGGACTTTACACCACCATTGTGATCTTAACAAGCACAAGGTCCACCAAAGGAATTTTAACCACCATTATTACCTTTGCTTACCCAAGGTCCTCGAATGGGATTCCAATCACCATTATAACCTTAACCATCTCGTTAGGATACTTGGATGGAGTTTACCGGTTCACACTTAACCACTCCACATCCAAGGCGACTTTATTCACGGTGCACCCAATCCTATAGCCGGCTAACTATATCCGATCAAAGAACCAAGAACCACTTACATCACTTGCCAATATATCCATCTTACCACATTAATCCTTTAATTCACATGCATAACCATAATGCAAAATTCATCATTTACCATCATCAATTCACTGTTTTTAAAGCATTACACAAAGCCATTAAACAACATGCAACACCATGCATCAAAACCACAATTTCCATGTACAAAACCAAGGATCTCTTACCTTGAGCATCCTTCACATATGGCTTTCAAAACCAGCATTAAACCATGCTAAAACATGCTTCCAAACAGAATTTAAAACATGCAAATCATATGCATTGCAACCATCAATCACAATTGCTTAAAAAGCCAATTCACAACACAAACCAAGAGCGAAAATCCATTTACTTACTCTTGAGCTTAGAAAAGTTGTTTAGACTTAAACTAAGCTCCCAAACCTTCAAACCTTGGTTTAAAAGCTGAAAACCCAACTTCACTCACCGATACACAAAACAAGGCTAGCCAACAAGCCTTCCAAGCATCCGAAACCTTCCACACCACCTCAAATGCTCACGGATCAATCTCCCATGTTTCAAGCACATAACATCAGAGGATTAATGCATCATAATGCACTAAAACACCAGCAACACAACTAAACTCGCTGCTCATCACAAATCCAACATTTCGGCTACCAAACACAACCAAAATCACCACCAAACACTTCCGAAACTTAACCCAGCCAAGATCCATCACTTCTAACCATTTTTAAACATCAATTAACATCCAAAATGATCACAATCACGTCCTTATACCTCCAGCTATAACAGATCATCAAAAACACCCCAAAAACAACCAAAAACATCAAGCAAAACTTAGGAAATTCAACCTATTCAGGATTGCATTGATAAAACCTCAATTCCTTATCAATTTAACATGCATTTAACATCAATTTGACACCTCAAAGCACTGCCCAAACAGATCTCACGAAATTTCACCAAAAATCACCAAATCTTGCATTTTAAAGCCAAAATCAAGCTTACCATTGTAAAACCTTTAATAAATCATAATTCAAGGATTGAGAACTTGGGAATTTCAGTAAAGAACTGAGAGTTTAGAGGAGAAGGACGTTCTTACCTCCAAACTTGAGTTTCTCCCTTTTTGGAACCAAAATCTTGAAAATTCCACTTAGCAAATGGTGAGGTTTTGTTGAAGAAATGATTAGAGATCAAAAGAGAATTGAAAAGAGATGTTTAGGTGACAAAATCAGAAGAAAATCTCTGGAGAAAAGATGTTTGGGTTGAGAGAAAATGAGAGAAAAGGAAAATAGAAGATTTGAGAGAAAAGTTAGTTAGAATTAGGAAAATATCTCCCCTCCACTTTTCTTTAGTTTAAAAACATTTAATTAAATCATTTAATATTCTAGAAAATCTGGAGAAACTCCCATTGGGTAAATAGCTCCTTAAAGATTCAAAGTTTCAATCCTTTTTAAAACAGTCACGCAGTTTTCAAAAATTACATTTTGGTCACTAACCCAAAATGTCACCCTTCCAAACCTCATTTTGCAAAATTGATTTCACAGTTCACTTATATATATATTAAAAGAGGATTTTAGAACATTTTTCCATATTTTTAATGCAACCCGAACTAGGCTTTCCTAAAAATCACCTTTTATATTCGAACAGCACTTTGACCGAACCGGTCAACGCCCAAAACTTCCAAGCCCAAAACTGGGGCATTACAAAAATTGAAAAGAAAGTGCAGTAAAAGTAGGGTAAAGATATGTTGCCAGTCCCCAGTAACGGCACCAAAAACTTGTTGCGTGTAAAATAGTCTATCACAATAGAGTGCAAGTGTACACGACGCAAGTAGTAAAGTGATTCACGAAGTATCAGATGTCGAATCCACAGGGACTGGAAATAGCTTTATCCTCGAATTGCTGCACGAGAGAGAGAGAGAGAAGAGAGTTTAAATTGTTGGGAATTGATATAAGAGAATACTGAATATAAAAGATTAAGAAGTTCAGGTAAAGAAATAGGCCGGTATTGATTTGCTCGGTAGTGCAGGTGTTGCACTGTATAGGAACTCCTGTTCTGTCGTCGTCCCTGTCGCGGCAGCACCTATCGCGACAGCAGTCTGTTGTTATCGCGGCAGCGATCACACAACTATGTACTTCAAGCTTGGCAAGAATCCCTGCTGTGACTTGTCCTATCCCTACGTCCAAGTACTGTTGATGACACTTCTCGGATAATACCTCCCAGCGTGACTCAAAAGGTGAACACCAATGTTGTTGAATTCTTCCTTAGACATTTAACCTCGTCTTATCCCTAGGTCCGAGATAGTTCAACCATAAACTGGAGAACCCGCACTTATTCCTTTCGTATACTTAACTCTCCCGATATTAAGTAAATAAATAATCTCACAATGCTCTCCCGATACTCTTGCAAGATGTTGAAACCAGAATAAGCAAACTTGAAGTTTATTTTATTGAACAGAAAATTCCTAAAAATAGTACAGTCCTTGCAACTACTTTACAGAATCAACCCTTAGCCCTAGGGGAAGTTTAGAACATGATGAGAAGGGGGAAAACGACTAGGGTTTTGGGGAAGACGGCTAGAGAATGAGATATCCTTCCCTAGGTCGAATTACATGCCTTTATATAGGCCTTGGGTTCAAGTTTTCTAATAAGGTAAGAATACAAGTTCAAACTAAAGTACAACTCTAATTAAGATTAAATCTCCAGAGAAGATGCCTTTAATTCGTCCTCTTTTCTTGCTTTGGATTTCTTCCTTGAACTTTGGGCTTGGCCTTCATTCTAATCTAGGGCTCAGAAAAATATAGGAGTGGCCCACGACAGACCGGCTTAATTTCCTCTATCTGTTGAGCCCCACTTCACTTTTCCCTTCACCATTGCTGTCGTCATGGCTGCCACGGCATCGTCCTCATTCTTGACTCCAGTCCTGTGTTCCAGCTCTGCTTCTTCACTGCCCTGAGTCTGCCACAACAGCTACATGCAAAAACAACCAAAATCAGTAGCAACTGTGCCATTTTATATAATTGTGATGTATATGTGAAATCTATCCTAAATGCAATGAATTATGCTTGAATGCAGCAGAAATATGGGTTAAATAAGGGGTAAAAAGTAGAACTTTTGCACACTGAACAATAAGCATACAAGCTTAGTGAGGATTGCTCAAACCAAAAGCATCACCAATGCACAAAACCATTTTTCACTCTTTTCAAAACCATTAGGCTTCCTTTGATAAAACATGCACTTTAACCACAAAATCATTGTGAAGAACATCATGTAACATGATACCTATAAATCCAGCAATTAAACCATTGCTTCCCTTAATACAAGCCTTCCAAGCATAATCACCTTTATGCTGAGCTTAAACCAAAACATGCATCTTTCAAATTATGCATCAACAACATTTTCTACAATGTTTTAATTCATTATATTGGCTCACAAGTGATAAAAAACAATCTCAAAACCATGTATCGGATACACGGATTACCAACGGTTGTCCCACACCCTTCATACACTCTACCGACATTTCAAGGTTCACACACAAGAGCGACCGTCCATCGTTGTGACACCCATGGTGGAGTATTCGGTACAATCACAACCCCTCAACACCACTCATCGGTAGATGTATAATCCACTAACGAAAAATGGGACACACATAAGGTTCACACCCGGGAGCTACCCTCAACCTTTGCAACCTTAAACAATCCTTAATCGTTAGGGTACTTGGATGGAGTATTCGGTACAATCACAACCCCTCAACACCCAAGGCGACTTGTTTACAGTGCACTCAATCCTATAGCTGGCTAACTATATCCGATTTCATTTATAAAACACTTTAACTAACATCACTTGCCAATATAATCCATATCTCATGCATTAAACCAAATTCTGATTTACTTACTTCCAAACATGGCATGAACACATGCAAACAAGGATCACTTACCTAGTGCATCCTTAAACCACTTGGCATCATCATACACAATTTATTATCTCAAAACATGCTTTAAAACAGTAGGTGAATGCATTTAAAATCAAGTTCAACCAAAGACTCATAACTAGCATAACCGAGGGGAGAAATTCTTATTTACTTACTTCCAAACATAATAAAGCGTTTCAAGCTCTTATTAAGTTCCCAAAACCTTTTCAAAAATGTTTCCACGCAGGAAAATCAAATTCCACTCACCAACTTGCGAAACCATGCTTGCCGACACAACTATCGATCGTCCGAAGCCTCCAAAATCACTTCTTTTGATTCTGAAGTATTATCCCCTATTTTCAACACATCAAAACAGATGTTCAATGCATAATAATGCATCCAGAACTCCAGCACACACAAGAAAACCTGCAACCCTGCTCTAAAGCACCAAAACACCCATCCAAAACAACCGAGAACTCAATCGATTGACCTCTAACTTAAGCCCAACCATTACCCAACTCATCCAACACATTTTAGGCATTAATCAACATCGAAAACAATGTTAGACCATCGTCATACCTCCAGGAACTCGAAATCCTCAAGAACGCCTCAAAAACTCCCTTAAAACACTCCAAAAACTAAGAATCTCAAGGATTTTGGGGTCTATATGATTAAGACTCCACTTCAATACTAAAAACCTTTAAAAACTCATTTAGAAACAATCTCATACCAGCCAAATCAATCAAAACCCGAAAATCACCTTTTAAACCAATATTTCATCAAGATTTCAAGAGTTGATTAATCTAAAAACAAAACCTCAATCTAAATCAGTATTAAAGAGTCAAATATCTTTGGAATTTCATTAAAGAACTTAGATTAGAGGGATAGCACGAAAATTACCTCCAATCCTTGATTTTCCTCTAATTTGGCAAGATATGCTTGAAGAAACATGAAGGAAATGGAAGAAACCAATGGAGAAAAGATATAAATCAAGAGAGGGTTTGAGAGAAAAGGAATTCTGGAAAATTGAGAGAAAAAGAGTATTGTTTGGCTGAAGTGAAAGAGAGAATGAATATGATCATGAAAACTTTTTAACCGATTAACTAACTTTTTAATTAAACTAAATTAAAAGCCTTTTTAATTTTTAATAATATTTAAAACACATGCCAAATTAGGGAAAAGACATAATTGCCAAGTATCTCCCTAAAGATTATAAGATTTTGACTCTTCTTGAAAAACACATTTTTCCAACTTTTAAATCTTTACATTTTGGTCACTACCAAAATGTACACTTTAGAAAACCCGTTTTGTAAAATTGATTTGGCCAACCTCTTAAACATAATTTTAGAGGATTTAAGGAATTTTATCATATTTTTATCCTATACCGAACCCCGATCTCCCCAAACCACCTTTGAACAGTTCGAACAACCGACACCGATTCCACCAGCCCGACCCGACTCACTCGAAACATCTAGGCCCAAAATCGTGGAGTTACAATAGCCCTCCCCTATTTTAGTGTATTAAAACAGTCCCTAAATAAGTTTTTTCATCAAAACGGCCCTTAATTGAACATTTAGCAAGCAATGTTACCAAAATCAGTTTCAAGTACCAATCACACAGCTAACAATATCCAACCAATTCCTCAATCCTTCACAACAAAATAGAACTCATTATCAAGCATTTTAACATTCAAGCCATGAAACAATTTCACAAGAGAAACATGGTAAGAACTTGACTCACTAAGCTTATATCCTTCATCCTCCATGGTTATGTCTTAAGCTCTCTCTTTTTCTCTCAAATGCAAGTTTCGGCCAAATGAAGGAGAAGATGATTGTGGAGTAATTTATCATCCCATCGAGACCCCAAATTCCAATCCCCACATGGTAATTGGATTGGTGACAAGTGTAAGGACCACTAGCTAAAATATTTTTAGCATGGAAACCCGTAATGACCACTCATTCTTCCTTCCTTTTTAAAATATTCCTAGACCCTTAATTTAATCTTCCCTTATAAATGCATTAACCCAATTAAGTTATATTTGATTTAGTAACTTACTACTAAGTCAAAATTTGGGGTATTACACTAGTTTAGGGAACTTTAGTTTCATTCTACGTGAGGTATGGATCTAATCTGCAAAACAAACTTAGGTTCTCTTGAAACTAAACTCAGAAAAGATTATAAACAAACAACAATGTCAGGGTAAAAAGAAAGAATAAGGCAACAATGTTTTGCCAAGGCAAGAAAAAAAGATGTAGAACTCTCCTTTGCTTTAGAGATAATAAGTAACATGGGGCTTCGTGGTTTGCTACCTCTTAGTTCTCAAGTAAAAAACTTTAGCGTATGAGTTGAAGAGTAAAGCCTAGTAATGTCTAGATTAACGTGGGGGTTCGTGGTATGCTCCCTTTTATTTCTCATGCCAAACAGTATCACAAAGCAAGCCTAAATATATTGCTAGAAAAAAACACCCTTGGCGAGATTTTTTTTGAGTTTGGGTAATAAAGCTAACTAACTGAGTTGAGTAAATTCGATGCATATTTCCCGCGCTTCATGCACGTTTGATGACCTTAGACTAGAGCTATATTATTGAACTTGAATTTGCTTATCTGATGGCATTGATACACTCATTACCCGAGGACAGACCTAAGGACCTCAAAGAAGTCTGGCAACGAAGTGCTCAATTTAATGATGAGTGTTGGCAAGGGATGCTTGGATTTCACGCTACTTATGTAAGCCTTTAATAACGTCCTACCTTGGGTTATTCCCACGCAGATTTAAGGTAGTATTGCCTCTGTCGATGGCAATTCCCCAAGTTAACCACGATAAAACCTTTATATGTCTATAGTGAAGTTTTTCATTTATTAACTTGATTAAGTGTCAATATTTACTCCTAGGGATGGAAATCTTGACAATTTGGCTGAGGTACTTTCTCGTTTTTATAGATTATTAGTTTCATTTGTAAAACCCCTTTCCCGACCTGGTTGAGAACCGGGTCGAAGGGTGTTATCGGTGAACGATGTGGTGAACGATGCTATAAAATTTCAACTCATTAATAGGACAGTCACGAATGAAGTAACCCTGCTCACCACAATAGTAACAAGCTCTAGTCTGCTTACGGCATTGTCCTGCTCGGTGCTAATTCTGACTGTAATTGCAGAGAGGGTATTGGTTACCTCGATTCGAGCCTCCAGTGCTATCAACGATTGAGGTCTCTCAATGTTCCCAGATCGGGAGGGTTGCGAATAGATATTCTGTTTGAGGCCTTGATATCTTCCCTTCTTGTTCCATCTCGGAGGTCGAGAATCATCCCTGAACCTCTTCTCAGATTTTCCAAACCCACCAGCTCGTTGAGCTCTCTGTGCAGCTTTAGTGGCCTTGACTCGGTTCACCAAATCCTAGAAGTTGGTGATACCAAGAGCCGTAAACATAGGTCGTAGCTCATCTCTAAGGCCAGCTATAAACATTCTGCCCTTGTCTTCTACTTTCTTTATAAATTCTACACCGTATCGGTAATATTTGTAGAAAACATGGATATATTGCTCGATAGGTCACCCACCCTGCCTCAGATGGAGAAAGGTATTCTGCCTTTCCACAAGGTAATATTCACTAATGTATTTATTCCAGAACACTCGAAGAAAGAACTCCCAAGTAACCTATTCTTCAGGAGCTGTAAGAATAATGGTTTCCCACCACATGAGAGCTTCATCGGTTAATAACGCAATAGCAAACTCTAACTTTTGTTCATCCGAACACTGCAGTTGCTTGTTCATGAAACGCAGCGTGTTATCCAGCCAGTATTCGGCAACTTCAGGATTATCATCATCCTGTCAGGTAAAGGAATAAGCCTGGAGCGAAGCCAACTTGTCCACAGAGGCACGAACATACTGGACAACATGAGGGGTGGGATGAACAGATGGTGTTGCTTGCATCGCAACCATAAACTGTTTGAACATATTAGCCATAGTCTGATAACATTCAGCCTGAGCGGTATGTGTTGCAGGCTCAGTACCCTGAACAGAAGGGTCCTGCGGTTGCGGTGGGTTCTGAGGATTTCCTCCTCTAGTCTCCTCGCCATGTGTCGAGGAGCTAGTAGCGAGCTCGTCTATATATGCTTTGTCCGTCTCAGACATATCTATATGAAAGATCGAATTAGTCGACAAGTCACAATATACGCAATTTAAAAATTCTAGGTGGGAAAGTAACACAATAGCAATGCAATAAACTTCGATTTAGTCCTAGAATCGACAAAAGTCTAGCTTTGATACCACAAATGTAACATCCTCTTCCCTACCTGGTCGAGAACCGGGTCGGAGCGTGTTACCGGTGAACGATACGGTGAATGGTCCTATAAAATTTCAACTTATTAATAACATTTAATCAATATTACACAAACACACATTACCAAATATACATATTAATTCATTTCATACATAAAAGGACCACGTTTAACCATTTAGGACTGTTTTATAACTTTTCAAGTTTTAGGGACTAATCTGTAAATCTTACAAACTGGAGGTCATTTGATGCATTAAACAATACCACAATGAAATGCACTACAACATTGATTAGCCTGCAAAATTTCATTCATAATGGTGCTCAATTACCTATTCAATTTACTCATGCAAAACTCAGTGACCAAAATGTAAATAGTACAAACTTGCAGATGAAGCTTTAACCACTTTAACTAACCCTGTATCGAAACGCTTAGAGTCATTTTAATACAGGTAGACGATGGTCAACCTTGTTGACTTTTCCCTTTTGACCGTATCGATACGAGCAAGCCCTGTATCGGTACGGGTTGACTCCCTTTGACTTTGACCCGTTTCGATACGCTATGAACTCGTATCGAAACAGGGGATTCCAGAGAAGAAATGTTTCGGAACGAGCCTAAACGGTTTCGATACGCCCTAACCCATGGGCTCAGTTATGCTTACCCGTATCGAAACGCCATCACCCGTTTCGATACGGCCTGACCTGTAATGACAGATTTTTGCTGGTGTTTATTCAATTTGACCTACCGAACGATGTCCAAATGCAACAAAACTTTACACACAACATTTCAATGATATAAACTACCAGTATGTCAAATTTCATGATCTTACAAATATATCTACTATGTTTTTACCTTTTTGAGCCAACTATGCATTTTTATACTACTTTAAGTGTAACGCCCCGGTTTTGGGCTCAGAAGTTTTGGGCGTTGACCGGTTTGGTCAAAGTGCTGATCGAATATATAAGAGTGAATTTAGGAAAGCCTAGTTCGGGTTGCATTAAAAATATGGAAAAATGTTCTAAAATCATCTTTTAATATATAAAAGTGAACTGTGAAATCAATTTTGGAAAATGAGGTTTGGAAGGGTGACATTTTGGGTTAGTGACCAAAATGTAATTTTTGAAAACTGCGTGACTGTTTTAAAGAGGATTGAAACTTTGAATCTTTAAGGAGCTATTTACCCAATGGGAGTTTCTCCAGATTTTCTAAATATATTAAATGGTTAATTAAATGTTTTTAAACTAAAGAAAAGTGGAGGGAAGATATTTTCCTAATTCTAACTAACTTTTCTCTCAACCATTTTCTCTCATCTTTTCTCTCAAACCAAACACATTCTCTCCAGATCTTTTCTCTCTGATTTTGTCACTCAAATCACTCATTTCAACTCTCATTTGATTCCTAATCATCTCATCAACAAAACCTCTCAATTTGCAAGTTGTTTCATCAAGCTTTTTGGCTCCAAAAAGGAGAAACTCAAGTTTGGAGGTAAGAACGTCCTTCTCCTCTGAACTTCAAGTTCTTTATTGAAATTCCCAAGTTCTCAGTCCTTGATTTGTGTTTTGTTAAAGGCTTTTCAATTGAAATCTTGATTTTGGCTTAAAATGCAAGATTTGGCGATTTTGGTGAAATTTTCGTGTGATCTGTTTGGGCAGTGTTTTGAAGTGTCAAAATGATGTTAAATGAATGCTAAATTGATTAGAAGTTAAGGTTTAGTTAATGCAATCCCGGATAGGTTGAATTTCCTAAGTTTGGCTTGAGTTTTTGGTTGTTTTTGGAGTGTTTTTGGTGATCTGTTGTACCTGGAAGTATAAGGACGTGTTTGTGATCATTTTGGATGTTGATTGATGTTTAACAATGATTAGAAGTGATGGATCTTGGCTGGGTTAAGTTTTGGAAATGTTTGGAGGTGATTTCGGTTGTGTTTGGTAGCCGAATTGTTGGTTGTGTGATGAGCAGCGAGTTTGGTTGTGTGGCTGCTGTTCTTAATGCATAATGATGCATTAATGTGCTGTTTTTGTGTGCTTGAAACAGGGGAGTTTGATCCGTGAGCTTTAGAGGTGTTGCGGAAGGTTTCGGATGCTTGGAAGGCTTGGTGGCTAGCCTTGTTTTGGTTATCGGTGAGTGAAGTTGGGTTTTCAGCTTTTGAACCAAGGTTTGAAGGTTTTTGGGAGCTTAGTGTAAGTCTAAACAACTTTGCTAAGCTCAAGAGTAAGTGAATGGTTTTTCGCTCTTGAATTATGATTGTGGAATTGGCTTTTAAGCAATTGTGGTTGATGATTGAAATGCATGTGTTTTGCATGGTTTAAATCTGTTTTGAAAGCATATTTTAGCATGGTTCAATGCTGGTTTTGAAAGCCATATGTGGAGGATGCTCAAGGTAAGAGATCCTTGGTTTTATACATTGGAAATGTGGTTTTGATGCATGGTGTTGCATGTTGTTCAATGGCTTTGTTTAATGCTTTAAACCAGTGAATTACTGTTGGTAAATGATGGTTTTTGCATATTGGTTATGCATGTGAATCATTTGATTAATGTGGTAATGGTTTTGCATATTGGTTATGCATGTGAAACATTGGACTAATGTGGTAAGGTGGTTATATTGGCAAGTGATGTAAGTGGTTCTTGGTTCTTTGATCGGATATAGTTAGCCGGCTATAGGATTGGGTGCATCGTGAATTAAGTCGCCTTGGAGGTGGAGTGGTCAAGAGTGGACCGGTAAACTCCCTTCAAGTATCCTAACGAGATGGTTGAGGTCATAATGGAGGTGTTGCCCATTCGAGGACCTTGGTTGAGCAAAGGTTATATGGTGTTTAAAAGTCCATATGTGAGAACCTTGTGCTTGTTGAGATCACAATGGCGGTGTTAAGTCCATGTGTGGATCTTGTGTAGGGTGTCTCGGATCTCGTTAGTGATGTTATACAACTACCAATCGGTGAATGCAAAGGTTGTATGGTGTTTGAAAGTCCATACATGGGAACCTTGTGCATGTCAAGGTTGTATGGTGTTTGAAAGTCCATACATGGGAACCTTGGGGAAAAGTTGAGGTTGTGTGGTGTTTGAAAGTCCATACATGGGAATCTCGGGAAAGCTAAGGTTGTATGGTGTTTAAAAGTCCATACATGGGAACCTTAGGATGTTGAGGTCAAATGGTGTTTAAAAGTCCATTTGGGAGACCTTGGATTGGTAGGGTGTATGGAGCGTAGGGACAACGCTCGGAATCCGCGTATCCGATTGGGTGTTGAGTTGAAAAGTGAATGTGGTTGATCACTTGAAGGCCAATATGATGTTCTTGATTGTGATGAAGCATGGGATGCTTGAATTGATGCATAATTGCATGTGAAGCATGAGATGCTTGAAAAGATGCATGGTTGCATGGAAAGTGTATAATGCTTGTGAATGCATGTTTACTTGTTAAGTTGAACAAGTGTTGATTATCATTTGGAAAATGATGCATGTGAGCATGAAATATCTTTAGTGCATTGGAGTCTTGTTAAGACTTGTTTTTAAAGGCATGTGATGATGATGTTGTGGTTCATATATGTTGCCTTTGGTTTAATGCATGTGTTGGTTGGTTTGTGAAATGGTTTTAAAAGATTCTTGCTTGAATTGGCTTTCAAGTTTAAGAAAGGTATGTTTTGAAATGGGAGTGTTTTCCAAGGTTTTGTTTTAGCTTGCATATGGTGTTTATGCATGGTTTGGCTAAATGGATGATTTTGTAAGTTGTGCTTTGAAAAGGTTTTCTTAGCATGCTAAGCTAAGGGTTGGTTTTCATGTATGTGCAATGCATGGTTTTGAGCTTGTTGTTGAAAAGGGGTTTTCAAACATGGCTTTGGTAAACAAATCGAGTTTGTTTTAAAAGTGATTTATGGCTCGCTGCATTGATGGTGTTTTGGTTTTGAGCATTCCTCACTAAGCATTATGTGCTTACGCTCCTTTTTCTGTCCGTTAATGCAGATTCTTGAAGTTTGGACAACAAGGAGCAAGGGATTCAAGAAGGACTCCAATTGAGATGTATGTCTCGGTTAATAGCTATAGTTAATAAAGGCAATGGGGTAGAATCCCTTGGGTTGATGTATGTGTTTGTATATGTTCGGACAAGTATGTTTTGTGTTGTTGATGTTGTTGGAACATGGTTTAGCTTATGAGTTTGAATTGGAAGTATGTTGTTTAAATGGTTGCTTGTGTTGGAAGCTTAACCTTGAAATTGGGGTTTTTCGTGTATGTTGACATGTTGTTGAATTGTTGATGCAAGTATGCCTCTTTTATGTTGAATTGCATGTTGGCAAAGTTTGGTGGCTTTTGGAGCATGATTGGATGTTTAATTGCATGTTTAAGAATGCATTTTGAGGCTTGCTGTGCAGGGTGTTTCGGAACAGCCAATACCGTTTCGGAACGGGTGTCTTAAACAAGCCCAGGCGTCCGAAACGGGAGGGACCGTTCCGAAACGGAAAGGCTACTGCCAGACCCCCGTTTCGGTACGCGTTGCGAAACGGCCCCGCGTTTCAGAACGGGCTAAGCCTGTTTCGGAACGGGTGACCGTTGGGGGCTGACATTGGCAGTTAAATGTTTTGAAAAGTTTGCATTTTGGTCCTGAATCTTGTTTGTGCAATTGTATGAGTTTGGGATGTCCGTTTGAGCTGAAATTTGGCAGTGAAGCATGAAACCTGACTAATTGCATTATGGTAACTTTAATTTGGGTTAAGTCCTCATATTTATCAGAAATTACAATTTGGTCCCTAAAATTGTAATTTGTTCAATTGGGTCCCCGTTTGATCTCTGATGTTTGTGATATTTGAGTATGGTGTTTGAGTGATCACATATAGGACTAATGTGCATCTAGACAAGATTAAAAAGGAAAAAAAAGGGTCGTTAATCAAGGTTGACTTTCGGGTTGACTTTGGTTTTCCCCGTGTGACCTTCTTAATTCAGGTCAACCGTCTGGGCCGGGTTGAGGGGGTTACATTTGGTGGTATCAGAGCTGAGTTGCGAATGCTTGGGGAAAATGGTAAGTTGTTGTGATTTGTGTTGATGTTTACCTTGTTGTGTGGATGAAAGTTGGTTGAATGTTGGTTGAAACACATGTTTCTGGGCATGATGTTGATGTTTCTGAGCAAATTTTTGATGTTTCTGATCAAGTTGCTGATGTTTTCGAGCATGCTTTGTGTTTATGAATCATTGGTGAATTAATATGGATATGTGCTGATGTTGTGAGCTGGTGTTATGCTTGATGATTGTGTAATGAGTATGTTATGTTGATAATATGCTGATGCAAATGGATGCTGTTGGATGTAAGCATGATCGAGTATGTAGATTGATATGCTTGATGTTGTGATATCCATGTTGTGTTGACTGTTATGTCATGTAAAGGGGAGGATTCGGGATACCCATTGCCTTATTAATATAGCTATTGTGTTATTTTGGAGTTGGAGTTTGAATCCTTGCTTAATGTTGGTCTAACTGGTTTGTTTGTTTGTTGTGATTGTATGTTTGTTGTTGTTAGTAGTATGGCTAAGTCGATGAAAGAATGGCAGTTGGGTGAGATGGTTGCTGCCTTGGGGCAGGTTGTTAAGGCGTGGAATTCACCCTTTGGTGGAGGTGTTTTGTCTCAGCTTTCTGTGCCTGGGGTTGAGGTGATAAGGCAAGGGAAAGAAGCTGGTTCTGTGGTGAAGAGTTCATCATCTGATGTTCAGGAGGTGTTGGGAACATCTCAGGCTGTGGTAAAGGTAAAGTCTGTGGATGTGCTGGCTGTGGGATGTGTGGGTTTGCCGAAGCAGCGTTTGCTTGATTTGGGTGCTGTGGAATATCGTGGTTCTACACCGGAGATGTTTGAGGCCTGGTTGGCCAGTGTGGTTCTGATCTTGGATTAGGAAGGCTGTGATCTTGCTTGTAAGCTGGGGAGTGTTGTTTCTCTGATGTTGGAGGATGCATGCGTCTGGTGGACATCTGTGGCAGTGGCGTCACATATTCGTGATATTGATTGGGATTTCTTGGTATCTGCCTTTTATGAAAGGTATCTTGGAGGGAAGTTTCCAAGGGTTGAGCAATGTGACGGTGGTGTTGTTGTAGAGCAAGTGTTGCTTGGGCAAGGAGTGGAAGTTCAGCCACCGGTGTGTGACCGTTGTGAAAGGCGCCATGTTGGAGGTTGTTGGGGCGCGGGTGCTTGCTGGAACTGTGGTTCCAAAGTGCATGTTAAGCGTGATTGTCCTCTTGGAGTGAAGTCAGTTTTGGTGTTAGCCAAAGGGTCTCAGAAAGGTCGTGGGCACGGCCGAGGCAAGGTTCAGAAGTGGCAGAAAGAGCAGAAAGTTGTGAAGAGTGTGGGAAAGGAGAATTGCTAGAAATGTGGGTCTGCTGGACACATGAGACGTGATTGTTTGATGTTGGCTCAGAATAGCCAAGGTCCCTTACTGCAAGGAGTTGGTGGTGACCCTAGTGTGTTAGCTGGTGCTGCAGTGGTGCGGCAGGAGGTTGATGGTTCCGCAAGGAAGAGAGCTCGTCAGATGAAGCTTCAGGGAGGTGTTGTGTTTTCAGGTAACCTTGTTAAGTAACCCTTGCTTTAGATACCTTAGTTTGGTTTCTGTTGGTTTTCCTTGCGTGGTAAGTTTAGTCTTGTTGCTAGTTGTTGGGGTAATAGTTGTAGTTCGGAAACATCTTTGGTGTGAAGAAGGCTTAGTTGAGAATCTTGTGGTTAATGATTGTTGGTATGATGGAGTTAGATAAGTTAGAAGTGAGGTAGGAGGTTGTTCTTAGACGGATTCTGAGGATGTTATTGGAGAATGTGAACTGGCATTCATGCACAGATAAAATCATTGTTATATGCTATATTATATATGTTGGTCCATGCATACATGTGGCATGACATTAGAGGTTTTGCATACATGTACATCAGGCATTGATAGGGCATGTTGGTGATCATGCATATGATGTTCACACTCGCTAATAATTAATCGAATCTGTTAGTGTGGTGGTTGGGTTAGGTTGGATGATGGGTTCTTAGAGGTTGTTTTGGTGCTGAGTGAGGGTTAGAAGTAATATTAAGCTAGTTGCTTGTAATGGCGAGGGTGGCATAGCATGTTGGTGTAAGGATAGTGTTTGTTGTTTAAGGAGTTTAGTGGTTTGGTGGTGAGGAGTACCGGTTGAAGTAGGATCGGTCAAGTGGTTTGAATAGCTAAGTGGGAGCGGTAGTTCCTTTGTGTTAAGTGTTTTTGCAGGTTAGCGGTTGTGTTTTCAGGTGCTGAGGTAGCTTAGCATTTAAGTTGTTGTGGAAGGGTTGTGTTTGCAAGTGCTGGTTCTTAGCAACCTTTGAGGAGTTGAGGAGTTGATATGAATGTTTAGGTTGGGCAATGTTCTGGCAAGGCAAGTGTTGCGGTCAAGCTTGTGGTGGTTAAGCAATGAAAGGTCGAGGGTCAGTGTTGTTTGAAAGGATTCTTGTGAAAGGTGGTTGGCTGGTTGTGGTTAAGGAAGTTCCGTCTGAAGTCAGTTGTTGGTGTGTGGAATAGCTGGCGGAGTCGAGTTGGGGTTGTGATGTAAATTTTGGTTTGTGGGTGAGTAGACCTGGAGAGTCGTTTTGGTAATGTTAGCAACAGTTGTGAGGGTTTATCAGCATTCGTTGAGGAGTTTGGGTAAGCAGTTGATGTTTAAGGATTTTTGCTTGTTGGGAAATTCTTGGAAGAGGTTTGGGAGTTTGCAAGAGTTTTAGAAGCATAGAAGGTTGAATAGTGGCTGAATTGGAGTGGTTGTTGTCTCTGTGTAAACAGGTCTTGGGAGTTGTGTGTTGCAGTGATGTGTGCTGTAAGAGCTGAAGTTCTTCAGGTTGATATTGGGGCTGAGTACAGTCCGGTTATGTGAAAGGTTAAGTTGTGGCTATCTTTGAGTGTTCTGGGTTTGTGAACAGCATGTGGTGGTGTTGGGTTCAGTGGAGTTTTGTGTGGAAAGTGTTCAGTGTTGGTTGAGGTTTTTGTGTTGCCTTGTGTGTGTTTTGAGAAAGTTGTTGTTCTCTTTTCACCGGTTAAATTTCGAGGACGAAATTTCCTAAGGGGGGAGAGTTGTAACGCCCCGGTTTTGGGCTCAGAAGTTTTGGGCGTTGACCGGTTTGGTCAAAGTGCTGATCGAATATATAAGAGTGAATTTAGGAAAGCCTAGTTCGGGTTGCATTAAAAATATGGAAAAATGTTCTAAAATCATCTTTTAATATATAAAAGTGAACTGTGAAATCAATTTTGGAAAATGAGGTTTGGAAGGGTGACATTTTGGGTTAGTGACCAAAATGTAATTTTTAAAAACTGCGTGACTGTTTTAAAAAGGATTGAAACTTTGAATCTTTAAGGAGCTATTTACCCAATGGGAGTTTCTCCAGATTTTCTAAATATATTAAATGGTTAATTAAATGTTTTTAAACTAAAGAAAAGTGGAGGGAAGATATTTTCCTAATTCTAACTAACTTTTCTCTCAACCATTTTCTCTCATCTTTTCTCTCAAACCAAACACATTCTCTCCAGATATTTTCTCTCTGATTTTGTCACTCAAATCACTCATTTCAACTCTCATTTGATTCCTAATCATCTCATCAACAAAACCTCTCAATTTGCAAGTTGTTTCATCAAGCTTTTTGGCTCCAAAAAGGAGAAACTCAAGTTTGGAGGTAAGAACGTCCTTCTCCTCTGAACTTCAAGTTCTTTATTGAAATTCCCAAGTTCTCAATCCTTGATTTGTGTTTTGTTAAAGGCTTTTCAATTGAAATCTTGATTTTGGCTTAAAATGCAAGATTTGGCGATTTTGGTGAAATTTTCGTGTGATCTGTTTGGGCAGTGTTTTGAAGTGTCAAAATGATGTTAAATGAATGCTAAATTGATTAGAAGTTAAGGTTTAGTTAATGCAATCCCGGATAGGTTGAATTTCCTAAGTTTGGCTTGAGTTTTTGGTTGTTTTTGGAGTGTTTTTGGTGATCTATTGTACCTGGAAGTATAAGGACGTGTTTGTGATCATTTTGGATGTTGATTGATGTTTAAAAATGGTTAGAAGTGATGGATCTTGGCTGGGTTAAGTTTTGGAAATGTTTGGAGGTGATTTCGGTTGTGTTTGGTAGCCGAATTGTTGGTTGTGTGATGAGCAGCGAGTTTGGTTGTGTGGCTGCTGTTCTTAATGCATAATGATGCATTAATGTGCTGTTTTTGTGTGCTTGAAACAGGGGAGTTTGATCCGTGAGCTTTAGAGGTGTTGCGGAAGGTTTCGGATGCTTGGAAGGCTTGGTGGCTAGCCTTGTTTTGGTTATCGGTGAGTGAAGTTGGGTTTTCAGCTTTTGAACCAAGGTTTGAAGGTTTTTGGGAGCTTAGTGTAAGTCTAAACAACTTTGCTAAGCTCAAGAGTAAGTGAATGGTTTTTCGCTCTTGAATTATGATTGTGGAATTGGCTTTTAAGCAATTGTGGTTGATGATTGAAATGCATGTGTTTTGCATGGTTTAAATCTGTTTTGAAAGCATATTTTAGCATGGTTCAATGCTGGTTTTGAAAGCCATATGTGGAGGATGCTCAAGGTAAGAGATCCTTGGTTTTATACATTGGAAATGTGGTTTTGATGCATGGTGTTGCATGTTGTTCAATGGCTTTGTTTAATGCTTTAAACCAGTGAATTAATGTTGGTAAATGATGGTTTTTGCATATTGGTTATGCATGTGAATCATTTGATTAATGTGGTAATGGTTTTGCATATTGGTTATGCATGTGAAACATTGGACTAATGTGGTAAGGTGGTTATATTGGCAGGTGATGTAAGTGGTTCTTGGTTCTTTGATCGGATATAGTTAGCCGGCTATAGGATTGGGTGCACCGTGAATTAAGTCGCCTTGGAGGTGGAGTGGTCAAGAGTGGACCGGTAAACTCCCTTCAAGTATCCTAACGAGATGGTTGAGGTCATAATGGAGGTGTTGCCCATTCGAGGACCTTGGTTGAGCAAAGGTTATATGGTGTTTAAAAGTCCATATGTGAGAACCTTGTGCTTGTTGAGATCACAATGGCGGTGTTAAGTCCATGTGTGGATCTTGTGTAGGGTGTCCCGGATCTCGTTAGTGATGTTATACAACTACCAATCGGTGAATGCAAAGGTTGTATGGTGTTTGAAAGTCCATACATGGGAACCTTGTGCATGTCAAGGTTGTATGGTGTTTGAAAGTCCATACATGGGAACCTTGGGGAAAAGTTGAGGTTGTGTGGTGTTTGAAAGTCCATACATGGGAACCTCGGGAAAGCTAAGGTTGTATGGTGTTTAAAAGTCCATACATGGGAACCTTAGGATGTTGAGGTCAAATGGTGTTTAAAAGTCCATTTGGGAGACCTTGGATTGGTAGGGTGTATGGAGCGTAGGGACAACGCTCGGAATCCGCGTATCCGATTGGGTGTTGAGTTGAAAAGCGAATGTGGTTGATCACTTGAAGGCCAATATGATGTTCTTGATTGTGATGAAGCATGGGATGCTTGAATTGATGCATAATTGCATGTGAAGCATGAGATGCTTGAAAAGATGCATGGTTGCATGGAAAGTGTATAATGCTTGTGAATGCATGTTTACTTGTTAAGTTGAACAAGTGTTGATTATCATTTGGAAAATGATGCATGTGAGCATGAAATATCTTTAGTGCATTGGAGTCTTGTTAAGACTTGTTTTTAAAGGCATGTGATGATGATGTTGTGGTTCATATATGTTGCCTTTGGTTTAATGCATGTGTTGGTTGGTTTGTGAAATGGTTTTAAAAGATTCTTGCTTGAATTGGCTTTCAAGTTTAAGAAAGGTATGTTGTGAAATGGGAGTGTTTTCCAAGGTTTTGTTTTAGCTTGCATATGGTGTTTATGCATGGTTTGGCTAAATGGATGATTTTGTAAGTTGTGCTTTGAAAAGGTTTTCTTAGCATGCTAAGCTAAGGGTTGGTTTTCATGTATGTGCAATGCATGGTTTTGAGCTTGTTGTTGAAAAGGGGTTTTCAAACATGGCTTTGGTAAACAAATCGAGTTTGTTTTAAAAGTGATTTATGGCTCGCTGCATTGATGGTGTTTTGGTTTTGAGCATTCCTCACTAAGCATTATGTGCTTACGCTCCTTTTTCTGTCCGTTAATGCAGATTCTTGAAGTTTGGACAGCAAGGAGCAAGGGATTCAAGAAGGACTCCAATTGAGATGTATGTCTCGGTTAATAGCTATAGTTAATAAAGGCAATGGGGTAGAATCCCTTGGGTTGATGTATGTGTTTGTATATGTTCGGACAAGTATGTTTTGTGTTGTTGATGTTGTTGGAACATGGTTTGGCTTATGAGTTTGAATTGGAAGTATGTTGTTTAAATGGTTGCTTGTGTTGGAAGCTTAACCTTGAAATTGGGGTTTTTCGTGTATGTTGACATGTTGTTGAATTGTTGATGCAAGTATGCCTCTTTTATGTTGAATTGCATGTTGGCAAAGTTTGGTGGCTTTTGGAGCATGATTGGATGTTTAATTGCATGTTTAAGAATGCATTTTGAGGCTTGCTGTGCAGGGTGTTTCGGAACAGCCAATACCGTTTCGGAACGGGTGTCTTAAACAAGCCCAGGCGTCCGAAACGGGAGGGACCGTTCCGAAACGGAAAGGCTACTGCCAGACCCCCGTTTCGGTACGCGTTGCGAAACGGCCCCGCGTTTCGGAACGGGCTAAGCCTGTTTCGGAACGGGTGACCGTTGGGGGCTGACATTGGCAGTTAAATGTTTTGAAAAGTTTGCATTTTGGTCCTGAATCTTGTTTGTGCAATTGTATGAGTTTGGGATGTCCGTTTGAGCTGAAATTTGGCAGTGAAGCATGAAACCTGACTAATTGCATTATGGTAACTTTAATTTGGGTTAAGTCCTCATATTTATCAGAAATTACAATTTGGTCCCTAAAATTGTAATTTGTTCAATTGGGTCCCCGTTTGATCTCTGATGTTTGTGATCTTTGAGTATGGTGTTTGAGTGATCACATATAGGACTAATGTGCATCTAGACAAGATTAAAAAGGAAAAAAAAGGGTCGTTAATCAAGGTTGACTTTCGGGTTGACTTTGGTTTTCCCCGTGTGACCTTCTTAATTCGGGTCAACCGTCTGGGCCGGGTTGAGGGGGTTACATTAAGCCAACCAAAAAGGCTATTTAGAGCCATATACCATATTTCAACTTAGGCAATTCACCAACACATCAAAATAGGCACAAGCGACTAGTCCAACTACTTTGCTACCTTCCTAGGAGCTTATAAGTCAAAATAAATTACTTTGAGGCTTGTTGTGACTTGTCTTGCCTAGCCAAATCCGATCTTCCGACACTCGATCTTTCAACCTAAAAATGCATGAGATGAAACACGTTAGGCATACATGGCCTAGTGAGGTAGTCATAAACAATATGAATAACATTATATCAAATATCAGTATGCATATTCTCATGCTTATCAATGTCAAAGTTATGCATCAATATACAATGTTTAGCATTTTCATTTCATCATTAACCCTTGGATTGAATTAAGATAATGGATACGCAAATTCCTACGCCTCACCAAATCAATGAATGGTTTGATCCCTCCGCCTCGCCAATATGACCAATATCAATACACATCCCTCCGCCTCGCCAAATCAATATAGGCCGTAGCCTTTGGACCGTAGTCCACCCGTACGCTGAGCTCATGAATTCTATGGCATACCAATTGTATGCAATGACTATTCAAATCCAAGGCTCCAATGTTAATATCCATTTCAAAAATCAATAGTATTCTAATGTCCGATGATTTCAATATTACCAATGACAAACATATATGTATCTCATCTTCAATATATCATAATCCAATGTCAATATCAATGTCCAATGATTTCTATACAATAATCTGATGACAATTACTATATCAATGACAATGCACAATGACGATATCAATGACTATATTCGATGTTCAATAGCAAACTTACCGACACTTACCAAAGTGTCCGATTAACCATCCGATGCAATTTCTTCAACAACAATGTTAGTGATGTAATCTAAATTATCAAATAATGATCCAGGAAGGCCTTTCGCCTAACCCGAGACTCCGACTACACTCACCTTAGCAATCCGAAGCTTTCAAGGCTCTCAGATAACAATCCCCTTGTTCCTAGCTTGAGATGGGGACGGTGAAACCTATTTCTCCACTTCTTGAGCTAGAAAGTCAATAGAAAACTATTAGATTCGATATTTCAATATCAAATTCAATACAATGATATCAAAATCATTATTCGACTTCAATATAAACGCTAACGATGAAATATTCATTGATGGTCAAAACCCTAGCTCAAGATTAAACTCAATATATCAATGGAATCCAACGATTGTTTGAGGATTATTGCTTACTCGATCGATAGAAACAATTCGATATCAATAAAACGAAGAAAAGTGAAGTTTGAAACTTCCTCCAATGGAGGTGCTTGCTTCAGGGAAGAAGATGAAGAGGTTTGCTTGGGGTTCTCGGGTAAGCTTCTTTCTTTTTACTTATTTTGTTTTTACAACATATAATTTAAGCTATTTATCTTTCCTTCACTCAGAAAATCCATGTACACTCAAATTAATTAAGGAGGGGCTAATCGCAAGATTAGTCCCTCAATTCTCACTCTACTTTGGCATTACTTCCCAACTTGTATTTTCTTCAATTTAATCACTATATAGGTTAAATATCATTCAATAAAGTCCAATGACGATCTTTTTAACTCAATTAAGGTTCAATATCAATAATTAACTAGTCGATAAAATATTTAGACTTTATCAACATAGAATTTCTGATCACCGGAACTAAATTTCGACTAGACTGGATTTTGGGGTGTTACAACATTACTTGAAGACAAGCAATGAGCTAGGTTTGTGGGTGTGTTAACTCCTTAAAAGTATTGTTTTTATGCTTATTTTACAATGCCTTTGCTTGCCCTGTAAGTACATTTAGATGTTAAAATCATGCATTTACATAAGAAGTTAAGGAGCTATTCCATTGTCAATGTGAAGGGTTATTTTGCTGGTTTTGATGTAGGACATAGGTAGGCACACATGGCAGTGAAGCACTAACAGAGAACACATGAAAAGAAGCAGAGAAATGCTTGGTAGCAGTTTGCACAGATGGACCAAACAATACAAGGCTCGTCTGGCAACTGATTGACGTCCGATAACCGGTTAATGTTTTCGTTGGACCTTTTACACTTCAGTCCTAGGATTCAAAATCTGGATAAGTTAATCACGCACCTTATCCCTTGCTCATTCAAATTTTAAACTCAAAGGCTCATCCTAGGGTTTCCACGCAAGCCTATATAAATGAAATCAAGCAACCACTCGAGAGAGATCAGATTGAAGAGAGGCTGCACCGTGGTAAACTGAGAGGCGACGTGGTTCGACTAACTAAGACCGAGAGCTCTAGAGCATTTGATGGGCTACGTCAACGGATCCCCTTCTTACCCATTCTTTTTGTGTTATTCGTTTTTATTTCAAAATGGTGATGTTACACGATGATGTTTTTTTGTTGGATCCCCCAACTATGAACTAAGTCATTTTTAGTTGGTTGGGGGTGTGTGCGATGAATGCATATTGTATATTTTGTTTTTAATAATTAGAATTCATTGACATTATTTTCTATCTTCTAGTACTTAATTTTCCTCAATCCATTGCCATGCGACAATTGGCATTGTGTGCTTGTTGCACCTTAATATCTTAACATACTTAAGGGGCAACGATCAGTTGCCTGATACTAAGGTAAGAAGCTTCGAAAGAAGATATTCAAGTAGATGAACTTACTTCAGAAATGTGTCGACCCCTTAAGAGTAAAGATTGACACTTAATTAAGTTCATTAATGAAAAACTTCACCATAGAGATATATAGGTTTATCGTTGTTAACTTAGGGTACTAACATCGATAGAGGCAATACTACCTTAAATCTGCTTGGCAATAACCCAAGATAGGACATTATTAATGGCTGGCATAAGTAGCGTGAAATCCAAGCATCCCTTGCCAACACTCATGATTAAATTGAACATTTCGTTGTCAGATTGCTTTCATTTTCACTACACTATTTTTTCTATCTTTTTAATTGAGAACCCAAAACATTTCAAACACTTTAAATTCGTTCAATAGATGCACAATTGTTTTCCGTAACTTAGAAAGTAAGTATCGGTACCCCGCGAACGTATTAAAGAAAATATTTATTTCCCTTATTTCTCTATTTACAAACACAAAATATCACATATATTCAGAATAGGATCAAGGGGAAACCAAATATTGTAATACACCAAATTTCGGATCATAATATGTTGCATTAAAATTTTGATTGGTTTTATTAGTGACTAAATTAAAGTTGAAATTTTGTTTCAAACCACCTTTAGGACTGAAAATAGAGAACTTGAAAATTGTGTGGCTAGTTATAAATGACCAAATTGGAATATTAATTAAACATGGGGATTTCATGTTAAACTCAATCTTTCGGAGAACCTTGTTTATGTGTCATTTGATTAGTGATCAAGGTGGAAACCAAGGATGGGAATACTCGGCTAATTCTTGTAGAGAAAGAAAACACACTTAAACTTTCCCCATTATTAGTGTTGAAGGAGCTTGTGAGAGAAAGTAGTGAGAAATTACATGAATCGTTGTTAGAATTAGGCTTGAAGGGATAAATATTGGTGTTTGTTTGATTAAACAATCAAGGAAGGTATGATGTTCTTCCTTTCTCAATTGCATGTAACTTTGTTTGAATTGATTTAAGGAAATTGTAACCCCCTCGACCCCCCGGCCTGGCCGATAGACCGAACCGAACGAGTCACACGGGGAATATTGAAGTAAACCAGGAAAGTTTACGTCAATAAACGACCAATTTTTTATCTTATCTTGATGCAACTTAGGTTCCTGTGTATACGTACACAATCAATGGATAAAACATCAACACAATCGCTTACTAATTATAGCCAATTAAGGTTTAGGGACCATTCTATAAATTTGATAAATTATAGGGGTTATTAGAAAATTCAAATTGCCAACTTTTAATTAAGTTCATTACTTGATCCTCGGTGAAATCTCAGCTCAAAATGACCTTTAGAACACATCCAATTGCATACAAGACAAACATGGACCAAAATGTAAGAAACAAAAACTCAGAGCAATTCAAAAACAAGTTCAACGATCATACGTTTCGGAACAGAGTGCCCCGTATCGGAACATCCATTTCAGAACATAGCTGACCGTTCTGATACGCGGGTTCGTTTCGAAACCCCTCAAGAAATGTTTCGGTACGATGGTTCACAGAGGCAAAATGTTCCGAAACATGCCTCACCGTTCCAAAACACCAAGGCCATTTTAGGCCACCATTCTGAAACAGGCAAGGGTGTTTCGAAACACCTGGGCCTGGAATGTTCTAAAAAGATGGTTTAAGTCAATTTTTACCCTCCATAACCATCCCGACACATGCCCTAACATATAGGAAACTAAATACCCATCAAAGACAACTTATACAAAGCATAAGAAACAACATAGCATCATTCCCGGAAGAAATGGAACTAAAGGCATGTTTCCTAAAAGTTAAAAACACCAAAAAGGCTAAAATCCATATGCAAGCAAAAACCAAAACTTAAAGGACATTCACACCACCAAATACACATATCAAACTTGCACAAACAAGGAAATCACTAAAGCAACCAACATTGATAGCATCAGACTCCCCATTGCCTTTATTACACTAGTTTCCAAAACCAAGACTTACATTCAACAAAGTCTTCCACCGATTCTCTTGCAAGTGCTGCCTCCAAAGCTTAATTTGACTACATTGATGAACAAAGAGGGCGTAAGCATACAAGCTTAGTGAGGATTGCTCAAACCAAAAACATCATCAATGCACGAAACCATTTTTCATTCTTTTCAAAACCATCATGCTTCCTTTGACAAAACATGCACTTTATCCTCAAAACCATTGTAATAAACATCATGCAACATAATACATATAAACTCAGAAATTAAACCATTGCTACTCATAATACAAGCCTTCCAAGCATAATCACCTTTATGCTAAGCTTAAGCCAAAACATGCATCTTTCAAATTATGCATTAACAACATTTTACACAATGTTTCATTTCATTTTATTGGCTCACAAGTGATAAACAACAATCTCAAAAATATATATCAGATACACGGATTACCAAGGGTTGTCCCACACCCTTAATACACTCTACCAGCATTTCAAGGTTCACACACGAGAGCGACCCTCCATCGTTGTGACACCTGTGGTGGAGTATTCGGTACAATCACAACCCCTAGACACCACTCATCGGTAGGTGTATAATCCACTAACGAGAGACGGGACACACACAAGGTTTGCACCCGGGAGCTACCCTCAACCGTTGCAACCTTAAACAATCCTCAATCGTTAGGGTACTTAGATGGAGTATTCGGTACAATCACAACCCCTCAACATCCAAGGCGACTTGTTTATAGTTCACCCAATCCTATAGCCGGCTAACTATATCTGATTTCGTTTATAAAACACTTTTTACATCATCACTTGCAAATATAATCCATATCACATGCATACCTTACTGTTTTTACCAAGCATTCATGATAAGCCATAAGTAAGGCATTAAAACATGCTTCAAACCTCATGCATCAACACATGCATACAAGGATTACTTACATAGTGCTTCTTTAAACCAAATGGCATCATCAACCTCATTTCACATATTCAAAACATGATTTAAAACAATAGGTAAATGTAATTAAAACCAAGTGCAATCAAAGGTTCAAAACTAGCACAATCCGAGAGAGAAATTCACTTTACTTACTTCTGAACTTAGTAAAGCGTTTCAAGCTCTCACTAGTTCCTTAAACCTTTTCTAAAACGTTTCCACGTTGGAAAACCAAGTTCCACTCACCAACTTGCGAAACTACGCTTGCCGACGCAACTATCGATCATCCGAAGCCTCCAAACCCCACTTTGTTTGCTTCTAGAACAATATCCTCTATTTTCAACACACCAAAACAGAGGTTCAATGCATTAAAGTGCATCCAAAACACCAGCACTCACAAGAAAACCCGCAGCCCTACTCTAGAGCACCAAAACACCCATCCGAAACAACCGAAAACTCAATCGATTGGCCTCTAACCTCAGCCCAGCCATTACCCAACTAATCCAAAGCATTTTAGGCATTAATCAACATCCAAAAACAACCTAGAACCATCCTTATACCTCCAGCAACTCGATTACCTCAAAAACACCCTAAAAACTCACCCAAAAACACTTCAAAAACTAAGGATCTCAAGGATTTTGGGATCTATATGATTGAGACTCCACTTCAACACCAAAAACCTTTCAAAACTCATTTAGAAAGAATCTCAAACCATCCATTTAAATCAAATTCAATCAAGATTTCAAGAGTTTAGCAATCTAACAACAAAACCTCAATCAAAATCAGTATTAAAGAGTAAAATATCTTTGGAATTTCATTAAAGAACCTAGATTAGAGGGTTAGCATGAAATTTGCCTCCAATCCTTGCTTCTCCTCTAATTTGACAAGATTTGCTTGAAGAAACTTAAAGGAAAATGGAAGAATCAAGAAGGAAAATAATAGAAATCAAAAGAGGATTTGAGAGAAACGATTTTTTGGAAAATTGAGAGGAAAGGGAGAGTATTTGGCTGAAGTGAAAGATAGAAATGAAAAGCTCGTAAAAAAATTTGTTAACAGGTTAACTAACTTTCCTTTAATTAATTAAAACCTTTTTAATTTTTAATAAACATTTAAAACACATGCCAAATTAGGGAAAATGCATAATTTCCAAGTAGATCCCTAAAGATTCTAAGAATTTGACTCTTCTTGAAAACGCATGTTCCAAACTTTTAATTCTTTACATTTTGGTCTCTGCCCAAAATGTATACTTTCGAAAACCCATTTTGCAAAATTGATTTTACCAACCTCTTAAATCTAATTTTAGGAATTTTTATCATATTTTTATCCCATCCCGAACCTTGATTTCCCTAAACCACCTATTAACGGATCGAACAACCGACATTGGTTCCATCGGCCCAACCCGACTTGTCAAAACATATAGGCCCAAAACGGGGGTGTTACAACTCTCCCCCACTTAGGAAATTTTGTCCTCGAAATTTTGCCTGAAGGAGAGAGGCACAGAACTAACTCAACTCATCCTCCTTACTTTCCCACGCAACCTCCTCAACTCCTCAATGTGTTTGCACAATTAAAGCTCTCACCCAAAACCTAAACACTTGAGCAAATTTGACAAATAGGCTCACAAGTGTTGTCTATACAAGAAATTGAACAATAAAGGCCTAAGAAAATTTTCTTATCATAATGTTGTTGACAATTGAAGCATTAGTCTTGTCTTGATGCTTGGAGGTCCCTTTTATACTCCCAAATGAGTTTGTAGCCGTTGAGAATCGTTGGGGATGTTTTGGAGCCGTTGGAGACTTTATTTCCCACCATAAATGTTGTTCTGTAGACGTCCGTTTCGAAACACTCGATCCCATTTCGAAACGCTCTTCTTCAGAACTAGTCATTGAAGTCTGATGCAACAAGCTGTATCGAAATGCCTATGGCCGTTTCGAAACCATTCTAGCCATATCGAAACGATTACAACTCGTTTTGGTACGATTGGCAGATATGCTACAAATTAAATTGCCGTTGGGGAAATAGTCGTATCGAAACGGTGAAGCCCGTATCGAAACGCTGTGTAAAACCCTCACCCAAATTAAAGCCCATTTCGAAATAGACAAGGTTGTATCAAAACGTTTTGTCTATGTGAAAGGTCGTTTCGAAACGCCTAGGGGTATTTCGAAACACCTGGGTGGTTTTGTAAAGTTTGACTTTAGAAAACACTTCAAAACCTCTTTAAAAATCCTCAAACATATTTTTAAGTTGTTTGGACTAAAAGGCACTTTTGAAATATTTTCAATTTAGTCCAAAACTATCTTCAATTATTATATCAAAACGTTAGTTCTTCAATATTCAATTTAAAACATTTCACAGTAGTAATAAGACAACGGACATTCCAATTTCCCCCCCCCCCAACATAGCATAAAGCATACAACATACATGTCACAACCATCATGCATCACAAGCATCAAAATTTAGCCCAAACTATCATCACATATAACAACTCACATTCATATTACAATCACTATACATATTCAACATTAACATGCTTAAGACACTCACCGAACAAAACAAACATCACCCAAAAACACACATTCACATCTCAATTACTTACCAACAACTTACCATCATCCCAACCATTCGTAAACTGGCTCTGATACCACCAAATGTAATCCCTCGACCGGGCCTAGCCGATATACCGAACCAAACGGTTCACACGAGGAATATTGAAGTAAACCGAGAAAGTTTACCTCAATAAACGACCCTATTTTTTTATATTGTCTATATACAAGTTAAGTTCCTATGTGTTCAACAAGCAGCAGATTAATCAACAACTCGAACGCTCATCAGTTAATACCAATTTCGGTTTTAGGGGCCATTTTGTAAAGTTATCATGTTGCAAGGGTATTTTACCAAATTTGTTTTACCAACAATTAATTAAACTCATTTCATGCATATCTGTAAAAACTCAGCTCAAATTAACCATTAGAACTCATTTAATTACATACATGACAACATGGACCAAAACGCAAAGAAACAGAACTTCAAAATATTCCAAAAACTGTCATAACAGCCGGCTGTTTCGGAAAAATATGCCCTGTATTGGACCTATTTCGAAACGTGGGCTCATACCGAAACTACTATTGACTTATTTCGGAACAGGGATTCACAGTAGCAAAACGTACCGAAACGGACCTCCTCGTTTTGATACCCCAAGGCATTTTCAAACACCAGCTTCGAAACGAACAAGGGTTTTCCGAAACACCTGGGTCTATAATGTATAATTTGCTGGTTTTACTCGAGTTAATTCATCTGAAACCAATCCAACATATACTTAAGCCTGCTTGCAACTTAAATGCACTTCAACAATCTAGAATATATGGCAATGACATTATCAAAGCATCACTATCAACATCAATGAGATCGAAAGGCATGCTTCCTAAGTAAATCAAGCATCAAAAGGTCAATTCTCAAATCTAAGCATAAACCAAAATTTAAAGGTCATTTACATACCCAAATATGCATACCAAACTTGTACCAAACCAGAAAATGCCAAAACAACCAACATTCATAGCATTGGACACCCCCATTACCTTTATTACACTAGTTTAAAACTAAAACATACATTCAATGAAGTCCCTTGGAAATCCTTATTAAGTTGCTGCCTCCAATCACTTAATTATCTGCATTGATGAACAAAAGAGAGCATAAGCATATAAGCTTAGTGAGGAATGTTCAAAACCAAAAACACCATCAATGCTCAAAACCATTTTCACTCTTTTGAAAACCATCATGCCCTCTTTGAAAATCCATGCACTTCATTATTAAAGGAACATGCTAAACACCATGCAACATGTAATACCTATTTCACATCAATTAAACCATTGCTAAACAAAATCCAGCCTTCCAAGCATATCCACCAATATGCTAAGCTTTTAGTAAAACATGCATTTTCCATAATATGCATCATCAACATTTACGTAATATTACAATTAGTTATATTGGCTTACAAGTGATTAGCAACATTCTCGTTTCTCAAAAACATATCAGATACACGGATTACCAAGTGTTATCCCAAACACTTCATACACTCTACCGACATCTCAAGGCTCACACACGGGAGCAACCCTCAACCGTTGTGACACTCGTGGTGGAGTATTCGGTAAAATTACAACCCCTTAACACCACTCATCGGTATATGTATAGCCCACTAACGAGAGACGGGACACATACAAGGTTCGTACCCGGGAGCTACCTTATACCCTTGCAACCTTAAACATTCCTCAATCGTTATGGTACTTGGATGGAGTTTTCGGTACAATTACAACCCCTTCACATCCAAGGCGACTTGTTTATAGTGCACCCAATCCTATATCCGGCTAACTATATCCGATTTCATTTACAAAACACTTTATACAACATCACTTGCCAATATAATCCACATTTCATGCATACCTCACTACTTTTCCAAAGCAGCCGTAATAAGCCATATCTCAAGCATTAAACCATGCTTCAAAACTCATGCATCAACATATGCATACAAGTATTACACACCTAGTACATCCCTAAACCATATGGTATCATCAACCACATTTTATAAACTCAAAACATGCTTTAAAACAGTAGGTAAATGCAATAAAAACAAGTGCATCCAAAGGCTCACAATAGCACAAACCAAGGGAGAAATTCACTTTACTTACTTCTGAACTTAGTAAAGCGTTTCAAGCTCATACTAAGTTCCCAAAACCTTTTCTAAAATGTTTCCAAGCTGTAAAATCAGTTTCCACTCACCGAATTGCAAAACCACACTCACCAACGTAACAATCAACCGTCTGAAGCCTCAAAAACCACTCCGATCAATATCGTAACACCATCCCCTTTTTTAACACAGTAAAAAACAGAGATTCAATGCATCATAATGCATCCAAACACCAGCACTCAAAAGGAAACCCGTTGCCCTACTCTAAAGCATCAAATTACCCATCCAAAACAACTGAAAACTCAATCGATTGATCTCTAAGCTCAGCCTACCATCAACCAACACATCCAACACATTATAACCATAAATCAACTTCCAAAAACAACCTAAAACTATCCTTATACCTCCAGCAACTCAGATCTCATATAACACCCCAAAAACCCAACCATAAACACCTTTAAAATCAAAGATCTCAAGGATTTCGAGATTAATATGATTAAGAATCTATTGCAACATCATAAACCTTCCAAAACATGATTAGAAACCATCTTAAACAAATCAAATCAAAACAACTTCGAAAATCACATTAACTCATCTTTTTCAAATAGATTCCATCATTTTATTAAAACCACAATGAAACTTCAATCAAAAACATAAATAAAGAGCCAAATATCTTTGGAATTTCATTAAAAAACCTTGATTAGAAAGTTAGCACGAAATTTACCTCCAATCGTTGCTTCTCTTCTAATTTGGCAAGTTTTGCTTTCAAGAATCTTGATGAGATTTGAGAGAAATCACAAGAGAAAAGTTGGAAATTAAGAGAGAAATTGAAAGTGAATGATATCTGGAAAATAAGAGAATTGAGAGAGTGTTTGGCTGATGTGAAATGAGGAAAATGAAATTGATGTCAAATTTTGCTTAACCAAAATAACTACCTTTTAATTAAATCATTAAAAGCCACTTTTAATATTTCATAAACCATTTAAAATACATGCCAAATTAGAGAAAAGGCTTAATTTCCATTAAGCTCCTTAAAGATTCTAAGATTTTGACTCTTCTCAAAAACACCTTTTTTCCATAGTTTTAAAACTTTACATTTTGGTCAATACCCAAAATGTACACTTCCCAAAACTTGTTTTCTAAAATTGATTTAACCAACCTCTTAAATATAATTTTAGAGGATTTTAGGAATTTTTACCACATTTTTATCTCATCCCAAACCTTGATTTCCCTGAACCACCTTTTAATGTCTCGAACAACCGATTACCGGTTCCACTAGCCTAACCCGATACGCAAAAAACCTAGGCCCAAAACTGGGGCGTTACAATTTTGCTTGCTTTGAAAACAAATTCATTTCTCAAACATAACTTTCAACATAACATACTCAATTTTTCATATGCTTGAATAATCAAGGCATAACATCCACATCTACATGGAAACATATATCTCAAGCTTAACTACAACATCAACACAATTCGACATAAAGAGAAAATTGAGTCACATGAGTATATTGACATTTTAACACTTTTACTCAGATATACATATAATGTTTGGTGGAATGCCCATCACCGTAATTAAGACAACTAGACAACTTCCGGTGGAATGCCCATCACCGTACTAACAACATCTAGCAAAATATAAGCTTCCGGTGGAATGCCCATCAATGTACTCCTTCTTAGTGGAATCTAACATCACTAAGGCCACGCGCGAATTTTATCATTATAGTGCACTCTCATCCTATTGGCCGACCAATTTTACCCGCTAATAAGAATCTCAACAAGTGTCAATATACTCATCAAGGCCAAGACTTACCCATTGTTTTGCAAGGTCACAAGCATAACATTTCTCATCCCATTTTCATACACAATTCCATGCATAACATGTACTCAACAACATAATACTTTTCATAACACAATTCAAAACATGGGATTTACATGATTTAATCATCTTAACATCCCAACACATATGAAAAACAGAAAACTTCATCATTGCAACAAGATATAGTTAGGCTCAACAAAATCAAAGTAAAAAGCCGAAAACAACCAAACTTACTCTTGAGCTTAGATTTTCTTTTCAAGCTCAATCTAAACCCCCAAAATCATGTCCTTAACCACGTTAAGGCTTTCTAAAATAGTTCCACTCACCAGCTATACCCAAAAGCTAGTCGGTCTCACAATCAACCTTCCAGATCGCCTAGTATCGCGTCTGAAGTACCCAAATCAGATTCCCCTACTTCTAATCAACCCAAAACATAGCATTAGAGTGTTTTCAAACCCTCAAACTTGCAGCAACTCTAAAACTCAACATCTAGCAACATACACCTATCGATTCATAACTGAAAATAACCGAAAACATCAATAGATCATCTATAAGCAACTTCCAACTTAAACCCAGCAAAGTTATCATCAAACCAAATCTAAAAACATCAATCCAATAACAAGGAACAACCAGCCACTGATTTTCCACAAACCTAAGCCAAAATCTCAAGATTTTCAACTTCAAGCATCACCCACACACCTTGATTCGGTTTTGTGTAATAAAACCATTATTCTAACATTATTTAACATCAAAAACATAACTAAAATCATTCTCAAACCCAGCAAAACAAAAAACATACGAAAATTACACAAATCCACTTTAAAAAGCTCATTTTAGCTCATTTCCATTAATCACATTGAAAGACTTTTAAATAAAAATTATAAAAGAACCAAGAATGTGGGAATTTCAATAAAGAACCTTACATTAGAGGAGAAAAATGCAGCTCACCTCTAATGGTGGATTCCCCCCCCCCTTTTCCAAATGAAAACTTTGAGTTAACTAGAGAAAAACAATGAGTTTTAGAGATAAATCAAAGAAATAAGGTTTAATGATGCTAAAACACTGTAAAAGAGGGTTTACCATTGAAATCTTGATTGAAGAAGGCTGTTTGGATGAAAAGAGTTTGAAGGAAAATGAGAAGAGAAAAGTAACGTGAAAAGGGTGAGCTTTTCAAATTTTCTTTTATTATAATTAAAACCCTTTTAAAATTATTTTTAGAAATCAAAATATCTAGGGGAAAATCTGAAATTAGACTTGGCTAAATAGCTCCTTAAAGATTCAACGTTTTAATCCCTTTACAAACAATCACCAAAATAGTTTTGAAACCTTATATATAATCAATAAGGATTTTAGGAAAAGTTTCCGCATTTTTAAGAACACTCGAAGATGGTTTCCCCTGAACTCACAAAAAAACTGGTTCAACAAACCCCAAAACCTTTATCGAAACTTCTAAGCCCGAAACTAGGGTGTTACAATCGGATTTCCAGATCTATTGTTTATGGACTATGGTTTATGAAGTATGTGTATGAAATATCAGAATTATGGAACTAGGTTTATGAAATTTGATTTTTAACCATCATGTATGTATGAGCATGGGTTGGGATTTGTACAGAGGAAGCAGAGGTTTTTACCATACATCGATTGGTGACGTTGTAGTGAGGGGTTTGGGGAACCTACCTCTTTTTATGGAGGTTGTAGTTGGGTACATTTCATTGCGATTGTGATTTATGTGTTATGCTGTAAAGAATTTTAAGAAAATATTACTATGTTTTTCCGACTATGATTTTCTTGCACTTTAGAGAAACACTAAAGCTCCTTAGCTTACTCCCCCTTAGTCTTTCTTTCAGATACTCAGACCATAGGCGTATCAGTACTTGGAGGATCTCATATTTTATTATGCAGTACGAAACTATTTTTAGTTATTGAGATTATTATTTATTATTTGAGACATTGATGTAATTTCATACTTTTAGAATAAATATGTTTTGGGATTATTTTTCTAAAATTATTTTACTATGATTTTATTTCAGAGATTTAAAATAAATATTCTAATATTTATTATGATATTTATATTTTTATTTACTATAAGATATTTATTAAATCACTGTTATTTTATTTTAAGTTAAAGTATAATTTCCGAAACTGAATTTCTTGAGGATTAAGTTTTCAAACGTGATTTCTTAAATTTGGTCTTTTCTTCTAGGCCAAGTTTAGCGGGTTACAAATATTTTAAATAAAATACCTCAATTTAATTGATTAAACCTGATTATCCAGATTTTTTCTTCGAATTTAACTTCTTATAGCTTTTAATATGAATTCCATACCAAAAAGCTGAGTAACATGAAAATATCATTCTTGGGGTGAACTATTCATTTGCGGGATTAAAATACTTAACTTTTAAAAATTACAATTTAGTCCCAAATGTAACCCCCTTGACCTGGCCTAGCCGATAGACTGAACCGAACGAGCCACACAGGGAATATTGAAGTAAACCGTGAAAGTTTACCTAAATAAACGACCATTTTTTCTTTTTATCTTGTCTAGATGCTAGTTAGGTTCCTATGTGTTCAATCAAAGTAGTGGATCAAATGACAACATGAACGCTCAACGATTAACACCAATTTCAGGTTTAGGGACCATTTCGTAAATTTGAAAAATTGAAAAGTTTAGAACCAAATTAGGATTACCAACCTTTAATTAGGTTCATTACATGCTTCTCTGCCAAAAACTTAGCTCAAGAATACCTTTGCAACTCATCTAATTGCAAACATGACAAACAGGGACCAAAACTCATAGGAACAGAAACTCAGAATATTCCAAAACTGAAATAACAACCACTCGTTTCGGAACAGCGAGCCTCATATCGGAATGGGCGTATCGAAACGATGATTCTCGTTTCGAAACACGAGATCATTTCGAAACCATCTTAGACCCGTTTTAGAACAGGGTTTCATAGAGACAAAATGTATCGAAATAGGCCTCACCATTTCGAAACCCAAAGCATTTTCAAGTCCCTGTTTCAAAACGATCCAGGACGTTTCGAAACACCTGGGCCTGAAATGCTTAAATTTGCTGATTTAACTCGATTTCAATCATCCGAAACTACTCCGACAAATACCCAAACATGCTTGCAACTCAAATACACAGAAACAATAAAGAGTACATGGCAAAGACATCATCGAAGCATCATCATTAATATCGAATAGAACTAAAGGCATGCTTCTAAGAGAAATAAACACCAAAAGGTCAAATGTCAATTCCAAGTACAAACCAACACTTAAAAGCCATTTACATAACCAAAAATGCATATCAAACTTGCATCAAACCAGAAAAATACCAAACAACCAACATTTATAGCATTGGAAACCCCCCATTGCCCTTATTACACTAGTTCATAACCTCAACATACTTTTAAAGAAATTTCTTGGAAAGATACCTTGTAGTTGCTACCTCGAACACCTAATTGTCGGCATTGATGAACAAAGAGAGCACAAGCATACAAGCTTAGTGTAACCCACTAAACCCGGCCTAGAAGAAAAGACCGAATTTAGGAAGTCACCGTTGAAAACTTTTCCCTCAAGTAATAGATTTTAGGTTTAATATATATAAGGATAATTAATAAATATATAATGATAACTAAAACATGCATGTCATAAAAAATATTCGATTGTTTACATAAAATCTTTAAAATAAAATTATAGTAAAAGAATGCTTAAATAATTCGAAAAACATAAATAGTCTCAAAGTATGAATATACATCAATATTCTAAAATAATATATAATAATTTGAATAAATAAAAATAGTTCCATAATGAATAATAAAATAACCAAATAAAATGTGAGATCCTTCAAGTACCGTGTTACCTATGTCTCTGATATATCTGTAAAGGAAACTATGGGGGAATAAGCTAAAGAGCTTAGTGTGTCTCTAAACTGCAAGAAAACCATAGTCGTAAAAACATAGTAATATTTTCTTAAAATTCTTTAGAAACATGATACAATATCATAAGCGTAATGCAATGCACCAAACTACGTCCGCCAAAAATTAGGAAGGTTCCCATAACCTCCTCCCTACGTCCGCCAATTCGAAGTGGAATTCAGCCCGAAGGGTGAAACCACTGAACTTTCTCCTTACAAATCCCAACCCATGCTCATACACATATGATGTTTAAAATTCAAGTTTCATAAAAACTAATTCCATAAATCAGATATTCCATAAACATAATTCATAAATCATAGTTCATAAATCCATAAATTCGATGTTTCATAAATTAAATATTCGTAATACATAATCAAAACAGATTCTGAAATCGTATGCATATCATGTCAACCATACAAGCTATAATACATATAAATAATCACACAAGAGGTAAAACACCAACACATAGAAAAATAATATATAATTTAATTATAGCACTGGAAGAAAACACACCTGAACGAACTTGAAATCAATTAAACTATCATACTATACTTTATATGCAATTCGATTCGATGCAACAATGAATACAACATAATCAAATCCTTGCTTAGACGTGGGTAGCATGGAAATCAAACTTGTGGAAGGTCCCACAACATTGTTTTTGGGAAAGAAACAGATGGTTTGCTAGGTGAAAATATTAAATAAAAAGGATGATATAAAAGGTGATTTTGCATGGTTTTAAATAGGTAGCAGGGAATAAATCATGATTTTGGAGAAGGAAAAAACACGATGCAGGGTTCAGGGGATCTCGATTGAAACAGTGAAGATATTGAAATTTTAGGGTTTCTGAAGATGACGACTTATATAGGGTTCTTGGAGAGTTCGGTTCTTATATATATATAGTAGAATAATAGATAATTAAAAATAAATAAATTCTAAAACAAGTAAAAGTAAAAGAAACAACTGTAGTCGAGATCTTATAGTATTAGAATTCAAATTCTAAAAAATGGGTTGTCTATAGAGTCAGTCCTTAAACTTTTAAGAAATTTCATATTATTTTTTAGTTTCATAAAAAATTCTTATTTATACCGTCTTTAAAAAGTTAGGGTTTTGAATTAAAAATTCTCAATTGTTAGGGTTTTCAATTAGGGATTTCAAAATTAGGTTTCTAAATTAGGGATTTTTCGAATCTAGGGTTTACAATTTGGGCGTGATTTTTGGGGTGTTACACTCTACCTGCATCTCAAGGCTCACACAGGAGACCAACCCCCCATCGTTGTGACACCCGTGGTGGAGTATTCGGTACAATTACAACCCCTCAACACCACTCATCAGTAGATGTATAGCCCACTAACGAGAGACGGGACACACACAAGGTTCGGACCCTGGAGCTACCCTCAACCATTGAAACCTTAAACAATCCCCAATTGTTAGGGCACTTGGATGGAGTTTTCGGTACAATTACAACCCCTCAACATCCAAGGCGACTTGTTTATAGTGCATTCAATCCTATAGTCAGCTAACTATATCCGATTTCATTTATAAAACACTTTATACAACATCACTTGCCAATATAATCCATATTTCAAACATACCTCATTGTTTTCTTCAAAGCATTCAATATAAGCCATATCACAAGCATTAAACCATGCTTCAAATCTCATGCATCAACACATGCATAGAAGGATCACTTACCTAATGCATCCTTAAACCATATGGCATAGTCAACCATATTTAATATATTCAAAACATGGATTAAAATAGTAGGTAAATGCAATTCAAATCAAGTGCAACCAAAGGCTCAAACTAGCACAATCTGGGAGAGAAATTCACATTACTTACTTCCGAACTTAGTAAAGCGTTTCAAGCTCTTACTAAGTGTCCAAAACCTTTTCTAAAATGTTTCCTCGCTGGAAAACCAAGTTCCACTAACCGACTTGTGAAACCACACTTGTTGACGCAACAATCACCCGTCTGAAGCCTCCAAAATCACTTCGTTTGATTTTAGAACACTATCCCATGTTTTCAACACATTAAAACAGAGGTCCAATGCTTTAAAAAGCATCCAAAACTCCGTCATTCAAAAGGAAACCCGTAGCCCTGCTCTAAAGCACCAATTTACCCAATCGAAACAACCGAAAACTCAATCGATTGATCCCAAAACTCAGCCCAGCCATGTACCAACACATCCAACACATTTTAAGCATCAATCAACAACCAAAAGCAACCTAAAACCATCCTTATACAGCCATCAACTTGGATTCCACATTACACTCCAAAAACCCAACTATAAACACCTTAAAAACCAAGGATCTCAAGGATTTCAGGATTAACATTATTAAAACACTATTTCAACATCATAAACCTTTCAAAACCCATTTGCAAATCATATCAAACAAACCAAATCAACACAACTTCGAAATTCACAATTTAATCACCTTTTTCAACAAGATTTCAACATTTTATTAGAACTACAATAAAACCTCAATTAAGAACATGAATAAAGAGCCAAATATCTTTGGAAATTCATTAAAGAACCTTGATTAAAGGGTTAGCACGAAATTTACCTCCAATCCTTGCTTCTCTTCTAATTTTGCAAGTTTAGCTTTCAGGAATCTTGAAGATTTTTGAGAGAAATCACAAAGATGAAGTTGGAAATCAAGAGAAAATTTGAGAGTGAAGAAAATCTGGAATTTGAGAGTAAATGGAGAGTGTTTGGCTGAAGTGAAAAGGGGAGAATGAAAAGATCGTCAAAAATCTTTTAACCAAAATAACTAACACTTTAATTAACTTAATTAATGCCATTTTAATATTTAATAAACCATTTAAAGCACATGTCAAATTAGAGAAAAGGCTTAGTTTCCAATTAAATCCCTAAAGATTCTAAGATCTTAACTCTTTTTGAAAAACACACGTTTTCCTAAACTTTAAAACTTTACATTTTGGTTATTACCCAAAATGTATACTTTCAAAAACCCATTTTGCAAAATTGATTTAATCAACCTCTTAAATATCATTTTAGGAATTTTATCATATTTTTATCCCATCTCGAACCTTTATTTCCCTAAATCACCCTTTAATGATTTGAACAACCGATTACCAGTTCCATCGGCCCAACCCGACTCGCAAAAAACCTAGGCCCAAAATCGAGGTGTTACACCAAATCTTTTACAAACTTTGCACTTTTGCCCCTAAACTTTCAAATTTTACATTTTCGTCACTAGCCAAAATTTTGAGGTATTACAATTCTCCCCCTTAAGAAAAATCCGTCCTCGAATTTTCCTTATGTACTTGATTCAAAAAGATATGGATATTGTTTCCTCATAGCTTCCTATGTTTCACAAGTAACTTCCTCTAGCTCGAACCAATTTAATGGTGTTCGGCATTTTCTTCCATATAAAGCCTCGTAATGAGCCATCTCTATACTTGATTGATAGCTGTTTTTATAAGCAAAATCAGCTAAGGGAAGATATTTTTTTCCATGAGCCATCAAAATTTATCATACAAGCATCTGAGCATATCTTCAAGTATTTGAATAATCCTCTCTGATTGTCCATCAGTCTGAGGATGAAAAGCAGTATTGAAGTGTAGTCGAGTCTCCAAAGACTCATGTAATGCTTTCCAAAACTTTGTAGTAAACCTCATATCTCTATCCGATATAATAAACATTGGAACACTATGTACTCTAACGATTACCTTGATATATAACTCCGCTAAATTGTTTAAATAATAATCAATTCGTACGGGATGAAGTGTGCCGATTTCGTCAATCGATCCACGATCACCTAGATTGAATCCTTTTTGCTTGGTGTTAGCGGTAAACCTGTTACAAAATCTACAGTAACTTACTCCCACTTCCATTATGGAATTGATGTTGTTGCAGAAGTACTGGTAGAACTTGATGCTCTACTTTTACTTGTTAACAAGTTAAACATTTAGCAAAAAAATTTGTGATAGCCTGTTTCATGCCAGACCACCAATATTGACTATTTATATCTTGATACATCTTGTTGTCTCCAGGTTGCATAGTCAAAAGACTGAAATGTGCCTCCATCATAATTTCCTTCTTTAATTCCTCATCATTAAGAATGTGTAAACATCCTTCATAATATAAACACCCATTGAGTTTTAATTTAAAGCCTTTAGATTCTTCACATTTAGCTTGTTTCTTCTTTTCCAAGAATTCTTCATCATTTGCCTATAACTTTTTAATTTTATCTATCAAAGTAGGCTTAATCTAAAATTCAGTCACTATTGCACCATTTTCCTGATATTTCAACTAAGCATTCAATGCTCTAAAAGCAAAAAAAATGTTTTTCGGCTAAGTGTGTCTGCTACCACATTAGCTTTTCCCGAATGATAGTCAATAATTACATCATAGTCTTTGATCAATTCTATACACCTTCTTTGCCTCAAATTAACCTCCTTTTGAGACAACAAGTATTTCAAACTTTTATAATCAATGTAGATATAACACTTTTCACCATACAAGTAATGTCGCCAAATCCTTAAAGCGAACATTACTACAGCCAACTCTAAATCATGGGTATGATAATTTCTTTCATGAGTTTTAAGTTATCAGGAAGCGTATACTACCATATTCCCTTTTACATTAATACACACCCTAAACCATTATGGTATGCATCACTATATATTATAAAATCCTTTCCAAACCTTGGTTGTACCAAGACACGAGCTTCTTGTTAATATCTTCTTCAGCTTATCCAAGCTTTCCTGAAAATTGTCTGACCAAACAAATGTCATATCCTTTCTTAACAACTTAGTTATTGGAGTGGCAATCATTGAAAAATCTTTCACGAACCGCCGATAATAACCAGCTAATCCCAAGAAAATTCTCAGCTTGGAGACATTTTTATGGACTTTCCAATCTAAGATTTCTTGAACCTTTTTAGGGTAGGCTCGAATCCCTTCAGCTGATACTATATGTCCAAGGAAAAGTTACACCAGACAACCAAAATTCACATTTTGAAAGCTTCACATATAATTTCTTTTCTTAGAGAATATGAAGAACTACTCGAAGATGAGCATCGTAATCCTCCTTGGTTTTAGAATAGACCAATATATCATCTATGAATACCACCACTAATTGGTCTAAATAGGGTTGAAACACCCGATTCATTAAATCCATAAATGTTGTCGGTGTATTTGTAAGTCCAAAAATCATTACTACATACTCTTAATGCTCTTATCTCCTTCTGAAAGTTGTCTTTGGTATATCTGCCTCTTTGATCTTCAATTGATGATATCGCGATCGAAGATCAATTTTAGAAAATATTGTTGCTCCCTTAAGTTGATCAAAGAGATCATCAATCCTCGGCAAATAATATTTGTTCTTCACCATCACTTTATTAAGTTGATGGTAATCCACACATAGTCTCATCGATCTATCTTTCTTTTTCACAAACAGAACTGGAGCTCCCCAAGGAATATACTAGGCCGTATAAAACCTTGGTTTAGCAGTTCTTGTAATTGAGCCTTTAACTCCTTGAGTTAATGTAGGAGCCATTCTATAAGGTGCTATTGATATTAGTGATGTACCAGGGAGTACAACATTACCAAATTCTACCTCACGATCTGGAGGTAATCTCGGCAATTCATCAGGGAAAACATTTGGAAATTTCCTGAACTATGGGTATATCTTCATATTTTTCTTTATTTCTTAAGTATTTATCACATGAGCTAGACATGCTTCATACTCATGTGATAATAAATTCTCAACAGTTACAGCTGATGCCACATTCATCTAATTATTCAGTCTTTCACCTATAAATCGACATTCAACCGTAGTATTATATGCCGATAACCAATCCATTTCCAGATTGACTTCAAACTCTTGAAAGGGTAATTTCATAAGATTGGCTCAGTCTATTGAACTCACATTCGTATTCACAGACTGACATGTCTTACTATTTCAGATTCTAAAATTGTTGTCTCATTTTGTCAACAAATAGTTCCCCGATATATTTTTCTTTGAATTCTTTTAGAAAGAATTCCCATGTACTTTTCTAGAGGGACTTGTGCAATGATCACATTCTACCACACACTAGTTTGTTCCACCAATAAAGATATAATTTCCTCAAATCTTTTCTAGATCATTACAAGGAATTTTGTTTCACCGTATTTCACTCGCTTGAGTAAGAGTATCACCCCAACTCTCAGAGAGGATTCCTGATGATCTGGCATCTATTAATGTCACAATCATCCCCATTAGTAATGATTAACATTACTAATTAATAGGCATCGAAGCATATCTATACAAGTATCAATAAATTTTGACATACTAGTGGCATGTATATATTTCCAACTCTCTACAAACCCGAATCATGTCCAGAACCGGCTAAACATGTAGCTTTGATACCAATAAATGTAACACCCTTACCAGTATTTAAACTGTAATACTGATCAGAGTGTAACATAATAAATTTCTAGCAAATCATAAAAATCATTTACCTAAAAATGATCATTTTTCCACTTGTCCCTTTATCACGTAAATTTTTTTCAAAATTTTAATCAACCAAAATAATTCCAAATTCAAGCAGCAACTTAGCAGTTTATAAATATAACATGCAAATAATATAATTGCCTAAAAACTACATAATTTAAAAATCTAATTGTTGGTCGTTTACTTCTTTTTCTCTAAGTTACCCGAAAAATAAACTTGTAATATTAATAATCATTTCTATAATTATAACTATCAATCATATACTAATAGCATAAACCAACTTATAGGTTATTACCAACCATATTACTAAATTCAGTGCCCACTCATTCTTAAAATATACATGCCAACTAGTAATAGCGATATATGTTTAAGGACGTCATTACCGATACTGCAAAAGTACTTCCTGAATCCGATGCCTTATAATTTTCTACCCTGATTGTTGAATTTTGCCTACGCATGAAAACCATCACACGCTAAGTATACACTTAGTGAGTCAATAATAAAATCTACAGTACAATGCTACACATTTATAAATATGAAATAATAATCATAACCATGCATTAAGATCACTAGATATGCCTTACCATCATGTTAACCATGTATTAACATAATATTACCCAAAAATCAAATATTTTACCAATATACTTTCCATTTATCCCATAAGCTCGTAAGCTTAATAACACGTTTAACATTTATTATCCAATAAACAATTACCCAAACATAAGACTATGAGGACCTTGGGTACACGAGTCAAATTTGCACCGAAGTGCTAACCCCGCACCGAAGTGCTATTCCGCACTGAAGTAGTTTGCCAGCACCGAAGTGCTATTAATATATATATACACTCTATGGCATGCCAACTATACTCTGTCTCTCAAAACCGTATTTTGGCATGTATTCCATATTAATTTCATCCATGGCAAAGTATATCAATAAATTCCAACATTAGGTAGTTCATACCCGAAATAACATTTCATATCATAATATCATATATAACTAGTGAACATGCCTTTATAATCAACCATGGACATATTTAAAATATATCCAACATGTAATCAATAACATCAATATCAGGCCAATATTAATAAGGTTGCATCATCGCAAGTCTTACCCATGATGTATAAAACATCAATGTATCATGATAAATATGCATTGCACTCACTTGGGCTATTTATTAACATGCCTCACTAAGCTTTACTTCACCCTTTTTCCCTTTCTTCGATAGTTAACCCGATCCCGAGTTTGATCCCGATCTGTATATACATTATTTATAACAAGTGTAAATTTCAAATTACATGTTAGTACCATACTAACATAAATACATAATAGGAAGATAATTTCCTAATTTCGATCTCATAAATTTCATATCAAGCTTCATATGTTCAATGCTATTCAAATTGGTCCTTGCCACTTAAATTTCTATTTCAAGTTTTAAAGGATATAATCAAGCATTCTAACATATCATTCAAGCATAATACATCCATTTTGGAACAACTCCACTTAAATCCTAAATTTTCCACAATATACAATATGGTCCCCAAACTTATAAAAATCTCCAAATTGGACCAAATTAACATTATAATGCATGTAGAATCATTTAAACCTCATTTCTAACTTTAAGGAAAGTTTTCAATATTTTTCCCTAATTTTCTCAAGGTAGCCAAATACCAAAGGTCACTATAGATCAAATTTCCAACTTGATTCGAACATGAATTCAATGGATTAGTTAAACATGGATAGTAAATAGGTGTGGACTAATTTAGTAAGTTAGGCATATATGCATGCTTATAAATGTTGTTGAGTACATCTCTGGGTATATACTCATGAAGGTTCATATTATTATTAAAACAAATTAAATTGATTCTAATGAATTGTTAATTGATGTGAGGTACATGTTCTGATGAGAATGAATATATGATAAGAGTTAAATGAAGCTAGTAGTATCGCTAGATTCGGGTATTCCATAACTTTGGAATAACTAGGTGAGTGTAGTTGTTTGTGTCTCGGGTGACACAGTGCCATTCTGAAGTTATCATTTTTTGTAACTAAAGTGTTGAATGGTTGTAGATGGAGTTTATTACTCATTTACATCGTGCATAGAGCTCAATTAGAGCAACTTATTGGGAAATGGAATACATTCCTAGCATGGCATTCTTGATAAAATGTTTGGTATGCATTATATAAATGCTTGTGCTTTGCCATGATTGATTATGTCTATGTTATTGTATGTTGAGCCTGGAAGATACCATTGATTAAAAGATGACATAAAGCTTAATGATAAATGTGTTCATAGTGTTACAATTTATAAACTCACAAGTTAAAAACACTAACGACCCAATGCATGTTAAAAAGGCATTGATTGAGTAATGAAATGAATAAGTTTACTTGAGGCATAATACCCTTCAAACTTTCTAAAGCATTAAATAATTAAGTTCCCTACAAAGGAAGTCCTTGGACATCTTGGAAAGATACATGCTATTTTTGGACTATGGTTCCTTGTTAATAAAGATCGGTTAATCTATTGGTACTTGTGTACCCTTGTTTTGGTACTTAGTGTACCCCTATTCGGTACTTTATGTACCCCTGTTTAATCCTTGTTGGTACTTGTGTACCCTTGTTTTGGTACTTTGTGTACCCCCTATTCGGTACTTTATGTAACCCTATTCAATCCTTGTTGGATAGAATGGATATGTTTTTGATATTAGCCATTGCTATGTGCTTTGAGCTAAGTATTGCTTGGACCAGTATGGTCAAACTCAGAACAAATGTATTCCAAGGAAAACCTTATAAAAGACATGAACTCTAAATGAGGCTAAATAAGAATTCTAAGGAAGATGTGAATATGCTATGAAATGATAGTTGACTTTTGGTGAGCATATGGTATGATTGGCTCTTGGTGAGCATATGATATAAGTTTTACAAGAGATGAATAAGTTCTCCTATTTTATGAGGCAATAAACATTAAATTGAACCATTGATAAATAATTGATAAGTTAATAAGGAATCCAAAAGCAAATGAGTATTCGATAAGACTCAGGAAGACTTCAATGTGATAATTCGATCTTTGATAAGATCGATATGCTTTAAAATGAAGCTTGGATAAGCTATTGAACACCATAAATATTACAAAGTTAAGAGACAAATAACAAATGCTAACATATGATAATATATTTGGATGTATGTTCTGTTGTAATTCATGTATTAGATGCTTTGTCAATATTTGTTGACACTACCTCACTTAGGCTATATAAGCCTAATGCATTTCATAATCACACATTGCAGATCAATTAAAGCTTGTGTAAGTTAATCGGGATCAAGGGTTCTAAGTTGTTACTCAATATTCAAATAGAGTTTGGTTCTATCTTATTCAGCACTCCTAGTATGGTGGCACTATGTTTTCGTTGATGCAAGTAGTGCATCCTTTTGATATATATGATTTATATATATGTTACAATATTTGTAATTAAGTATGTTAACATGGTTGATCATTAGTTATTAGAGTTCAAGCTATGTTAATATGATTTCCAAACAATGTGCTACTAATCGAATGCTGTTAATTTTGTTCGGGGTTTTATAGTTTGGGTACTTGAATGAAGTTTTACTGTGATATTATGTTATTAGATTATGAGAGATTATACTAACTTAAAGGATATTAGTTTTGTAACATGTTGATGTTATAAAGATATGAACTCGTGCCTTGATTATGATTGATTGGCTAGAATAGATGATCTGATTTGTTGGCTGCGTGAGTTGATGCTTGTGTTAGAAGTTAATGTCGTGTTCGAAAGAGTATTAACATGATTGGTGTGAAAGTTAGACTTTTAGTAAATATGAGTGTTCAAGAATTGAGTGGTGACCTTTTTGTGTAATCAATAGAACAATTTGAATATTTAAAGCCATAATGAAGAAAATTTTGATGTGTATTAAGCCCTAAAACAAAATGTGAATTATGTTAGTAAGTCTCTCTACAAGTTCATAACCTTTCTATTAACCTATTGAATTGATAATTGAATAGATCTATTAGATGACAAATTCCCGAGTAACTCTCTATATTGATTGATTATGCGTATATTTGAAACATTCATGAAGTAAGTATGTTTGATGTGCTAAATAATAATTCTAACTTGTATGATTTATCTAGTAAGATGATGATAAGTTAAGTTAATATTATTTTGATAGCACGTTGATAACTGTTTCATAATTGAGAAGACATTCACTGTTAGGGGATTGATCACTTATATGGATAATGGTTTAGGTTATAAATAGTTGGTAAAAGATGCTTGGAAGATAAGCTTGGTGTTGTTATTGGTAATAATTAGTAGATAGAGGATAAGAAAAAAAAAGAATTTTACTAACATGTCGTGTCTTATTTGGAAAATGTTTTAAAATTTATTGTAACAAGCTCTAACTTGTAAGTCAAGTTACAATTGTGCGTTTGTTTTAACACTCTAGGCTCGATTTACTACTAAGTCGGGTTGAGGGCGATACATAACACAAGCTTATACTTTCAAGTATAAGTATAATACTTGATCAATAATATGATTTTCAAGTCAATATCAAATCAGAAGTCCTTTCAAAGGAAGTACGCACCTTTTTCTTATCTTAATATTACATGCTCCACTAGTTAAATAAATCAATAGGATTAATTGAAACAACAACCAAGATTCTAGGAACAATTTTACTCTATTCAAAACTCTAAACTACATTCACCTCTTATCCGGTGTTACGGGATACCTGAATCCTGAATTATATCTTATTATTCACTCAATCCTTTCCTAGCTTCCTCTAGGTCTGAGTATAACAAAAATTATAATTATATATATTAGAATCAATTCAACCCTTCAGCATACACTAAGCAAGGCAGTTTATTCACACACATTCGGTCAACCAAAGCTGTCCAATTAAACACACAAACACACCAAGCAAGGCAAATAACATTTACACACATTAAACCATTCAAATCTGACCATTTTACTTTCAATTAAACAAATCTTCTCTAGAAACTATTATACTCACAATTGACCTTGAAAAATAGTCCCTTTGTGACTATTTTTTAACTAAAATAGTCTACTTAATTAGTTCCCACAAGTTAACATTATAAAACAGTCCATAATTGCTCAACTATTCGAAACAACTTCTATCCTCTCGATTCTGATTTCAAAACATCCCAAAACTATTCCACCTTTAAGTTCATATTCAAAACAATTTATCATGCTTTAATTTCATTCATTTATGTACAAAAATCTGAACAGATTTCTCATATGTAAAATTATTCATTCGAAACAATCTTTATTTCTAGTTTTACAGTTTAGACAACCCATATTTTCACTACCAAGTTAACTATCTTTAAAGAGCCCCTAATTTTCACAAATATGCACAAATGTGAATGAATTAATTCAGCATATCTTCAAGTACTCAAAAACAGTCCCAATCATGCATTTTACACATGCTTACACATTAAAGATCATCCTCTAAGGCTCTTAAAATATATCTATACAGTCCAATACACTCATATCCTAATTCAAATATATGTACTAACAATCTCAAAACAACTCATGGATATCAAAACCATGTAGTTTGCTAACATCTTAATTTAGTTAAATAAAACAATCAAAATTTTCATAACAAGCAAAAGATCAAGATGGTTACCTTACTATCTAGAATTCAAACAATTGAGATTCAACAATCCAAGCTAAACTCCCATCCAACATGAGCTATCTCTCTCTAAATTTTCCTTACATTTTCTTGTTTTAATTTGGAAAGGAAGATAAATTTTTTTTTGGGGGGAGGGGGTTGCTTTCTCTTCCAACAACAGGTCCCAACAATCTCCTCACTAATCTCCACATGTTCTCAACCATATGACATGTGTAAGGACCCTCCAAAGGTTTCCATTTTACATTCAATCTTTAGAATTTACTAAATATTAATTTTATTCTTTTGCAATATAACTCCTTAATTCAGTCAATATGCTCTTTGAGTTCCCTCATACCTTTATTCATATAAAATGAAAATGTAGGGTATTACACATCTTTATATCAAGCAAGCTAAGTTACCAATAATTAATGCCATACTACGAGGCTATGTTTTGAGATGTTACAATTCTCCCCTCCTTTTAAAAGAAATCCATCCCCAAATTTCTGCAATGAAAACAAATTCTCATTTTTAAGCTCAAAATATTTTCATATATTCTGAATTTCAAGCAGAGTAAACCATTTGTATTGGTTACAAGTCGCCAATACAAAACAAGAAATTTAACTCAGAGGTGGCACACTAGCTTATGAATATGCAATGAGCCCAAATTTATTCTGAGAATCGACTAAACCATACTTTGATACCAATTTGTAACCCCCTTTACCCGGCCTAGAAGAATGATCGGCATAAAATGTTTTACCAAGCAAACCTTCCACTACTTTCAATCAAACAAAACCAAAATTGAAATTGACCGAACTCATCTAGTAAAAAATGGAGTAATTTAAAACCTTTCAATACGAAATTGAATTTTATTCTCAAACTTAACTCAGAAGGGCATATATCTTTTATACTCATAACATGAGCCACTAAGATTACAATTTTACCATTGTTATTCGATTACTATTAGAACTAGAAATTCAATTAGGAATTCAACAACCTTTATATGAGCACATAAACAAATTTTCTTTAGCTATCCTAACAGATAATAACAAGTAGTCTCAACTGAAAATATTATGAGTTGAAAGCCACATTCAAAGTTATAATGTAATCTACCGAGAAGCTCAAGGTTATTAAATCCTTTCACTTACAAGGACTAATTTGAAAATCAATAGGTATAAGAGAACGGACAAATGATCTCCTTAATAACTATATAATTATCTGATTCACTAATTAGTCTCCTTTATTCACTTGATCTTTGGGACTATCAATATTATCTGTTAGGCATTAAGAAGAGTAAATTCATGTTATAACCTCCTGTCATGAAAGTATATAATTAACCATGAGCTTAGACTAACCCAAACCCATTTAAGACTAACAAATATCTTATTTGTACTATATGTATGCATGCTAGTACTTTACTAGATAATTAACCATATTATGCTTATTTTTCTATCGATCCGGGCTATCATACTATCTATAAACAACTATGAGAGAAGTTATTAGCAAGCAACCACAAAGAATAAATGGCCCATTACAAATTATATATACACACATATAATTAGAGAGGGTATAAAGACCAATATATACATAACGACCTTGTGCCACCTACTAGGAGTTTCTAAGAAAACTACGAGCATAACTCTTAAACCAAATATCATGTCCGAGCTGGGGGTACTTTGTAAACTGATCACATCCTTTATATGCATTGATTGACCCTGGTTCTACTTACTCTTTTATAAGCACCATTGTAGTTAAGAAGTATAATATGTCTTTCGAACCAATAGCATCGAGAATTTTTGTAAGCAATCCCTTAAGAGATTGCGTCACCGTAAGGGTAGTGTGCAAGAACTGCCTCTTATTGATCCAAGAAATTCCTTTTTCCGGCTAATTTGTTGGCTTTACCGATCCATGAGTTTCATGTCATCTTAGGTTTAGATTGGCTTAGTGAGCATCAAGCCTGGGTAGATTGTTGTAAGAGGAAATTGTACCTTCGGGGTCTAGGTAAGGAAAGTGTTGTATTGATGAATGCGAGGAATCCCTCATTATATGCTTTGACGTTGGAAACCAAAGGCGAGTCTTGTAGAGTTACCATGAGTTCTATATTTTGTACACATTCCTGCCCATATTATTGTTGTTCTTAAGCTCGTTTAGGCATATGTAGGTTCATTGCATGCATTATAACAGTATCTTCTCTTTCACCATGTTTTTATTGAATATTCTATGTTTGGTTGAGAAAAGTTACTGTTTTTGTTAGTTTATATTTTCAGGTGCTATAGCTAGGAGAGGAGAGGAGAGGACAGGAGAGGACAAGAAAGTTGGAACAAAAGGACTTGTACTGAAGCAGTTCCAGATGCCGCCAAGGCTGATGTCGAAGCAACATTGCCGCCATGTGCCACCCAGGCAAGAGTTACACCGACTTAGCCAAGATGGGTCGCGATTTAAAGAGGGCAATTTCCTGAGCCCAATGAGCCCAATCTTGCAAATTTTTGAAGCATATAGCAGACGGTAGAGCTGATCCAAGATCGATAAGTAGGATCACTTATCCTTACTTGCAGAAGAGGCAACATCCAAAGAGTCTATAATTAAGTAATAAAAGACCATGTATGTAATGTAATTTACTTTTAGAACTCCTACTTCAAGGAGGATTCAAACCTAGGCCATGAGCTCTATATATACCAAATGTATGTAAGGGTATAGGGGCATGACGAGGGTGAGGGGATGCGAGCTTGAGTAGCCGCACAACATAGATGTAGTTAGATAGATTGGAGTTGTTGGGGGTCGCGACCCAACTCTCCTAGGGTTTAGGCGCGTGTATGTAAAGTAGTTTGAGGGAAACAATTATAATAGTTTTTAGTTGTTTTCAATAAAATTCCAAAGCATGCTTAATCTATGCTCTTTGTTCTTTCAATTAGTCTACTCTAGTCAGTTGAAGAGAAAATCCATTTTGTCGGGCACGAAAGTGCAAGGCTCAGGAAATGGTTAAGCATGGTCACAACCTATTGGGGCGTGACTAACTTGGTTCCACACTAGTCCACAAGTTTCAGCGACTAAGAAGGATCACCAATCGAATGGATTTGTCTGTGTTAGGTTGATGCTGAGATTGCTAGGTATTGCCTACATCAATTGAGTGTTCGAGCATCCTAGCCTAGAAATAGGAGGGATCACTGTCGACTATCCTGTTGAACTTGGAATGTCTGCCAGACTTGCCGCCAGGACTTCTTTTCGTTCCACCTACCGAGACAGTACACTTATGCAGTGGTAGTGACCTGCTGTGGCCGCGTGACAGGGTCATAGTTTGTCGCCCGCCATACTCGCCGAGGCAACAATTCATGGCAGCGCAAAACATACTCAGACTTTACAATGCAGTCTACATGCTATTGTGCTGCATTTGTCTCACCCAATCTATCGCCAAAATGTCTCTCTATCATTCCTCTCATCACTATCTTTATTTTACTTGTGTTTTTATATTTCCACATCTTGAAGTTTAATTGAGCATTTACTAAATCTTTGTGCAAGAAACCAGTTATAGGAGCTGCTCCAATCCCTGTGGGAGACGATATCTTTTATACTATAACTTGACAAGAGTGTGCACTTGCGCTCATAAATGGAGAACACACAAACACTTTACAAGTTTTCGGCGCTGTTGCTGAGGATTGGCAACAGTAGCTATGTTTGAATTTCTGCACTTCTATTTTAGTTTTTGCACATTAAGTCTCTTTTCATTTATTTGCTAAAAAAAGTCTCTTTGTTTTCTTTGGTGTATGCCCCGCCAGGGCAGCAAGGACGACATTAACATCAACCTGATGAGGGAAAGGACTTGCCCAGATGAAAAGTCAAACATAAAGCCATTAGGAAGTGGTTATTCTTGGGGAAAGCGTAACGTAACATAACCCAATTTTTTTAATTATTCTTTTTTATTTTTACTTATTTTTATGCATTAAGATTAGATGTAATTTTTATTTAATTCTTGTATTTAATTTATTTCAAGTTAGGAATGAAGGAAAGATCAAGAAAGTTGAAAGAATAAAGGAGAGGCCCAACTAGCGGCCAAGACAGCCCAAGGCAGAAAAGCATAACGGCTAGTAGCTTCAAAACGGCTAGCCGCAACGGCTATATTTGCCACAACGAGTAGAACGAATATCTGTGTAAAGGCTAGAATCCCGTTATTCGCATCGCACTTATTGCCACCCATTGACAGCGTGCCCGCTAAGGCAGTAGAGAGAAGTGGCTACATAAAGCCAACTATTCTCTCCCCGTTCTCAACTTTTCTTTCTCCTTTACTCTGAATTCTTTCTGCAATCTTTGCTTCCAAGATTTCCCTTGCTTTATTTTATTTCACATTCTTTCTTTTCATTCTTTAGGAAATACAACCATCCCTCAAACTATGGCCTCATCACAGCAACCCGCCGCCACCTCTAAAACCCCTTACAAAAGGTTTTTGAACCCTGCTGTCGAGGAGACCTACAAGAAACACTATAGAGAGCGGCAACAATGGGAGGAGATGAGTTTCCAATACACCCAATCTTATGAGGATTTTGGCTTGGAACCTCCTTATTCAAAAAGATCCACAACATGGGCTGGGATCAGTTCACACGGCAGCCAGAAGGAATCAACAACAATCACATGCGACAGTTCTACGCCCACAGACCAACACCGGCAAGCCCTTTCGTGTACGTCCGTGGAGAAGGTGTCACGTTTACTGCTGACATGATCAACAACTTCTACATCATAGAAGTCCGCGTCAATCCACATGAGGAATGGGAGTCCTACTTAACAGTGGCTGACTACAACAAATCAAGAGGGAGATCTGTATGCCAAATACCAAGTGGCTAACAAGTAAAAACAACGGGACAGTCAACCGTCGCGATTTGCTGCCGGAGGCAGCCCTTTGGAGTTACTTCGTACGATGCTGCTTGATGCCTAACATGCATAGATCAACAGTCAACTGGCTGCGACTTACCCTCACCCATAGCATAATGATGGGGCGGCAGATCAACGTTGACGAGGTAATCATAAAAGAGGTCTACGCTCAGATAGAGAAACCAAATGCCAAGGGACCTCTCTTCTTCCCTGCACTCATCACTAGCATGTGTGCCAATTTTCGCGTGCCGCCGCACCCAAAGGATAAAATTCTTCCTACCAAGGAAGGATGGACAAGAAGGGTATGCCAGTAGATGATGCATAACGTGGACCCAGAAATACCTTTCACCGCCCCACCGCCGTCTCAAGCTGTCGCCACCCCAGTCGAAGCGGGTAGTACTGAAGCTGCCCTACCGTTCGAAGTGATCCCCCTACTATGCAGCCTACTTGAAAGCTGCCAATGGATCGAGCACAAGCAGGTTATCTTCACCAAATATGTAGCGGACGTGCAAGAGGCCTTTGTGGCTTACTTGTTGGACAAGTATCAGAACCTCAGCTCACATTTTCCCGCCTTTCCCATGGAGTTAGCAACTTCCAAGCCTATCCAGATCACTCCAAGACCAGCTGTTGCTCCTGCCGCTGACGATAGCGAGGGGCCGCACCATCACCCCAAGAGAAGAACTTCTCCAACCCTTATCCAACCATATGACCTCTGCTCCTCATCAGAATTAGAGAAGGAGGAGGAAACCACTACTGCATCCCAGTAGCAAAAGGGGTCGCTTCCAAAGACGTCGACGACTCAGACATGAAGATCTCAGACTCCTTTCATGATGAACCAGCGGAGGCAGATAGAAAGAGAAAGCGGCCAGCAACAGATCCCCAGGGTGGAGGAGCTGAAAAACAATCAAAGAAGCCCACCCCTAGCTGCATCCATCCGCCGCGTAGCAAGAAGAAGAGCCCAGCTGACAGACCATATGCTACGCCCCACCTTGTCTTGCCCGCCTCCTCAGCATCCTCCTCTGACGCGGAAGCAACAGAGGGGAACTCCCTCAGTCTATAGCACCATTTTTTTCTTTTCTTTTTAACTTTTATGTTTTGTTTTGTTTTCATTCTTTATGCTTTATTTTTATGTTTTTAATTTTTCTTTTTATGTTTTGTTTTTAATTTTTGATTTGTACAGGCATTGAGGACAATGCCAGTCTTGAGTTTGGGGGGAATTAGTCCTCTTTGTTTTAGGTTCATTTAGTAGCATTTATATGCATATGTAAATTCTTCCCCCTAGCACTTAATGAAATAGAAATCTTTAGCTTAAAAACTTGTGCCTATGATAGATTAGCCGACTACTTATATTCGTACCATTCTAAAAAAAATTAATCTAACTATGGGAAGAAGCATGAAAAATAATTAGAATTTTTTTCTTTTTTCCTATTATCTTATAATGTCTGTTAAATGCCGAATTTTGCTTGAGTTTTGAGTTTAACACTGCCTGCCTTACTTAATATAAATTTATTGATTAAACGCAGGTTTGCCGCCACGGCAACACATGGCAGCACATAAAAAATGATGAAAAACCTAGAGGTGCCCGAAACAGGCTCTAGGAAGGATCATGAGCAAGGACACTCTGCTGCTATCAAAGTCCACGTATCTAAACCAAGGGACGGACAAATTAGCAAGAGTGGATGAAAGTCTTCACAAGATGACTCTATTCAAAGGGTTTAGAGTTTCATAGAGTGCACCTATCTTAGCTTCAGACCCGAAGAATAGTTGTGATGAGCTGAAGCCCTAAAAGCCATGATCAGAAAAAGAAAACAAAAGTGCCCAATTGTGCTGCCAAGGCAGCAACTCATATCTTTTCTAGTAATTTAATTATTTTAGGCATTCTTTGTTAACTTAATTATTTCAACATATTTAGCATGAATACAGACCTGCACACACTACACTGGTGATAAGAAAATTAAAACCTAAGTTATTTCATGCCATTCCCTATCACATAAAAATAGGTGTCACGGCCTTGAGGTAAGAAATCAAGTTAAAGGTTAATGCTTCTATTAATTTTGTGCTAAAGGCAAATTTACTGGCTAGGTTGCATTGTTTGAGGACAAGCAATAGTTCGTGTTTGGGGTGTGTAGAGTGACCACGAGTTCTATATTTTGTACACATTCATGTCCGTATCATTGTTGTTCTTAAGCTCATTTAGTAATATGTACGTGCATTGCATGCATTATAACAATATCTTCTCTTTCACAATGTTTTTATTGAATATTCTATGTTTGGTTGAGAAAAGTTAGTGTTTTAGTTAGTTTATATTTTCAGGTGCTATAGCTAGGAGAGGACAGGAGAGGAGAGGACAAGAAAGCTGGAACAAAAAGAGCTGTACTAAAGCAGTTCCAAATGCCGCCAAGGACGCTGCCGAAGCAACATTGTCGCCATGTGCCGCTCGGGCAGGAGTTACACCGACTTAGCTAAGATGGGTCGCGATTTAAAGAGGGCAATTTCCTGAGCCCAATGAGCCCAGTCTTGCAATTTTCAGAAGTCTGTAGCAGCCGGTAGAGCTGATCCAAGATCAATAAGTAGTACCACTTATCATTACATGCAAAAGAAGGCAACGTCCAAAGAGTCCATAATTAAGTAATAAAGGAGTCTGTATTTAATGTAATTTACTTTTAGAACTCCTACTTCAAGGACGATTCAAACCTAGGCTATGAGCCCTATATATACCCAATGTATGTAAGGGTATAGGGGCATGACGATGGTGAGGGGATGCGAGCCTGAGTAGCCGCACAACAGAGATGTAGTTAGATAGATTGGAGTTTTTGGGGGATGCGGCCCAACTCTCCTAGGGTTTAGGCACATGTATGTAAAGTAGTTTGAGGGAAACGATTGTAATAGTTTTGAGTTGTTTTCAAAAAAATCCCAAATTTTGCTTAATCTATGCTCTTTGTTCTTTCAACTAGTCTACACAAGTCATTTGAAGAGAAAATCCATTTGTCGGGCACGAAAGTGCAAGGCTCACGAAAGGGTTAAGAACGGTTACAACCTGTTGGGGACGTGACTAACTTGGTTCCACACTAGTCCACAAGTTTTAGCGGCTAAGAAGGATCACCAATCGAATGGAGTTGCATGTGTTAGGTTGACGCTGAGATTTCTAGGTATTGCCTACATCACGTGAGTGTTCGAGCATCTTAACCAATAAATAGGAGGGATCACTGTCGACTATCCTGTCGAACTTGGAATGTCTGCCAAACTTGCCGCCAGGACTTCTTTCCGTTTCACCTGCCGAGATAGTACACTCCTGCAGTGGTATTGACATGATGCTACCACGTGACATGGTCGTAGTTTGACGCACTGTAACCCCCTTAGCTCGGCCTAGACGTTTGACCCGAACTACGAAGATTACACGGGGAAAACCAAAGTCAACCCAAAAGTCAACCTTCATTAACGACCCTTTTTTATTTTAATCTTGTTTAGATGCACATTAAGCCTATGTGAATACTCACGAATCATGGAAGAGAAAGGCACATCGATCGGAAAACATTTAGGGACTCAATTGCACCAATTATGCGTTTAGGGACCAAAATGTAATTTTTGGAAATTAGAATGACTTAGCTGATTTTAGGTTTACCAATTTGAAATTAATCATGTTACATGCTTCTCTGTCAAGTTTCAGCTTAAAAAGGCATTCCAAGCTCAAGCAATTGCATCCACAACATTCGGGACTAAAATGTAAAGCATGGAAACTTAAAACAATTCAAAACAGCATCCAACGGTCAACTGTATCGGAACGCCCACCCTTCGTACAGAAATACCCGCATCGAAACGGTGTTGACCGTTTCGGTACGCGGGTATGTTCCGAGACCAGTATCGAAACAGGCTTCACCAGTAGCCAAACTATTTCGAAACTGCTTCATCCGTTCCGAACCACCATGGCCATTACAGGCCCCCGTTTCAGAACAGGTGAGGGTGTTTCGATACACCTTGCTCAGTGATAGCAGAAATTTTTAGTTTTTGACATTTGAAGCCGTTCATACACACCTCAATGAGCATCAAAACATACTAACAATTCATTTAGCCACTAAGGAACATATTTGAGGCCCCTAAACTAGAGCATCGCATCCAACACAAAAGCACACAATCTAAAGGCATGCTCCCTAGTCTCAAAACTAATATAAGCAACCAAACCTCAAACCAAACATTTAGAACCATTTACAACCCAAAAATGCCCCCATAAACATGCCACAAACTTAGGGAGTTCAAAACATATCTCCCAAATACAACCTTGGTTTCCCATTGCCATATATCAAAACTAAAGTGTATAAAAACATCACCATACATGAGCTTTGTATTTCCTTGGATGTTCTTAACCTTCTCGCTGCCCAAAATCACCTCAATTATCTGCATTATTGGTAAAAGAGAGCGTAAGCATAATTGCTTAGTGAGGCGTGCTCTAAAGAAAACCAACACAATAATGCATTATTCAAAACACTTTCTCAAAAGCCTTTTTCTACAACATGCTCATTCTATGTCATGCTTGAAAACCATTCAAAGCAACTTCTCATTGAAAACACATGTACCTCAATTCTATCTCATGCATTTAAACCAATGCAAATCTCATGGCAAAGCCAAACTCATGCTTGTAAAACCAAAGCATTTCATATACAAATCTCATATGCATTTCTCATATCATAAACCATCTCATCAAAGGTACATGTGAATCAAAAGCATTTTCATATATTATATTGGCATTTCACATCTCATTATTACTCGGATATGCAGACAACATTCTCTAACCACTAGACGCTTCCGGTGGAATCTCACATCACCGTACTCACTTGTCTGGTAACATAATTTCCGGTGGAATATCTCATCACCGTACTCACATGGCGGAATCTCTCATCGCCACAAAGCTTGGGTATTTCACCAAGTCCTACCCGATGGAATGCCCATCATCGGTTCTCTCCCTTTGGATTAAACCATAGAGCACGTACGAATTTTTAGTTTATAGTACACTCTCATCCTATTGATCGATCAATTATATCCGTTAAGTATCTCAACATCTATGCCAATATATTATGTCAAAACATCATCTCACCTACTGTTTTTCATGCAACATTTCCAAATCATTCTCATCTCATTTCAAAACCATAACATTTGCCATGCTTTAAAACAAAAGCTCAAATCTCAATTATGCAACATGTTATTTCATGAAATCATTTCAAGCATCATCTCATGCTACAATCATGCATAAAAACAGTAGGAATTTATCTATCTCAAACCATGAGCATGTAAAAGCATTTTACAGGCAACCACCATATTTAAGAGTGCAATCTAGCCAATACTTACTTCCGGACTTAGGAAGGTGTTTCAAACCTTTCCTAAATCCCCAAACCTTATTTCATGTCCCTCAATGACTTCTAAACCATTCGCACTCATCGATTACGTTTCGCTTGCTCGCCGAAATGCTATCTAGGCTAACAGATCAACACCAAATGCGTCCAAAGATGTCTCCCTTGTTTATAACACATAAGAGCAGAGGATTAATGCATCATCATGCATTGAAATCATCAGCCACACTCCTAAACTCGCTGCTCTACTCACAAACCACATTTCGACTACGAAACACAACCGAAATCATCTCCAAACTCTTCCATAAACAAAGACCAGCCAAGATCTACAACTTCTAATCATTTCTAAAAATCAATCAACATCAAAAATCACCACAAACTCGTCCTTATACCTCCAACTGTAACATAACACCAAAACCACCCCATAAACCATCATTCTAGCATGCAAAACTTAGGAACCCAAGCCTATTCGGGATTTGTTTGATAAAGCCTCATTTATAACATCAATTAACATCCAAAATACATTAGAAAACAACCTCAAAATAGAGCCTAACCATCAACCACGAAAATCATCAAGATCTCTCCAAAAATCTTGAGTTTTAAGACAATTTCTTGTTTCTAACATTAAAGCAACTCAAAAATCATTAACAAAGGATTGATAACTTGGGAATTTCAGTAAAGAACTAATCATTAGATGAGAAGGACGACGCTTACCTCTAATGGCTGATTTCTCCTTGAATTGGGCAAGTTTTCTTGAAATTCCAATGTAAAAACAATAGGTTTTGACGAGGAAAAGATTAGGAATCAAAAGGAGATTGAAATCTCATCAAAATGAATGAAAATCAAAGGTGAATTGCTGGAGGAAATGTGTTTGGCTGAAAAGAATTTGAGAGAAAATGAAAAAAGAGAAAATTGATGAAAAGTAGTTATGAAAAGTCAAAGGTAGTTTCCTTTTAATTAATCGTTATTTTCCTTTAATTAAAACATTAATAAAATCACCCAAATTAAGAATAAATCTGATTAAAAACATTTTGGTAAAATTAGCTCCTTAAAGAATCAAAGTTTCAATCCTTTACAAAACAATCACTATTTAACTTTGTAAAAACTACGATTTGGTCACTACACCGAAATGTAGTATTTCCAAACCTTATTTTGTAAAATTGATTTCACCATAATCGTTCATATATTGAATGAGGATTTTTAGATATTTTTCCATATTTTTAAAGAATCCCGAACTAGGTGTTCCTTAAACCTCCCTTTAAGATTCGAACTGTTTATGACCAGTCCGATTCGGACTCTAAAACATCTAGGCCCAAATTTGGGGTGTTACACGCCCGCAATACCCGCCGAGGTAGGAATTCATGGCAGCACAAAACATACTCATACATTACAATGCAGTCCACATGCTACTAATCTGCATTTGTCTTACCCAATCTATCGCCCACATCTCTCCCTATCATTCCTCTCACCACTATCTTTATTTTACTTGTGTTTTTATATTTCCACATCTTGAGATTTAATTGCGCATTTACTAAATCTTTGTGTAGGAAACCAATCATAGGAGCTGCTTCAATTCCTATGGGAGACGATATCTTTTATAATATAACTTGACAAGAGTGTTCACTTGCTCTCATAAATGGAGAACACCCAAATGCTGTACAGATCTCAACTGCGAGACATTGACACCGTATGTGAATTTCTTGGTGTCTTCCCTGCTAAACTTCGTGGATTGTCCCCAACCCGTGAGGTAGAGTTTGGCATCGAGGTGCAACCTGTGAATGCTCCAGTTTCCATTGCACCATATCGCATGGCAACTGTGGAATTAAATGAATTAAAGGCTCAAATTCAAGAACTGTTAAGCAAGGGTTTCATTCAAATGAGCTCTTCGCCTTGGGGAGCATTGGTTCTCTTTGTAAATAAGAAAGATTGTTCTATGCGATTGTGTATTGACTACCGACAGTTGAATAAAGTAACCATCAAGAACAATTATCCATTGCCTAGAATAGACGACTTGTTCGATCAACTAAAGGATGCCTCCGTGTTTTCTAAGATCGATTTAAGGTCGGGCTATTACCAAATGAGAGTTAAGGAGTGCGACGTACCGAAGGCTGCTTTCCGTACTAGATATGGACACTACGATTTCTTGTTGATGCCCTTTCGGTTAACCAATGCACCGCCAACCTTTATGGATTTGATGAATCGGGTTTTTAGACCCTATCTTGATAAATTCGTAGTGGTGTTTATAGATGACATATTGATTTACTCCAAGAAAGAAGCAGAACACTGAGATCATCTTCGTATCGTGCTTTAGACCTTAAGAGAGAAGCAGTTGTATGCGAAGTTCTCTAAGTGTGAGTTTTGGCTCACCGGAGTTGCCTTTCTAGGACATATCTGTAGCTTCGGGTATTCAAGTGGACCCGAAGAAAATCCAAGCTATTGTAGATTGGCACCCACAAAAGAACATCGGTGAAGTAAAAAGCGTCATTGGGCTTGCTAGCTATTATCGAAGATTTGTGAAAGGGTTTTCTATGATAGCCGCTCCTTTAACCAAGTTATTGAGAAAGGAAGCTCTTTTCGTTTAGACCGAGGTTCAACCATGAAGTTTTGATCAATAGAAGTAAGTATTGACCCATGCACCAGTCCTAACGCAACCCGAGTCCGGAAAAGACTACACAGTTTACAGTGATTCATCATACCTCGGATTAGGATGTGTATTGATGCAAGAAGGAAAAGTCATCGCTTATGCTTCTAGACTACTCAACCCGCACGGAATGAATTATCCCATCCATGACCTTGAATTGGCTGCAATTGTCTTTGCATCGAAAATCTGGAGACATTACCTCTACAGTGAAAACTATTATCTCTTTATCGATCTTGAAAACCTTAAGTACCTATTGACTCTAAATGAGTTGAATCTTCGGCAAAAGAAGTGGATCGAACTCCTTAAAGATTACGATTTTTTCATTGATTACCATCCTAGCAAGGCCAATGTTGTAGCTGATGCACTCAGCCGCAAACCTTTGCACGGTAAGCCTTGACAGTGAATATGGAGCTATATGTATTATGTGGTACATTAACTCATAGTAATTTCATTGTATTGTACCCCCTCGAGCAATTAACGCTCACTTCCGACTTCGGAAGCATCATTGTCTTGTAGCTGAACATCAAGTTTAGTCTACTATCGTTTCGCGAATCAAGTATTTGCAAGAGCAAGATCCTAAAATTCAATCCATTGTTTCTAAGCTATCGGACAACCCCAACTTCATAATTAATTCTAAAGGACTCTTGTGTTTTCACGACCGGGTCTGTGTACCTAATGATGAATCTCTTCGCACTGATATTATCTCAGAAGCTCATTCGAGTTATTTTTCCGTTCACCCTGGGACTATAAAGATGTATATGGACCTACATGAACTTTATTGGTTGCCAGGAATGAAGCAGGCCATAGTTGATTACATTTCAAAATGTCTCACGTGCCAACGTGTTAAGGTAGACCATTGTGCTCCTACCGAATAATTGCAGCCTATTGATCCACCGAAATGGAAGTGGGAAAATATCACTATGGATTTCGTTAGCGGTTTACCTTTAACTCCTGCGAAGCATGATGCCATATGGGTCATATTAGATCGTTTCACAAAGTCAGCTCAATTTATACCGGTTAGAATGGATTACGATCTTCCTAAATTAGCTGATTTGTACATCAAGGAAGTAATCTGACTCCACAGAGTACCTAAGTCTATTATCTCCGATCGAGATCCTCGATTTGCATCTTAGTTTTGGAGAACCTTACAAGGAGCTCTGGGCACCATAGTTAATCTTAGCACAACCTTTCACCCTCAGTCTGACGGCCAATCAGAAAAGGGTAATCCAGATCTTGGAAGATATGCTTCAATCATGCATCATAGACTTTGGTGGAACTTGGGAGAGATCTTTACCCCTTGTTGAATTTGCCTACAATAATAGTTACCAAGCATCAATCCAAATGGCCTTATATGAAGCATTGTATGATAGGCGATGTAGAACTCCTTTGTGTTGGTCAGAGCATGATGAGGCGAAGATATTAGGCCATGACTTACTTCGCGAAACCAAAGAACGGGTTGCTATCATTCATGATCGTTTCAAGGATGCCTTTGATCGAGAAAATGTATATGTTGTTCTCAAGAGAAGAGACATCAAGTATGAAGTTGGTGAAATAACCTTCCTCAAAGTATCACCGTGGAAAAAGGTTTTAAGGTTTGGCAAGAAGGGAAAACTGAGACCCCGATTCATTGGACCCTTTAAAGTCATTGATAGAGTTGGCCCCATGGCATATCGACTGTTGTTTCCCTCTGAATTAAGTAAAATCCATGATTTTTTTCATGTATCGATGCTTCAGAAGTATCGTTCGGATCCTTCGCACATTGTGGAACCGGAATCGGTGAAAATTTGACCAAATCCATCCTACGAAGAGAAACCAGTTCAAATTCTAGCAAGAGGGGTCAAGAGGCTTCACAACAAAACTTTACTGTTAGTTAAAGTGCTCTGGAGGAGCGACAACGTTGAGGAAGCCACTTGGGAACCTGAAGAGACCATGAAACAACAAATTCCACATCTCTTCGATTCATGTAAAAATTCGAGGACGAATTTTTCTTAAGGGGGAGAGTTGTAACACACCAAAATCCGGTCTAGTCGGAATTAGGTTCCGGTGATCGGAAATCTCATATTGATAGAACCCAAATATTGTAATGGCTAGTTAATTATTGATATCAGACTCTAATTGAGCTAAAGTATTGTCATATGACTTTATCGAAAAATATTGAAACCTATATAGTGGCTAAATTGACAAAAATGCATGTTGGAGGATGAAACTATAGTATAGTCAGAGTTGAGGGACTAATCTTGCGATTAGCCTCTCCAAAATTATATTTCCACCTACGTGGATAAATTTATGAGCTTTCCTTCAATTGAAGGAATAGATAGGCAAAAGGGAATAAGAGACTTACCCGAGAATATTGAAAGCAAGCACCTTCTTCTTCATCATCTCCTTCCTTGACGCATACACCTCCAATAGAGATAGTTTTAAGATTTTCCTTTCCTTCGTATTATTGATATCAAATCATTGCTATCAATCAGGTAAGCTATATTCCTCAATCAGTTATTGGATGAGTTGAGTAAAATCATAAGCTAGGGTTTTGATCATCCATGGATATTTCATCGTTGTTGTCTATATTGAAAATGGCTATCGATTTTGATATCGTTGTATTGATTTTGATACCGCATTATCAATCCTAATAATCTCCCTATTGATTTCATAGCTCAAATTAACGAAAAGGAGTATCCATCAAATTCACTAAAGGCTAGGAACAAGGGAGTTGTCATCCGAGAGCCGTAGGAGCATCGAATTAGTAAGGTGAGTGTAGTCGGAGTCTTGAGATTAGGTGAAGAGCCTTCCCGAATCTTTTATTGTTATTTTCGATCATATCGCTAACAATATCGTTGAAGAAGTTTGCTTTGGATTGTTAATCGGATTCAATGGTAGGTGTCGGTAAGTTGTTATTGAGTATCATACATAGTTATTGGCATCGCTATTATGCATTGTCATCGACATGATTAGTGTTATTGAAATGTTGTAAAGAAATCATCGGATATTGATATTAAAACATGGCATATTGTTAATGAAACATGTTTACTATTGATAATATTGAAGTTATTGGTCATCGAAATTCTCATTGAACATTGAATATGGATACGAACATTGAAATGTTGGATTTGAATGGATAATGGATACAATTGGCATGCCATATAATTCATGAGCTCAGTGTACGGGTGGACCACGGTCCTAAGGCTACAACCTATATTGATTTGGCAAGGCGGATGTATGTATATTGATATTGGTCATATTGGCGAGGCGGTGGGACTAGACCATTCATTGATTTGTGGAGGCGTAGGAATTCGCGTATCCACTATCTTGATTCAATCCAAGGGTTAATGATGAAATTAATATGTTAAACATTGTACATTGATGCATAGTATTGACATTGATGAGTATGAGAACATATATTTAAATACTTGCTACATTGTTGTTCATATTGTTTATGACTACCTCATTAGGCAATGTATTCCTAACGTATCTCATCTCATGCATTTCAGGTTGAAAGATCGTGTGGTGGAATATCGATTAGTCAAGGCAGGACAAGTCACTACAAGCCCTTGAGTAATGTATTTTTACCTTATGAACTCCTAAGAAGGTGACAAATTGTCGAACTAGTCATTTATGCCCATTTTGATATGTTTGTTAGATGACTATGTTGTAATATGGTTGGTGACCCTAAATGGCCTTTTGTTTTTGCTTAAGGTGGTATAAAGTTGCATATTTGGCTCATAAAGGTCAGAACATAGTAAACGTATTCGTGTGGTCATGAAATTTGGCGTGCTAGTAGTTTATATTATTGAAATGTTGTGTCTAAAGTTTCATTGCATTTGGACTTCGTTTGGTAGGTTAATTCGATTAAAAACCAAAAAAAATATGTCATTACAAGTCAGATTGTATCGATACGGGTGATGGCGTATCGATACGATTAAGCAAAATTGGACCATGGGATAAGGCGTATCGATACAAACTTGAGGCCGTATCAAAATAATTTGCCACTGGAATTCCTTTTATCGATACATGTCTATTCTGTATCGATACGGGGCATGCCTATATAAATACGGTCTTAAGGACTAGTCAACTTAGGTTGACCATTGTACACTCGTTTCGAAACAGCCTTAAGGTGCTTCGATACAGGGTTAGTTAAAAGGCATAATCTGACTGTTTGCATTGTTCACATAATGGTCATTGAATTTTGGTGGAATAAATTAAATGAGTAAATGGACTTTAAAGGACATGAAATTTTGCAGGCATGTTCACCGAATGGTCACTGAATTTCAATATAGTATACTCAATTCCATCGAAGGATCCTTAATTTATCAAATTTACAGTTTTGTCCCTAAACTTGTAATAGTTTAAAATTAGCCCGAATTGATTAATTATTGCTTCATAAGGTTTAATTGGACTAAGATGCATTGTGGTAATGTGTTATTGCATATTATTGTTTTAAATATTGATAATAAAATGAAATTTTATCGCACCGATCATCGTATTGATCATCGGTATCACATTCCGACCCGGTTCTCGACCATACCGGGAAGGGGGTGTTACAGTTGGAATAATGAAGAGTCACAATCCCACATTGAGTGGGAAAATACCATGTAAAGGGTATTTATAGTGACCATTCTCCCCTCCATTATTGAGTGATAGAGAAAAATGGGGCAATAAAGCCATATTATATCACTTTTGTACATGAATACTCTAGATATACAAAACTTTATCTTCTAAGAACCAAAGATGAGGCTGAAGACTTTTTTCTTATTTATAAGGCAGAAGTTGAGGATCAGTTAAGTAAGAGAATTAAATGGTTCAGATTCGATAGAGGTGGTGAATATAGATCTAAGTTCTTAAAAGAGGTATGCGAGACGAAGAGCATCATTCAGGAAACCTCAGCTCCCAAGTTTCCTTAATAGAACGGTATAACTGAGAGGAAAAACATAACATTTAAAGAGATTATGAATTCACACCAAGACATTTTGCTAAAATTATGTTGAGCTTTTGAACTAGTGTAATAAGGGCAATGGGGATGTCCGATGTATTGAATGCTAATTATTTTTAGATTTCTTGTTTTGAGCAAGTTTGTGATGCATTTTTGGACTTGTAAATGGCCATTGAGTTTTGATATATGCTTTCTTTTTGAATTTAGCCTTTTGGTACTTTTGACATCTAGGAAGCATGCCTTTAGACCCATAGCTTGTGAGAACGATGCTATGATGATGCTTGTGCTTCGTATATGTGGTCAATGATGTGTATTTAAGTTATATGTACGTTAGGGCATGTGTCAGGATGGTTTTGGAGGGCGTAAAGTGAATTAAACCAATTTTTTTTAAATTGCAGGCCCAGGCATTCTGGAACGCCCTTACTTGTTTCGGAACGGTGGCCTGTAATGGCCTTGGAGTTTCGGAACGGCGAGGCTCGTTCCGGAACATTTTACCTATGTGAACCATCGTATCAAAAACGTGTTTTGTGGGGTTTCGAAACGCACCTGCGTATCGAAACGATCATCTATGTTTCGAAATGAACGTTCCGATACAAGGCTTTCTTTTCCAAAACACTCAACCGTTGGATTTGTATTTGAGTTGTCCCGAGTTCTGTTTCTTGCATTTTGGTCCCTGTTTTTCCTTGCAGGCAATTGAATGAGTTGTAAATGTCTTTTTGAGCTGAAATTTTACCAAGAAGTATGTAGTGAATCTAATTGAAGATTGGTAACTTGAATTTGGTGAAAGCCCTCGTAATTTATCAAATTTACAAAATGGTCCTTAATCCTTAATTGGTTCTAATTAATTGGAAATTGTGTTGATCTCATATTCGCTGCTTGTGTACGAAACACCTACGAACCTAAATTGCATCTAGACAAGATAAAAAGAAAAAAAAGGTTGTTTATTGAGGTAAATTTTTCCAGTTTACTTCAATATTCCCCGTATGATCTGTTCGGTTCGGTCTATCGGTCAGGCCGGGTCGAGGGGGTTACATGTTCGGTACTGATTGTGTCATCATAAGTTTATATGTTGATGATATGTTGATTTTCAGTACTAACATTGAGTCCATTAACAAAACAAAAATTTCTTATCCATAAAGTTTGAGATGACTGATATGGGAGAATTTGATGTAATATTGGGTGTCAAAGTCACCAAAAATGAAAAGGGTTTTTCTTTTAACCAAACACACTATATTGAGAGAGTGTTAAAGTAATTTGACAGTTTTGATGTAATCCCTTTTCGAACACCTTATGACTCTAGCAAGCATCTCTTCAAGAATAAAGGAAGTAGTGTTTCCCAAATCGAGTTTGCTAACATAATTAGGAGTTTAATGTTCTTAATGAACTGTACTCGACCTGATATTGCCTACGCTGTGAGTAGACTAAGTAGATATACCCATAACCTTAGTAATGATCATTGGGTTGCCCTTAAACGCTTACTTTAGTATCTCAAAGGTACTATGGATTGGAAACTTGAGTTTGTTGGCAATCATGATGTTCTAGAAGGATACTATGACGCAAACTGGGATTCTGATAACGATGAAGTAAGCTCTATGAGCGGGTATGTTTTTACTTTAGGTGGAGCACCAATTTCATGGAAATTCGCAAAACAAACATGTATTGCTCGCTCTACTATGGAGTAAGAGTTTATAGCCCTTGACCTAGTTGGGCAAGAAGCCGAGTGGCTCAGAAATTTGTTAGCAGAAATTCTATTACGGGGAAGACCGACTCCTCCAGTTTCCTTACTGTGTGATTCATTGGTTGCGATAAGTGTGGCTAAAAACCAAGCTTACAATGGTAAGAAAAGATACATTCCCATAAGACACGAATATGTTAGACGCTTAATAAGGAATAAAGTACTCTCATTAGAGTACGTGCAATCAGAAAGAAACCTAGCAGATCCTCTAAGCAAAGGGTTAAGCAGGAAACTGGTCCTAGATTCATCGTGGGGGATGGGTTTAAAGCCCATTGGTTGAGGAATTCATGGTGGATATCCAACTTAGTTATCTAAGTTCAATGTGGTCAAATGAAACCGTGGGAAGACTCATACTGTACATTTCTACCTTCCTATCCCTATGATAAATAATGTACATGCCAGGATGAGCATAATTGCTCTTAATAAATTCATAGCCCAATCTTTGGGTAGTCTTAGTGAGAAAGACTTGATGAATTTACCGACTATTGGCTGAATATCTATTCTTAATAAGTTCATAACCAAAAGCTAAGTGGGTAGTCCCTAGTGCGAATGACTAAATGAACTTATCTCTCGAAAAGGTTGAGTTTTACTCAAACTCTTAATGAATTCAAACCCTAGAATTTTGGCGTTCCTTTTGAGAAGAATATGTTGAGTTCACCGATTAATGAGGTTGAATATTTATTCTTAATGATTTCTTATCCCATAGTTGGGTGGTTCATTTATTATGAACTTGAAGAAAATCACCTAACACCTAGTGAGGTTGAGATTATACCATGAGCTCTCAATTATTTCATAGTCATATAAGGATGGTTTTATTGAGACAAACCTGATGAAATGACCTACGTAAGTGAGAGGGGTTAGCCACCTTCTATGAAAAACATTGGACTGTTTTTCTAGTACACTTACTATAATCCTAAGGTAAGATGGCCAAATATATACTTTCGAATATATATATATATATCTTATACATCGAGAACTTTGGTGGATGAAGGGGTTACTTGTGTTATGAGTTTACTCTAATCTTAGAAAGTTCAAGACTAGTTTCACTTGTCTAAGAGAAGAATTTATCATCATCACTATGTATTAGTTCAAGACGCGTTCACTAGTGCTTAAGCAACTAATCTCGCTATCGATCTTCTGATAAGGATATTTTTGTGTTACGGGAAAATTCTTTCACGTTTGTGGGGGAATATTGGAATAATGAAGAGTCACAATACCTCATTGAATGGGAAAATACCAAGTCAAGGGTATTTATAGTGACCATTCTCCCCTCTCTTGTTGAGTGATAGAGAACAATCGGCAATCTCACGCGCCGCCACCGCCACCATTCGTCCGGCACGTCAATCGTGCTTGTGGTAACACATGTCTTCGACACGTCCGCATGCGTAATATCTTTTTATATAAAATTCTTAAGATTTTTTTCTAAGTAAATATAAGAATATGAAAGAATTCTGGGTCAATATCTACTATTTATAGGCTACTTGAGAAACCATACCGTTTAATTTAATTTTCAGAGGATGACAACTGATCACTGTCTTTGATTTCTGAAATTTAAACAGTTTGTAAAATCTTAAAAATAATCTAGACATCTTGAGATCTAGGTTCATCTTTTGAATCAGCTGTCAAAGTAGAATTAATTCAGCAGTTGAAGAGACTTAAACTCAGAGTTAAGGCAGAGTTTAATTTAGGAATTAAATAAGATTTTAATCTGATTCTTTTTGGACGATTTCACCCCTATATTAAGCCTATAAATAGAGAAGCATTGTTTTCTTCTCAACTCACCAATTCACTCATCATTCCTCAAATCCTCTCAAAGCATTCTAAGTTCTCTAAAAGCTTCTACAACGTTCAAAAGGGCAATACCACCGCAGTTCACTCCGGTTTCGGGTGTACGATTCTCGGAGCGACCGTGTTAACCTCGGGGGACAGTTCACCTAACGCAACAATTACATACATCGGGGCGAATTTGTTTTTAAGGCGGTGGTTTTAACCACAACACAGTTACGTTGCTTTATTCCGTTGAATTTACTTTTATATTTTTCAGTTAGCGCTAAAAGTGTAATTTTGCAGTATACTTTCCAACACATACCATGCAATTTGATATATATCATATCTTATCAACGGGATAGAACCTAGCTTATACATCCTCATTTTGCAATTTACCAAATATAGCTTTTCCATCATTTTTATCAATGGGCTAAAATACATCTTATACATTCCCACATATCAATTAATCATTATTCCTTTACTATCACAATAACCCATAAACAAAATGCTCGACTTAACCAAATAAGTCAATTGTGTCTATACGATCATAAGAGAGAGTTTTCTAGCTTAAAAATGGTTACTCATCACAAGATATCTACCTTACGTAATTGGTTTTATTACAAAAGTTAGAAACCTTTATGATTCTCATATGGATCATAACATTTCTTTCATTATATGCAAGTATTCAGTCTAGCATGGATCCAAATTCATGATATTTATCCAATTTAGTTCTTAGCAAATGAATGTTAATCCATGCAATTTTCCAAGTCTATCTATATACCATTTCTAATAGAACATAGTTCTAACTTTAACTCAGGACATTTAGGCCTTCATAAACCAAGGGATTGAAATACAATACATATCAAGGGAATATACATTCAAAATTCTCATTTTAACCTCAAGATTCATTAATATACAATTTAAGTTGTCATGAGCCTTGATAATCAAGTTACTAGATACTAGAATTCACTATAAGTGTAACAACAAGGGTACACATAGTACTGAAACAAGGGTACACAAAGTACCGAACCGTTTTACTAATGAATAGGGGTACCAATAGTACCAAGGGACAAGGGACCGTAGTCCAAACTAGCAAGCTCGACGGACTCTATGGCATGACAATTGTGTCTAAACTAACTCGAATCAAGGCTTGTATTTACAAGATTATTTCTTTTTAAATTGAGAGGCATTAAGAGCCTTACATCATTAATGTAGTTCATACAATTCATATTCAAGTCTAGTTTCAAGTAAACTAGAATTGTGAAAGAGGAACAAATACTTAACTAGCTTGAGCTTACCCCGAGATGCTTACCTTAATTTAGCATTCAATCACACTTTAATCAAGTCAATTTGCAATACATTATCCTTTATTGAAATTCATTAATTAACTAGAATTGGGCAACCTCATTCATATATTTAATCTAGGTTGCACTTACTTATTTTAAAACACAATTTTTCAAAAGCAAGCTTATACTTTCAAGTACAAGTATAACCCCTCGTCAACAATATGATTTTCAAGTCAATATCTAATCAGAAGTGCTTTCAAAGGAAGTGCATGAATTTTTCTAAGCTTAGTATTACATACTCCTCTAGTTAAATAATCCAAGGGGATTAATTGAAATAGCAACCAAGATTCTAGGAACAATTTTATTCTATTCAAAACTCTAAACTACACTCACCTTTTATCCCGATTTTACAGGATTCATGAATCCTCATTTATATATTCCTATTCACCCAATCCTTTCCTAGATTTCTCTTGGTCTAAGCATAACAAAAATTATAACTATATATTAGAATCAATTCAATCCTTCAGCATACACCATACAAGGCAACTTATTCACACACATTTGGTCACCCAAAATTGTCCAATTAAACACACAAACACACCAAACATGGCAGATCACATTTACACACATTAAACCATCAAGCCTGGCCATTTTATTTTCAATTAAACAAATCTACTCTAGCAACAACTATACTCACAATTTACCTTGAAAAACGGTCCTTTTGTTACCATTTTTAACTAAAATATTCTACTTAATTAGTATCCACAAGTTAACATTATAAAATAGTCCATAATTGCCCAACTATTCAAAATAGTTTCTATTCTCCCGATTCTCAATTCAAAACATCCCAAAACTATTCCAACTTTACGTTCAAATTCAAAACAATTTATCATGCTTTCAATTCATTCATATATGTACAAAATTCTGGACAGCTTTCTCATATGTAAAATTATTCATTCGAAACAATCCTTATTTCCAGTTTTACAGTTTAGAAAACCCATCTTATTGACTACCAAGTTAACTATCTTTAAACAACACCTAATTTTCACGTATATGCACAAATGTGAATCAATTAATTTAGCATATCTTCATGTACTCAAAAACAGTCCCAATCATGCATTTTACACATGCTTACATATTAAAGATCATCCTCTAAGGCTCTTAAAATATATCTATACAGTCCAATGCACT